>JAHBCN010000015.1:0-447092 GCA_019359885.1 Listronotus oregonensis
GAAAGCTATCTTGAAGATCTTTGTAAGATTACAAAATATCCAACTCCAAATCAGATACTGGAAGCCATAGAAAAATTAACTTTTTTTAGGAATTTTTGACGGTGTTTTTGTATTACTTCATAAATATATAAACTTGTCCATTAATCCTTAATTTATTTTATTTTAAAAACTAATTATGTTACTTTTAAAAACTAGTTATTTATTTACTTACAGACCATACAGCATCTTGATATTGCAGAATAATAGCAAAATTTTCCACTTTGGCAATAAAATGAATTATTTTATGTAAAAAAATGTGAATCCGGGTTTATTGCTAAAAAACTAAACTTTATTTGTTTTACAACTACAACACTACAATACATTTACAATTGCAACAATTAAGTAAAATACAACTGAAATTTTTACATTTTGATATAGATATGGAAGAATAGAACAGAGTACTTAGTGGTATTATTTATTTATTTATTTATTTATTTATTTAATAAATAAAATTTTACAGGGAAACCCAAGGCCCGGTTGCAATGGACGCAACCGAATTTCCCTCGATATTTCAAGGGAAAAAAAATCGTTGTACAAAGCCTGTTCAGACGGTGAATGGGTTGATCTTGAACGTCCAATTTGGTCGTTCAAGATGAGTTCAACTACTTTTAGAAATTTTAACCCTTACTTTCTGAAGATTCCCTTTTGGTTTTAAAATTTTTTTGTTATTTTTTTAAAGTTGATACCTTTCGGTTTTTATAATTAATAATTGATCTTGTATGAAAAGATATGACAGACGAAAAGGGTTTTGTAAATAACTTATTAATGTTGCATACCCCGAGCCCCATAAATATTCAGAAATAGACCAGCATTTGAATATTTGGAATGACAAAAATTTAAGGCCAGATTTAGGTTAAAGCAAAAGCAAGCGGGAAATTTAATATAGATAAAATTTTTAAACAAATTTCATTGTTTCAGATAAAATAAGATTTATATTGTTTAATTATATTTAATTTTAAGTTTAAATGTTCATTTATTTTTTTTTTGAAACCATGCATAATTTTTACTGAAATGGGATGCTTTCTTTTCGATTTCTGCCACTGGGAGTTTTGTTTTTTGAGATTTTGGGGGTATTGACAAGTCAACCGTTGAAAAATTCATGGTTTAAGAACAAGGGAATTGGGGCTAAAATTGATAAAAAAAGCTAAAACGAATCTGAAATTACCATTTGAGGCGAGGATTTTTAGCATTGGAGCATGATGGCAAAAAAAATTTAATCTCCGGGGGGGCAGATGCAGAAAATTTAAAAGGGAAAAAAAAAGATTTATTTTTTTTTACAAAATTATTTAATCTGTGATTTATATTGTCAGTAGTGAGAAAAAAAAGAAAATTTTAAAAAAAAACAAACAAATACATACTCTTAATTATTATTGTTTTTTTTTTTAAATAAAATCAAAAACCTTGAAGGTTTAAATTGTGGCATTCCTAAATGGTACAAAAATTAATATAAAAGGAAATAACATATAAAACATAAAAACTTAAAAATACATAAAAAATAAAAAAGCTTACAATACTAGTAACATACAATAGTTCCATTAAGTAAATACTCGATTAAGGGTTTAAAAATTTAATCTTAAATCAGACGTCGCCAAACCTTAACCATCTCTTAAGAGAACACAGACCAATGTTAAAAATGTCACAATTGTGATAAAATAAGTTATAATTTTGACACATGCGGTCAATAAACGTGTTTTGACCATAATTGGTCCTATGTCCCTTCACGAAGAAGAGGGAGGTGTGGCGAGTTCGACGCCTGGGAACCAAGAAATCCACCATACTCAGCAGATCACTACAGTGAATCATCCCATTAACCAGTTTATAAAGAAACAAGAGGAGAGCTTGTCTAGGTCTATTCTCCAGCGTCTGCATACCACACAGAAGCAATCTAGTTTCATAGCAGACGTCATGATACGGAAAACGATGTTTAAATAACAAATATTTAATGAATTTATGTTGTACTCTTTCAATCCTATCGATATGGCAAACATAACGGGGCTGCCAGATAACTGAGCAATATTCGAGTATGCTTCTTACCAAGCAGTTATACAGTGACATAATGGCCTTCGTGCAGGTGAAGTGTCGGGAATTTCTCTTGATGAAGCCCAACATTCTGAATGCTCTGCATACGATTGTGTCGATATGAAGGTTAAACGATAAGCCTTCGTCAAAAATTACACCCAAGTCATTCACTGTGGAAGAAGTTTTCAGGATTGAGTCACCAATTTTATAGACATTATGGGTGGGTGCAAGAGATTTTGTGAAATGGATAGTAGTACATTTCGCAATATTAAGGGAAAGAGAATTCGCTTCACACCATTTTATAAATCGATTTAAATCGGATTGTAAAGCGTAACTATCGGCAGTGTCGGAGGTGAAGAATTTCAAATCATCTGCAAATAACAAGCAGTTACTATTTGTAAAGCAAGACGTGACATCGTTAATGAACAACAAAAACAGTACAGGATCGATGTGGAGCCCTGTGGCACCCCCGACGTCACTGCTATGTCTCGAGATATCGAGTTTAGCACAACAACACGTTGATAACGGTGATCTAAGTAGAACCAGCCACTTTAAGTAACTCCCGAAATACCGATATCAGAAAGCTTTCTCAGAAGCAATTCATGACACACACTGTCAAAGGTCCTGGACAAATCTGTATAGACAGCGTCAACCTGGCGACCAGCCTCAACTGAAGAAAAAAGATAGTTCTGGAATATAGCGAGATTGGTTGCCGTAGAGCGACCACTATAAAAACCGTGTTGTAAAGGAGAAATATAATCTTTATAGGTGGAGAATAGTTCATCCGTAATGATGTCTTCGAATAATTTTGGAATCGTAGAAATGATCGAAATGCCTCTGTAGTTAGTTACATCAGCCCTATTTCCCTTTTTGTAGATAGGCACAAGGTTAGAAAACTTACAAACATAAGCGACCCTTTTCACACCCTCACGTCTTGGACTTTTGCTATCGCCATTCTCGACGATGTCATAACCCCATTAGATTAATAGACTCTGGTTCAACATAAGTTTTCTTGAACTGCAGTTCACCGTTGAACCCAGTTCAGAATTTTGAGTGTTGTACCACTGCAGGTTTACCTGAACTATCAGTTGCAAAGCCCACAAAAAAAAGGAAGAAGAAAATTGCCACCACTTTACCTAATCAAAGATTTTATATTTAAAAAAAAACTTAATAATAATTATGAGTATGTATTTGTATTATTGTATTTTTTTGTTTAATTTTACATTTTTCTTACACACTACTGACAAAATAAATCACAGATGATAAATACATATTGTATGAAAAAATAAATCCTTTGTTTCCTGTAATTTTCTGCATCTGCCCCTCCAGCCATCCATGGCTCCAATGCTAAAACTCTTCGCCTCATAATGTTAAGCTGCATTTACAATGCAATTCGAACTCCAAGTTGAGGTGGAATTGGCTTGCTTGTCATATGGTGGCAGCACGTTAGCATTTACAATGGGAAAAATTTGAATTGTAAATGTAACGTGCTGCCCTATGACAAGCAACAATTACCTCAACTTGGAGTTCAATTGCATTGTAATGCAGACTTTAATTTAAATTCAGTTCTTGGCATTTTTTATCAATCTTAACCCAATTGGGCAACTGATTCTTAAACCATAGATTTTTTCAACTTGCCGTTGACTTGTTAATACCTCCAAAATCTCCAACAAATTGCATAAAACTCCCAGTGGCTAGTAATCGTAAAGCAATTTCAGTATGTGTTAGTGCATGGTTTCTAAAAAAAAATAAATAGATGGTTTCTAAAAAAAATAAATAGAACATTTAAACTTAAAATTAAATGTAATTAAACAATATAAATCTTACTTGTCTGTAACAGATGAAATTTGTTCAAAAATTTCATCTATGATAAATCTACAGCTTGTTTTTTCAACCTAAACTTGGCCTTAAATTTTTGTCATTCCAAATGTTCAAATTTAATTTCTGTATACTGGAGCTCGAAGAGTGTCAAAAAATAAGTTATTCTACAAAATCCTTGTCGTCTGTCATATTTTTCCATATAAGATCCATTTTTAATTATAAAAACCGAATAGGTATCATTTTTAAAAATATAAAATCAAAATATTTAAAACACAAGGTGATCTGTCAAAAGAGTGAGGTTAAAAATTACTAAAGAAGTTGAACTCATCTTGAACGCCCAAATTCGGACGTTCAAGATCAACATCAACCACAGTTCACCGCGTTCACCGTCTGAACCGGCTATGTACAACGAGTTTTTTCCGTTGAAACGATGATCAGCGTGAACTTCGGTTGAACGTCCATTGTACAACCGGGCCTAGGTGTTTAGTCTAAATTCTGGTGTAAACTAGTTTTTACTTAATTACTCTAATTCTCGAAGTAGTGAAGTTAGATTCATTTTTTCTACAAGACTTAAAGTTGTTTGTTTATAAAAATGACCATCGAGCCATTTTTAATTTCTAAAATAAGTCCGCTTTTGATATAAAAATCAAATACGGAACTAATTTACACTTAGTTCCACTTTTAGTCCTACACTTACCTACTCTGTCCAACTTAAACTTAACAACAGACCTATAGCAACAACCACTTAATGGACCTTCGAGAATATACCTTCCTAGGGGCAGTCTCGCTGCTCGAAAGTGCGAACAACGTCGTTGGAACAACGTATGAGAAAGAGGAAGCGCCAGTAAGTCTTAGCCATTTCTCTCTCTCTGCTGATTGGTCGCCGGGGTATATACACACCTTCTCCAGCGAGCAATCAACACGCGAAGCGAGAGAGAGATTAGACGCTATTTCTCTGGCAAGCTTCTTAGCATGGCCAAGCGGCAAGGATAAATTTAGTAGATATATATTCAAAGTTATGGACAGTAAATTCTTGAGTTCGAACATATACCGACTACGTGTATAGAAACCTAGCAACAAAAGCATATTTTTTTATAGAGAACTTAAAAAATTATATTACATTTTTATTTACAACATATATTTACTCATTAAGTAAATGAAATGTATAAAACACATTAGACTTCAAATACAAAATTTTTCTATAATCCATTATCTATCTGTACTATCCTACAGGACTATCCAACCATGGTACGTTTTCTTCCTCTTGCACGAACTTCTTCATATTTGGCTAAAACTACTTTAAAACTTTTATATTGTTGCTTATAGCCTTCCAAAATTTTTGGAAACATTTTATCAGCTATTGCATGTGTACTAAGCAATGCCCTTTCTAAAACATATAGATCCACGCCTTTATCTTCTGCACTGGGATCAACATGTGCCAGTCCAAAATCTATTAACACTAGTTTTAAATCATTAACATCAGTAAATAAGTTCTTGTTGTGTTTATTAACCAAAAGCATATTTGAAGATGTTAAATCACCATGAATGATGTTGCCTTCATGCATTTTTCCCAAAGTGATTCCAACTAGGAGAGATATCTCTAATACAGTATCTATATCGCATTTTACAATATAATCTTTAAGCGTAATGCTATGCACAAAGTACTCCATGAAGATCATTCGTCTGTCAAAGTCCACTAAATATATCATTGGCGTTTGTATACCAACAGTCTTGCACCTTACTATTGCTCTGCTTTCCGCTTTTATTCTCTCTTTTGTTAATACTGAATCCAAATGTTTGTGTCTATATTTTTTTACAAATCGTTCTTTTATTATCGTTGGTTTTCCCAAATAGGTTCCTATAAGCAAACGAGCCTCTGCTCCTTGCTTGAGTAGCTTAAAGCCTTCCATAATCAGGTATACTTTACACAATTATTAATTAGTAAACAGTAGCTATTTACTAAAACAAGGTCAATCTTAATGTCTGTCTTTATTTCATGTCCACTTTCAACCACACCATAACGAAATTATACTCATAGAAAAAAGAGTAAGGGTTATTATACTCGATTATACTAAACAACGAACAAACACTACTATACTAAACACAGAATAAAAAAGGGTTAGATACTAAATATGAAAAAAAGGATAAACAAACATTCTTAGGATTCTAACCTCAACCTCAAATTAAGATATTTTTATCATATATGTGGTTGCCAGATTACAGGGGCAAGAACAGGCCAATGAAAAGAAATTTTGATAATTAACCTAAATGGCAAAGTTCATTTGTTTCAGAAAGATGAAAATTGAATTTCATCAATTAAAAAAAATTGGATTTTAACTTTGTTTTTAATTTGAATACCTATCATGCGTTGATAGATTTAATTTGTTTACCTAGGTAGTAATTCCTAATACAAAAAAATCTGAATAATAGCAAATAACACAAATTTAACAGATTTCATTATTTTTAATAGCAATTAAAATATATTTTGACCAACTCAAAATACAAAACTGGACAAATCTCTGATGAAAAAAATTTTGATAATTAACTATATGCAAAGTTAATTGCCAAAATTTCAAAAAGATTTTTTGAAAGGTTAGGAAATTTCATCATTTTATCTAAATTTTTAAAAATTGGTTTTATTTATTTTTTACTTTTTGGTTTTATAAGTTGTGATATCACTGATATGCGTGTGGATAGACTACATATAATTGTGTTTGACCTAGGTAGGTACTACTGTCCCCTTCAGTAAAATATCTTTTAATACCAAAAAATAACACAAACTTAAAAATTTGCACATTTCCAATAGCAAATTATTATTTTATTTATTTTTAAAATAGCAATAAGTAGACCATGGACATAATCTCTGATGTCATTTGCTAAATTTTTATTGGACCTTATTAATATATTATACAATTTAAATGAAAATTTTTAACTTAGATTTAGGATGACAGTGCCTAGCTCGGACATACATGTCATATAAACATTATTTTAATTCTTGCTGTGTACCAAATCCTATAATAATTTGGTGTAACTATCTGCCCATTGCTAGAATAAACTGTTGGATAGTAAAGACAGCAGACCGAGAGAACACTGTCGGCCGTATTTTCTGAGGGAAAAAATCTTGACTCTGCCTTGTAGTTTTATATTAGAGACGACCATGCTTATTCACAAGAAATATAAAGACAATGAAATATGCAGCATTTATAATACACGCAATTTAAATAAATTAAGACTTCCAATACCTGCAAGCACCCTTACAAAAAAGTCTATAATATATGAATCTTTAAAAATGTACAACCATCTACCGGTTTTTTTGAGAAATATAAAATATATTAAACACTTTAAAAAATCAGTTAAAAAGATGTTGGAAATAAAGGCATATTATAATTTGGATGAATTTTATGCAGACACTTTGTCGGATGCATAAAGATTGGTGTGATTATGTTTGTTAAATCATTGGTCATTTATTTTGGAATCTCTGTTTGTAATAGTCAATGTCAAATGTATTATACTTTTTTATATATATATATATATATATATATATATATATATATATATATATATATATATATATATATATATATATATATATATATATATATATATATATATATATTATATATATATATATATATATATATATATATATATATATATATATATATATATATATATATATATATATATATATATATATTTATTATTATTTTTATATACCATATGGATATATTTTTTAAAGACGATAAAGCATATATTGATTGATTTGATTGATGGATAGTAAAGACTGCCTTGCCCTGGCCCAAGCTAAAAAATTATATATATTTTTTAATTTTATAATTTTTTCATATTTTTTATTGAAATACAAATAAAAAAGTCCTATGACTTTTTACGAAAAAGTTAATATTTTTGGAGATATGAATTTTGAAAATGCGAAAAATCTTAATTTTGGACACTTTGGACCCATGAAAAATATATATTAAAAAAAAAAACAAAATAAAAAAAAATATATATTTTTATTCTTTATACAATAGTTAATAATATTCTTAATTGAGATTTGAAAAAATCTTATACAGGTTTTTTGACTGTTTATAAAGGGCGCCTACAAGTAAAATAAAGCTCCAATCACTTTTGTAAAATTGATTTTAGTAAAAAACTAATAAAACATATTGTAGATAATAAAATTATTAATAACATTGCCCTCTTTAACAATTTTGATAAAGTTACTAGTTTTTAAGATAAATGATAAATAATGATTCAGGACACAGAGAGGCCGATGCAGCGTATGAGTCAGGGAGACGGCGTTAAGTATCATAAGGGACGCATACTTGTGAGCGCGCAATCAAAAAACCTGTATAAACAATAAAAAAATTTAAAATCTCAATTAGGGATGTTATTAACTATTGTATAAAAAATTAAAAATTATTTTTTGTGTTTATTTTTTTTCTAATATATATTTTTTATGGGTCGAATTACCCAAATTTGAGATTTTTCAAACTTTTAAAAATTCATATCTCCAAAAATATTATCTTTATCGTAAAAAGTCATTGAACCTTTTTTATTCGTATTTTAATAAAAAATACGAAAAAAATTTGTCTGGTTAAAAAAGAACCATTCCTTGCAATTGTTTAAATAATTTCGGTTTAAACAATAGGGCACCAGGTGGCGCCATGGCAACATGTATTTATATCATCAGTAGGGCAATTTAAAGAGGATCGTATAAAAAAATTGAGGTGGAATAGTTTTCGGTACTCATGCGCCAATTCCTCCTAGACTACCTATAATCTGTCCATTTTTGATTAAGAAAAACACCTACTTAATAACCATGGTAACTGACTTTTTGAACCAGTGAAATACATTTTTTGCAGTTGTAATTACGGTTATTGACTTTTTAAAGTAATGCAATACATTTTTTGTTCAGGTGTTTGCCTTAATCAAGTCATACAGGTTGTGTAGACTCTACCCTATACAGGATACAAATTGCAGCTTTGCAGGTTGATAAATGTATCACTCTTTTTAAATTTTACGGTTATGTCATGTACCAGCAGCCAAGTGATTCCCCCAATCAAATTAAATCAAATAGAGCTTTATTTTGCAAAGAATAAAAAAATCTTATTCACAAAGCAAACTACTAATCTAAATATAAAATAAAAATTAAGTGCTTTAAAATATACATTAATTTTAAATGAAATCAGATTATTCATTAACAAGCTATACCTATAACTAGCATCTAAAATGAAATTAAATGTAAAGAAAACTCACATAAGCAAAATTAATACAAAAGATGATAAAATTTGTCAGGTACTATGTTAATATAAAATGAAAAACAATTTAAAAAAAGACGAACAACTCTAATTCTATATATTATCGTAATATTTCTTAGTATCATAATAATCCTTCCCAACCAACAGCTTCAATTCAATTCAATTTTAATTTATTAAAAAGCAGATTATGCTGTATAACAATATAATACCTAAAGCTAAAAGTCTGTATAAAACTTAAAAACATAAAACACAAATTAAATGTACAAATAATGCTGCAGGACACTCAAAACAAACTACATAAAATCATCAGGTACAATAGTTTTGGTTAGGAACTCCTCGTAGTTGTAATGGGCACATCGTCCTAGGTAATTTCTCAGTTTCCTTTTAAATTCCCTCTGTCCTCCAATGCTTATTAATGTTGTTGGTAGTTTGTTGTAAAACATTTTTCCTTTATGACGTATCGTATTTTGTGTTAATAGAAACTGGCAAAAGGGAGTTGCAAGAGCATTTCTCTGGCGTGTTTTATATGAATGGATGTCTCGTTTTTTTGTGGTTGCATCAACACTGCTGTGTATAAAACAGATACTCTCCAGAATACACAGATCAAATACAGTTAAAATATTTAGTTTTTTTAAAATAAGTTTGCATGGTGTTTGTTGGTTCTTGTTTCCATTTAAAATGCGCATAGCTCCTTTTTGTAATAGAAAAATAATGTCTAAATAATTCGATGTTGAATAACCCCACTGCAATATGCCGTATCTCAAGTGACTCTCGAACAGAGCAAAATAATTTTGGGTTGCGGCTTTAGGATCAAGGTAGATCATTGTAGTGTTCATCGCAAACACACTTGATGACAATTTTCTTGCCAAGGATGATATGTGCAGATCCCACTTTAAATTGTTCTGTATCGTCAAGCCTAAAAATTTGTACTCGTTAACAATATGCACCCTGTTGTTGTTTATTTCAATAATCGGTTTGGAGCCAGTTTTGTTGTTAAGTGTCATACACTTTGACTTTTTAACATTTAAGGATAATCTATTAACTTCAAACCAATTTTGAATAATTTTTAGGTTGTAATTTACTTTGCGTTGTAGTTCATCGTAGTTATAGTTCCATTTTTTGTATCTAGGATTAAGTTTTTTTAATTTTAATTTAGGATTTTTTTTTACATTATTTTTATCTGTTTACTATGTACAATGACGTTGTCTATGTCTTTTTGGAATATTAATGACAATAAAAGCATTTTATTGCAATTTTGTGCTTATAGATTCTCATTTGCGTTATGGTATTTGTTTTTGGGGCTCATGCTCTGATACCCTGTTTGGATCAAGACTTGTATTGCAAAAGAGAGCTCTTAGGATCATGTACAAAATTCGACGTAGGGATTCATGTAGACCTTTATTCCTGACTCATAGAATTTTGACACTACCCTGCATTTTTATATTGGAGTCAGTTTGTCTTATGCACAGGAAGCACAAAAGTAATTTAACGTCAGTATCTACTTATTCCTCTCGTAGAATAAATACTATCGCCCTTCCGATACCTTCTACTTCCTTAATTAAAAACTCTATAGTTTATAACAGTAGAAAGCTGTTTAACCACCTTCCTGTGCGGCTAAGACAAATAACTGAGGAAAAAAAATTTCGTAAAGAAGTTAAGAAGCTATTGGTTGAGAAAGCCTATTATAATACTAACGAATATTATGACGATATATTAAATTAGTGTTGTTCGTCCTTTTCAAAATGTTTATATTAACATAGTACCTGACAAATTTTATCTTTTCTTTTTGTACGTATTTTGTTCATGGGTGTTTTTTTTTTATTTAGTTTAATTTTAAAAATTAGTTATAGGTTTTTATTTTAAAGTGATTTATTTTTATTTTATATTTAGATAAAAACGTTGCTTTGTGAATGAGAATTTCATATTCTTTACACAATAAAGCTTTATTTGATTTGATTTGATTTGATTTGATTTGATTTGATTTGATTTGATTTGATTTGGTTTGATTTGATTTGATTATTTATTTATTTATTTATTTAATCGGCAACCCATGTTATTGTCGTGTCATCTGCGAAAAGTGTGAAGCATGCATCAACGGGCAAAGATGGTAGATCGTTGATATAAAGTAGAAACAACAGAGGTCCCAGGATTGACCCCTGTGGAATTTCAATATTTGTAGTTTCTATCTTTGATCTTATTTGGTGACCTTGATTAGCAGAGGTTTCCACTAATTGCATACGATCTTCCAAAAAGCTTTTAATCCATTTGTTAATCATGCCTCTAAATCCATAGCCCTCTAGCTTTGATAACAATATTTCGTGGTCCACACAGTCAAATGCCTTTTCCAGGTCGATGAACAATATTAGCATCTACTTGTTCTTGTCTTTTCCTTAATATATTATATCCAGAGTGTGATGAATGGCATCAGAAGTTTTCCTATTTTTTTGAAATAAAAACTGGTTTAAATGTATTAAGCCATGTGCTTCTATAAACGACATCATCCTATTTTTAACTAATTTTTCTATTGGTTTTGAGATGATCGAAGGTATTGGGATGGGTCTGTAATTGGTGGGTTCAGTGTTTTCGCCACCTTTGTTAATTGGCACAATTATTGTTATTTTAAGGCATTTGGGAAAAATTCCTGTACAAAATGATTCATTTATGAGGCAAGTCATTACCTCCAAAACCTCCAAACAATATTTTTTCTTCTCAATAATCTGTCTTAGTCGCGGGGAAAGGTAGTTAAAATCCTTTTACTATTATAAATTAGAGAGTTTTTAGTTAGCGAAGTAGAAGGAATCGGAAGCGCGATAGTATTCATTCTACTCGAGAAATAACCATATACTAACGTCAAACTGATGTTTCCTGTGCTTAAGACAAACTGACCCCAATATAAAAATGCAGGAGTATCAAAATTTTAATTATAAGATAGATATATGGACCTACAGAAATCATTATGTCGAATTTTGCAACATTAAGGCCCGATTGTACAAACAATGGTTCAACAGAAGTTTTCTTGAACTGCAGTTCACTGTTGAACCCAGTTCAGAATTTTGAGTGTTGTACCACTGCAGGTTTACCTGAACTATCAGTTGCAAAGCCCACAAAGAAAAGAAGATGTCACAACTTAACCTAATCAAGGATTTTGATTTTATTAAAAAAAACAACTTAATAATAATATAATTATGAGTATGTATTTGTATTGTATTTGTTTAATTTTACATTTTTTTTAATCACTACTGACAAAATAAATCACAGATGCTAAATAGCTACATATTGTATAAAAAATAAATCCTTTTTTGTTTCCTGTAATTTTCTGCATCTGCCCCTCCAGGAGATTGAATTTTATTATGCGTGCCATCCATGGCTCCAATGCTAAAAAATCCTCGCCTCACAATGGTAATTTCAGATTCAGTTCTTAGCATTTTTATCAATTTTAGCCCCAATTCAGCAACTGATTCTTAAACCATTGATATTATTCAACTTGCCGTTGACTTGTCAATACCTCCAAAATCTCAAACAACTTGTAAAAAACTCCCAGTGGCTAGAAATCGTAAAGCAATGCATACCATTTCAGTAGGAATTAGTGCATGGTTTCTAAAAAAATAAATAGAACATTTAAACTTAAAATTAAATGTAATTAAACAATATAAATCTTACTTATCTGTAACAGATGAAATTTGTTTAAAAATTTCATCTATATTAAATCTCACAGCTTGCTTTTTTTTAACCGAAATCTGGCCTTAAATTATTTGTCATTTCAAATATTTAAATGATCTGGTCTATTTCTGTATATTTATGGGGCTCGAGAGTGTGCAACATTAATAAGTTATTCTACAAAATCCTTGTCTGTCATATCTTTTCATACAAGATCAATTATTAATTATAAAAACCGAATAGGTATCAACTTTAAAAATATAACAACAAAATATTTAAAACACAAGGTAATCTGTCAGAAGAGTGAGGTTAAAAATTTCTAAAAGTAGTTGAACTCATCTTGAACGACCAAATTCGGACGTTCAAGATCAACCACAGTTCACCGTCTGAACCGGCTTTGTACAACGATTTTTTTCCGTTGAACCGATGATCAGCGTGAACTTCGGTTGAACGTCCATTGTACAACCGGGCCTAAGACTGATCTAAACAGGATATCAGAGCATGACTCCTAAAAACAAATACCATAACGCAAATGCGAATCTACATACACATTTCTAACTAACCTCATATCCCATTGGTTCACAACCACTCTTAAGGCATAGGAACCAGATAACAGCTTTCTGTTTAGGCTTGTAATGTGATTTTTAAACTTTAACCTTTCATCTATTTGAAGTTCAAGATATTGTTAACCTGTGGAATGTTGATATTCACATTATTAAGCAGTACTCGGTCAAGCTGATACTTAAAAGTTAGAAGATTAGTTTTAGAAATGTTAAAAGCTAGATAATTTGCATCTCGCCACTTTTTTATTTTAAAAATGTCCTTATTAGCGGTATATTGCAAATTATCGTTGTCCCTGTGGTGCCAAAATAGTGTAATGTCATCAGCAAACATTGTAACTGAACCTGTAATATCTAAATTTGGAAGGTCATTTACATATAAAAAACAACCAAGGGGCCAAGAACCAAATCCTAGGGCACCCTCAAGGTTATCGGATTAATCTCAGAATGCTCATTGTTCAAGAATACTAAACTGTCTTTAACCACTTAAACCAGTTTAATGATGTGCCTCTAAAACTGTAGACTTCAAGTTTTTGAAGCAATGTTTCATGATTCACACATTCAAACGCCTCGGACAAATCACAAAATACTACATGGGGCAGCGTCTCCATCATTAAGTGTTACATACATGTCCTCAAGAAACGAAAAAATGGCATCTTTAGTGCTCAAATAAAGCTGAAATGTAAATTGCCTGATACTAAGAAGTTTATGTTTGATCAAAAAGCCTAACATACGCCTCTTGACAAGTTTTTCAATTATTTTAGCTAAGGTTGGTAAGAACAATATTGGTCTGAAGTTGAAGCCACTTCAGCATCAACACCTTTTTGTAGGGGAAAAACTTTAGCCAGCTTTAAAAAATCTGGAAAGTGACCAACAAAAAATGAATGATTTATAGCATTGAATAAAATCTGCAGGGTTTGCTCTGGCAGTTTCAAAAATATTTTGAGTGATATATCATCCCACCCTGAGCTGTTTTTATTTTAAAGTTCTGCAAAGACGCTCTATAATTCAAAAATATAATATGTAGGATGAAAATAGAAAGTTTCATTAACATTGTGTAAATAACTTAGAGGATCCACCGCTGTAGCTCTATCAACTGATAAGAAAGAGGCTATAGAGCAATAATATGTGTTAAGGTTTAGGATTTGATCTGTGTGGAGCAGTGCAACTTTTACCTCTCAGTTCGTTAACTATCATCAACAATTTTTTGTTTATTATTGGGGTTTAACATTTCATTTAAAAGTAGTCTTTTTTGCTTACTTTTTTGTTTTCATCAATCATCTGAGGCAAATTTCCTAATTGTATTCAAAGTCATATAGTCTTAGGTGCAGGCATTTCTGTATTTCTAAGCAAACATTTTGTATGTAGGTAGTAACAATTGGTGTATCAGCAAAGGAGTGCAAAAATGTATTTTATAAATAAAATATCAACTATAAAAGAAAAAAGATTTTTACAGTGCGTGTCTGAAATTGGCAGATAAAGTATTGGTTGAATGGGGAAGGCTGTAGGCCATTAAACTGTAAAATCAATGTTGTTTTGATGACGACTCTGTCTTCTTTAGTTTTTGAGATAATTTACTTTTTTATTTTAAAATATTTTTAAATATATTATAAAAACATTATTCATACAAATTTTTAGGAGCAATGAATTCTTATATTTAGATTTTCGGTTTTGAAATACCATCATCATTTTTTTTTCTTATGGCGGCCATTTTGTTTTTGATGTATAACACTTTATGATAATATTTTATTTTTATGTCAAAAAACGTCAAATTATTTTTTTCTCGAATAGGCCATAACTGTGGAGGGATTAGTTCTAACACTTGGGAGGAACACTTTTTATATGATCATTTTTTTTTCGAATTTCGAATTGAAATATCTGAAAATAGTTACCATATATGAATGGTACCAATATCTCTTATTTTGGAAGTTCTAGCTCAACAGCTTGTGCCTCCGCTAGAGACGCGGATGAAAAAATGAACTCTCACGTCTCCGATTCGTGGTTGTCAGTTACGAACAAGCCTCGCCAACATGTCCCACTCATGCTTGATCGGATTTAGTCCAGGGCTTCGTGGAGGCTAATCTAATCGTTGGATGTCCATTTCATCCAGATAATCATTGACAACTCTTGCGATATGGGGCCTGGCATTATCGTGTATCAAACAAAAATTATCACCAACAAATTGAGCAAAAGGAATGAGGTAGTCGGCTAAACATTCTTCGATATAACGGTCAGCA
Source organism: Listronotus oregonensis (assembly GCA_019359885.1). NCBI lineage: Eukaryota > Metazoa > Arthropoda > Insecta > Coleoptera > Curculionidae > Listronotus > Listronotus oregonensis. Next base: position 15,595 of record JAHBCN010000015.1, read on the forward strand.
GTTAAAGCGCCATTTTCGATTAAAAGGTCTGTACGGGCTTCTACTAATATTTCAGCCCATAACATGACACTACCATCTCCAAAGGGTGTTCTTAAAGGTATACAACAATCCGCAAATCGTTCTCCTTGAACAAAAACGCGATTTGTTATTAATGGGCTGCAAGTAAAGCTGGACAAGCTGCTGATCTTCTTGACATCAATCCCTGTTTACGTAATCTACAGTAATTCGTACAGACACTTTTGGGCCACGTACATTTTCAAGCCGACGACTAATAACATTAGATGTTACTCCGCGATCCCGTAAAGCAGTTAAAGTAACGAAATGATCATCTCTTTGGTTTGTGACTCGTGGTCTTCCTGAGCCTGGACGTCGCACGTACTCACCGGTCTGGCGAAAGTTACTGATCGCATCGTGCATAGTGCTCCTGGCTCTACTCAAGAAATTTGCAAAGTAACTTATATCACGACCATCGTCGTTCAATACAACAGCTTGAGCAACATTTACAGGTCGCATATTAAAAAAAATAATGCTAAATAACGATACAGTGACACTTTTTATAAAGAATTAAAACAATGTTAACAATAATCGTTACGAAATGCAAAGGTACTTTGTTTGTAATGTAATGTTTTAATTATTGTTATTGTTATAAATTGCATATTTTTCTTTGAACATTTGTATTTTCTTTAAGAATAAAGATATGAATATGAATCAAAAAGTGGAATGTTAAGAAAATATGTGGCTTACCAATGTCCTATAAAGATTCATTATTATGTCATTAAATTCTTTCACAGGGTGTTTTGAAGTTTAGGGCAAAATGCACTTTTTGATTTTACCCTGTATAACACCAAGCCCATTTGAAATTTTTGTAGGCTCGGTATTAAATGAGAATCAGGATGATAGTGCCCACAACTTGACACAAAGAGATGTTTAAATCGATAGAAAACTAATAAAGTTATTTAAGATTGAATTTGAAAAAAAATTTCTTTGTCCGGTTTTTTATGTCTAGGAGTGTTTATACAGTCACCTAAATTGTATGCTTAGCTCTCCACTTTCCTTTCTAATGCTGGGTTACCCCAAGGCTCAGTACTGACATCAACTATATTTCTTCTTTACGTCATCGGTTCCTTCTATTAGTAATAATTCTATTTATGGAATTACTGATAATAGTATTCTTTACTTTAATATTCATTTTTTCAAGCTAGTTTCTAAGCCTATAATTTGGAAATAAAGCGCACGGGAAAGAAGATATAGATCTATCAGGCTAGCAGGGGTAAATTAGCAAAACTCGATAAAAAAATCACTGGATTTTGTAGCTAATTAGTTGCTAAAATAAGGATTTTGTTGCTTAAGACAATTTCGAAAAATTGAAATTACTACTATATTGATATAAAGATAGCAGAATTTTTGATAAATAGTTAAAAACCTGTCGACTGTATCACACGATTTTGTTGCTAATTTGTTGCTATAAATTAGCAATATCAAGATATTATATTTTATTTTTTTTAAACATGCTACTTTGAACTTCGTTTTTGACCACGTTATCAACGGCTGTGATTTTGTTGCTGTGCAGGCAAGCACTGAATTGTTCTTATAGTATAAGCAACAAAATAGTTTCTAATGATCCACGATATTTTTTATATTTTTCCGTTACATGCAAATTGATAAGCCCACCGAACCAACAATGTGCTGTGAAACTACTGGAGCAATCAAGGGTACACCTTAAAACTCTCGTGGGACTGTACAGGGGACACTGCAGATTAAAATACCACATGCACAAGATCGGCCTAGCGGAAGACGCCGAGTGCCGCATGTGCATGGAGGGGGATGAATCGGCAGAACACATACTGTGTTCGTGCCCAGCAATGGCACGACTAAGATTCGCAATCCTCGGCAATGACACCTTGTTGCCGGGGGAGGTGAAAGATCTCTCTCCCAACAGGATCATCAGATTTATTAGGAGTCTGGACCTGGTGGGAGAGATATAAAAGGGTGGGAGCCAGAATAGACCGATCGGTCGCGGTGGAAGGGTGTTATACCCACTACACTTTAAACCTACCTACCTATATGCAAATTGGGTCAGCAAGTTTTTACGTCTGAAATATATAATTGGGAAAAATAAAAAGCCGCTTTAGCTAACCAGAACTAACGATAACCGACCAGAACTGAGGGCTTTTGAATTTGTCTAAAAGGTCGGTCATGGTTAGTTGTTAGTTATAGTTAGTTAAAGCGCATTTTTATTATCCCCAATTATATTTTAGGCGTGAAAATGCAGGGACCTATTAAAAAAGATCCCGATTTGGCAACACTGCACGCTTTCATATAAATATTTAAATTTATTGGTAACTGGTACTATAGGAGCTATTGAGTGCTTGACTGCACAGCAACTAAATTACTACCGTTGATAACAAATCAAAAATCAAATCAAATAAAGCTTTATTGTGTGAAGAATATAAAATTCTCATTTACAAAGCAACGTTTTTATCTAAATATAAAATAAAAATAAAGCACTTTAAAATATAAACCTATAACTAATTTTTAAAATTAAACTAAAGTAAAAAAACACACATGAACAAAATATGTACAAAAAAAAAAGATAAAATTTGTCAGGTACTATGTTAATATAATATGACAAACATTTTGAAAAGGACGAACAAAACTAATTTAATATATCGTCATAATATTCGTTAGTATTATAATAGGCTTTCTCAACCAACAGCTTCTTAACTTCTTTACGAAATTTTTTCACCTCAGTTATTTTTCTTAGTCGCACAGGAAGGTGGTTAAACAGAGTTTTTAATTAACGAAGTAGAAGGAATCGAAAGGGCGATAGTATTCATTCTACAATAAGTAGATACTGACGTTAAACTATTTTTAACGTGGTGAAAAATGAAGTTCAAGGTAGCATGTTTAAAAAAAAATGTAAAAAAAAAATATTTTAATATTGCTAATTTTGCTAATTTACCCCTGCTAGCCTGATAGAGCTAGCAGATATCTCTTTGTCCCGTTTATTGCCGTAAAGACAATCATGCTGGTTAGTGTAAAAAAGTGAGTTTTCACCGTTTCCCTCATTAATACCCAAAAAGCTTTCTCTTTTAGTACATTGATGAGTTGTGAAAGACTTTTTTCTCTTTTACTGATATTTCTGCTAAATTTTAGAAGCTGCTACGTGCAGAGATCTTTATTTTTTCCTTTAACGTTTACGTTTAGAATTAGTTAAAGGTTTGTAAAAAACGTTGTCCAAAGTTTTTATCAATACAGCGCGTAAAAAAAGGGAACATGTTTGACACAGCTAGTCCGTCCCTGCAGCTGTGAGTAATTCACAACACTTACTTTGATAGTAAATTGAAGAGTCTTACTTGGTATTACATCTTATTAAAATAAAATTGTAATATACCCGGTGATTTAATAATTATGTCTAAACAACTTGATTGCATTAGAGCCCTTTGGGAGCCAATATCTCTGAAGAGGAGGCCTGTACGAAAAAAGTTTATATGAATTTGTAGTTTTCTTTTTACTTGTTTTTTTGTATCCCAAATTCTCCCGGACACTCTGTATAAATAATAAAGTGCAAAAAATAAGAAGAGGTTTTAATTTTAAATAGTTTTAAGTGGTAACTAAAGCCGCGTTTACACTATGCAACTTGTTTAATAAACTTGTGTTTTACAACCGAGTTGTACATACAACAAGTTCAAAAACGCAATATAAAAAGTTGTAAAATGTTTTACAACAAGCGTGTTATACAACCAAAAATCGCGTTTTTGAACAAGTTGCAGCTTTCCCGGTCCAAGTCGGTAAAGATCAAAGGAAGTCGACGTTTCATGAAGTTGTTTATCAAACATGTTTAAAATTGTTTTGAGCCAAGCAACTTGTTTATACAATAGGTCAGTGTGCCTCCGGCTGTCATCTAGTAAACATCGCATAACCTGTCTGCGCTGTTTTTGGTTTTTGCGATAATTGTGCTAATGGAGTGGCGTCAGGCAGACGTTTTTAAGTTAATCGAGGGATACAAGGAAAGGAAACTTTTGTGGGGCCCTACGTTGGACGATTTTAAAAACATAAACAAACGGGGAATGGGATGAACAGTTAATTGTGTTGAATTGTGCTGAAATTTTAAACATATAGGACAAACTCTGTAAGAGTCACCAGGAGGCCAAAAACTGTAGGATTACAGCTAGTCTTTCTTTCACCGGAATTGCATCCCTAAATAATATAGTTTTCTTTTCAATTTGTCCTCCCATACGCAGAATTAAGTACTCAAAGTCTGAACTTGTCATTCTTAAGAAGTTCTTAAAACTGCCGTTAGTTCTCAGTTTCCCCGTCAACAAGTCTCTGTCATCTCTTTGCAAATCGAGTATTAAATTAAAACAAAACCGTCTTTTAGCCCTTACATTCTTCAAACAGCATATAACTACACAAGCGGCGTCAGCAAGCATCACGTCCTCATTGCTTAAAGCTATCATTACAACTAGAGGTGAAGATTTAAACATGGTGCAGATGTCAAACTGTGTTTCAGCCCTTTGTTTAAAAACAAATGTTTAAAGAAGTTCGATAAACAAAAGTTTCAGGTTTGTAAAATAAAAGTTTTATTAAACATGTCCAACAAACAAAAGTTTATTAAACAAGTTGCATAGTGTAAACGCGGCTTAAGAAGAACGAGTTACAACATTTGTAATAGCAGAAACGCCATTACAACAAATGTTTCAAACTTTAGCTATAATTTAGATAAGCATTAACAAAACGATATTATATGTTAATGTTATTTTTCAGATTATACTTTATGGCCTTTTTGGGTAGATACGCACGTAACCCCACCATTTAGAAAGTATGTATATACCGTTGAAAATCTAAAATGTTTGACTATATCTTGGATGTTGTTTTTAGAGAAAATGGTAACATAGTCGATTCTTACGGTTCCAAGATTAAGTGCTATCCAGAAGTTCCTGAGATTTTAAAGAATTTGAAGGAACAGGGTTATGAACTAGGTGTAGCTTCTAGAACATCCGAAATTCATGGGGCGCAACAACTTATCGAATTGTTCGGTTGGGAAAAGTATTTTACTTATAAGGAAATTTATCCAGGAAGCAAAGTAACTCATTTCAATAAGTAAGTATTAGCATTTTTGCACGAATTAAACTGTAAATACAATAGAGAACAAAAAGTTAATTACTGTTTATTTCATAAATCTAAGAATTTGTTTGTTATTTTAATGGTCGTAATACATATTAAAGTCAGATATCCCAATTTTTCCAAAAACATCCTCACACATTTATTTAATAGGGTTCACCCATTTTTGTTTTGTAATTTCAATTAAAATAATGATTTAAAAGTTGCACCCTCAGAATGTTCAGTTTTTGTGCCAATGTCAGCATTTTTCAATTTAATTTTTTTTTAACTTTGGACAGTCCAAGAAGGCTGAGGTCTAAGTACTAACGTACCATGGGTGTCCTAAGTGTGGTGAAAGGGAGTTTGTTTACACGGGACTTAAATATTTGGAGACTGGGAAGAGAAGGAAAACCTATGCGAGTGGCAGGTTCCATAATCGGGACACTCCAGGAATGAAGGAACGAAGAAAACGGGAAGTTCGAGGCCTCTCTAGTTGAACTGTAAAAGGATGCATAAAAGTTGGACTACGTGTTGCTCTGTTGGTAGCTGCCAGAGGAGGAATTATACTGGCCAACACCTTTGAGCAGAAGCCGTGAAAATACCTATAGAAGAGCGACAGATTTCGCACAGCTCGTCGGTGGGCAAAAGGAGAAAGCGTTTCTGTGAGTGTGGAATATTTATAAGACGAACAGCCCTTCTTTGAATGGAATCAAAAATGCTAAGAGTTGTAGGGAACGCCATTCCCCAGACATGAGAACAATATTCTAAATGGGGTCTGATTTGGAATACATACAGATTATACATATTGGAAGAAGAGAAATATTTTCTGGCTCGAAAGAGGAATCCAAGCTTGTTTGAAGCCGCTGAGGCTAAGGATGTAATGTGTTTGTGCCAGTTGAGGTTTTTCTCAAAAATAACGTCGAGAGGATTAACTGACTCTTTGTTCTGCAGAACTTGGCCGCTCATATGTAACTATTGAACATTGGCAGACTTTTTTCGCGACAGCAAACATGACCTCTTTAGGCTTCCCAATTTTCCTGCAAACATTCTCACTTTTATATATTCTATTTCTACTACTGTATAAATAAGTGATCTTTATAGTCCTAGTAACACGACTGATAATCAAAGAAAACCTTCATGTTATCTGGTTGCTATGCGTTGCTAGCTACGAAAGTAAAACTTTGGGGGTCAGGACTGAAAAAACAAAAACCGCAAATACATCGCAAGTTTTTATATTTATTAAAAAAAAAAAACAAGAAGTGTGCGTTATACCAATTTAAGGTAAAATTTTACGGACATGACGCCGATGTTGATGATTTTTTGCATACGGGTTTTTTTTTGCTGCGCGATCACGAGTTTAATATTAGTTTTATGAGGCCTCTAAGTGGACTAACCTCAAAATTCTTTCTTCTTAAAACTAATTTTTATTAAAAGGAAACCTACACTGATTGGGCACTTACATATTAAATAAATATTATATTGTATATTTTTAGTAAAGAATACCTCAAATGAATTCAGTTTTCTCTATGTTGTAAATATATATGTTGTATAAATGGTTGCCTAATTTATAATAAAAATACATCAAAATAAAATACTAGATTTATTTGAGGTGTATTATATTTAAAATAAGCAATAAAATATTGTCCATTTTTGTGAATTTGTTTAATATGTAAGTGCCCAATCAGTGTATGTTTCCATTTGATGGTAATATCTTTTAAGGAGAAATTTTGGGATAGTGTTAGAAAATACTGATTTTAGATTCGTAATCAGCGCTTTAAAAAACCCCTTCTTACAAATTTCGATCTTATCTATATTATCTTATTGCTATATGAATCACTAATATAACCCTCCGCAACGGACGAATACATCGGAATCGTTTCGTTTTCGAGATATTTATCATCAAACTTGAAAATCAAACTAACCTTTTCTTCCCTATTCCTCCGTCTTTTTGCACACAATTCTTGATTTTTACACCTCATTTTAACAAACAGTATTTTATAAACTTTTAGCAAAGCTTGACTTGGAAACGCTGCAACTATGTATACACGAGAGATTTTTTCAGCAAACATGACCGCGACAGCTTTGCGCTTTAATGGAAAAAAAGTATAAAATAAATTAAAAAAAAAATAAGAGATTTTAGATGGTGTTCATAAAATATTGTGTGCCACTTTAGTGTAAAAATCAAAAATTGTGTACAAAAAAAAGGGGAAATATAGTGAAAATAAGGTTAGTTTCATTTTCAAGTTTGATGTGGATATCTCTAAAAGAAAACGTTTCGGACTATTTTTTTTAGATTCGTGATCAGCGCCCCATAAAACCCCCGTATACCAAAATTGGTCAAAATCGGCGTTGCCGCAACTTTTTAGACGATTACCAAAAAAATTGATACATCAGACGATGCGAAAGTCCTTCCAGGTCTTATAAAGTTTTTGAATGGCTTCGGCTTCACCTCGACCATTCAAAAACCACCTTAATTTTTTTATATATTTGACGTTTATATGGGGTGTTAATTAACTATACGGCCATATTGGAAAGTGTTATTCATTAATCAGTTTTAAGACAAAAAGTTCATATAAACCTTGGTTCTAAACGGTTTTGTTTTTATTATACGGGTGTTGAAACATTTTAAAAATAATGCTTTTCCAAAATATCTAGAAGACGCAAATTAGTATGACGTTGACACTTGGTGACAGTTTTTGAACTTTTCTTGAAAATATTATATATTTTTTTTAATACTGAAAAAAGCAAGTGTGCCATTAAATAAAAAACGACTCCATAGTCAGGATCGTTTATGTCAACGGATTTAAACGTTTCCTTAAATGTTTTTATTTCGTTTTTTATTATTTTTTAATAATTTTTTGTCCGAAGTTTTTTAAAACTATTATATGCAAATAAGTTAGTTTTTTTTCAGATTGACATTTTTCGGAAAAATTTTTAAAGTAATTGTTGGCGACTCGAACAATGTTCTTTGCTTTTTATTATAAATCACTTACATGTCAAACTTTTCCACATTTGAAAAAATGTCGACGATCAGTCTACACATTTTATCTTTCGTGCCGTGTGCTGATTGGTCGGTGGGAAAGAGCCTCTGAAAACACCTAAACAAAAATGTATTTAATTGGTTTAAATGCCAGTGTCATGGTTACTTATTAGGTGTTTTTCTTAATCGAAAATCGACAGATAAAAATTCAAATTGGCCAGTTGCAGCTAATACGATGAATGGTTCAAAATTTCACTGCAAAATATTTAAACTGCGATTTTGAAAAAGTTACTCGTCGGATAGCGTCCGCTTTTAACCTTTTAAACAATCACTTCCCAGAAGATCAACTTGCTGGCTGTAAATGGTCCAAGTTTTGAATTTTTCCCAGCAGGTAGATCACCGCCTGGACTGGAAAGCTCATGTTGATGACGTGTCTATGAACGTGACAAAATGCTGTTACACATTGAGAATGATTGTTGAAAGCGTAAGTCTCGAAGCTGCTCTAAGTTTCTATCATCCGTGCATTTTGTCAAGAATAAGGTATGGTATTATTTTTTGGGGTAACTCTGTTCAGGTGGGCAGAGTGCAGATACTGCAAAAGAGATGTCTGAGAGTGCTTTTTAAATTGGGGTGGAGGGAAAGTTGTAGACCAATATTTAAAAACAAACATCTTTTAACCATAATTGGAATTTATGTTATCGAAGCAATAAAATTCATGACTGATAATAAAAATTTATTTAAAAACAATGAGAAACAACATTGTTACTGGTTGATAGCAGTTCTTTCCCCCACCATTCTAACCGTGTTTAACCCGCCTATCCTCGCAAAAACGAAACGGTTTACGTATGTCAACTTACATACTAATCGTTTAATACACTTTTAAGTTTAAATTTAAATGTAAGGTCTTTGAAGAATTAAGAAATAAGTGAAAAAGATAATATATAAACCAAATTTTTTATTTAATAAGATATTAGCTGTTTCCAAGTCAACTATAACAAGTAAATTTTTCCTTTATGATTTAAATATAATTGCACTAATTCATCCATTAGGGAATTAACTAATAAACCAAAAAATCTGCAATCCAAATAGTTGTTAAACCATAGCAAAAAAACATCACAAGAACCAAAACAATAGAAAAGCCGCGAATCCTCCATTATTTTAAATTGAAACTTTACATAACCATTATTAACGCTTCTCCTAACTAGTGGCGATAGCGGTAGATACTGGGTACAAAGTAATGACGTAGATACTGACGTCAGAACACCTTCCCCTACGTTACCGCTTCTCGCGAAAATAAACCGGTATGTTAACTGTCCTAACAATGTTCAACGCGGTATGTCGCCAAAATTTGATGATTATCTTTCCAATAACCCCTGCTATGCTTTGGAAGAATTCTTAAGTAATTTCAATCAGATTTTTTTCGCCTGAGCATGTGTTCTAAATTTAATCTTTAAATTATAAGTTAAATGTATATGTTTTATGTATTTTGTGTATTTTCTGTTTCTTTTATTTTAGCAAATTTAGTTAATATATCTCATTTGTGATATTACTTTTTAGGATTTACTATAAATTGATACGTTCTATATGCCAAGTGGCATTATTATTGTATAATAATGGAACAAATAAAGTATGAGTATGTTATATTTTTTTCTTTTTTAGAATTAGGAAACAGTCACAAAGACACTTTGACGAAATGATATTTTTCGACGATGAAAGCCGCAATATACAGGATATTAATAGAATGGGTGTTGTGTCAATTTTAGTAAGAAATGGAGTTACTACAGATGTCGTTGAGAAAGGAATTCAGCAATATATTAAAGAAAGAACATAAAAACCCGATGTTGGCCTCTTTTGGTCACTCACGGAACTAACCTAAAATTGTTATTTTTAACATTAAACCAACGAAAATAAAAGGTATTTGTTAGTGGGATACCCCTTTTGTGTTAACACTAGGATAACCTTAATTCTTATCATGTTTTTTGGTTGGTAACAATATAAGTACAAACAATGTTAGAAATTTATGATACTTTTTAAGTTTTGTGTTACCAGTATATGGATCTGTTTAGGAATATACGAGTATTTTGATGTTTTGGATATCACAAGTACCTCAAAATATTCTGCTGAATTGTTAAATTAATATATTAAAATTTCAGAGAAATTGCTGTGAACAAATCCATATACTACTTGGTTTATATATTAAATGTTTGTAAATTAATTTATTGTTATTAATAAATTTGCAAAGTAAAATATATTTTTTTAAAATTATTTACTAATATCAGTTTTCTGTTCAGTGATCTTATAGGGTGATTTTAATATTAATTTTGCGACTACCTCTTCCATCTCACCATCGAATTGAATGCTGCAGTCAGCGTATATTTTAGCAAAAAAATATATAAATCATTCCAATTTAAATTTACGAAGCTAAAACTACTTAAACCCTAAGCAGCTTAATAATTGGTTACATCTTAAACCAGTCAGGTGGTTATGTCTAGACCTGTTAAAGTTTTAAGCAGTTTTAGGTTAGTGGATACGGTGGTATAGGCGTAACATGTCTTAAAAAACAGATTTGGGGTTCATTTTTATTATTCCATATATAAACTCTTTCCTACTTACGGTCGAGCGATGATCGCGTTATTAAATTTATCAATGGACTTAGCAATTGTTAAAAGTTAACAACGGTTTAGAATGTTTAACAAAACGTCATTGTCAGTGTTATTCAATAATTATAGTAGGCAACCTGTCAAAATCTGACATTTTGTTAAACATTCTAAACCGTTGTTAACTTTTAACAATTTGCAAAAAAGGTTTCCCCATTGCTTTAAATTTAAAAAAACAAAACCCGGCGTTATTTCCTTAAAAACCCACTTTTTAGTGGTTTTCTATCCCGAAAAATGGTACAATTCATAAAAAGCCCTTTTTTTTAAAAATGAAAAAACAAAAAAATTCCCCCTTTAAAAAAAAAACCTCTTAGGAAAAATGTTAAAAAATTTTATTTAAAATTATAAAGTAAATTTTCAACAAAAGGGGAAATTGTGGAAAGGGGCATCACTAATTATTAACCCTCTTACAAGGGAAGGGGATCGAGCTCTCAAATTTTAAAAGAAAAAAATCTCACTTTAATTAATTTTGGATGCTTCATATTATAAACAATAAAAAAAATCATTAATTAAAAAAAAATAGTTTTTCATTCTATGCGCAAAAATATGTTCATGTTATTATTTTGGGAACAAAAAATACGTCAGAGATTTTAAAATAAAGAGGATCTTAGCTCTGTAAAAAAAGTAGAAAGCATGTAAATAAATCTAATTATTTAAATTATGAAAATCGAAAAAGCGGGCTGCACATCTTAAATCTACAAGGGAAGGATGGGCCAAATTAAAGAAAAACACCGCACGTAATTAATGGATGTCTCGTCTATATATATAGTAATGCCCCAGGCCAAGTTCCTGCCTGTTGTACGCACATTACACGAATTGTTTTAACGTGTTTTCCCCCTATCATAACTTCGTTATAATTTCATATAAAGGTATGAGAGTTGGGGTGTAAATTAACATGAGTATTCTTATCTGTGAAAAAATTGAGACAGTTATGTAAAGTAGTTTCTGAGTTATTTAATTTTGAAAATCGCCCGTTTTTACTACTGACTGACTCATCACAATTATGAGTCCCTTCTTGAGGAAGTAGAAACTTGAAATTTGGTATGTAAGTAGGTTTTAGGACCAAGTTAAAAAAAATATAAAAACTGCATATTTTTACTTGGAACGCCCTAAAACAGGGGCGGTACTTGGAATATTTAGGGGGTAGCTATTTAAGAAGTTTACAATCTGATTGAGCCCGCGTTTCTGAGGTCACAATTGTCTTAAAATTGAAAATGTAAGTAGGGCCTCTACGGCCAAAGAAAGTTTTATTTTTATATATATATATATATATATATATATATATATATATATATATATATATATATATATATATATATATATATATATATATATATATATATATATATCTGTGGCTTGATGAAAATGCAATTTTCATAAATTGAGTTTTGGACTATCTTATTAATATTTTTATGCTCGTTTAGAAGAAAAAGGTCTTATTTTAATATTTTTAATCAGTTATATTTCCAAACTTATTAAAAATATTAAAATAAGACCTTTTTATTCTAAAAGAGCATAAAAATATTAATAAGATAGGCCCAAAAACTCAATTTCATGAAAATTGCACTAGCCCTTGTTCATCAAGCCACAGATATATATATATATATATATATATATATATATATATATATATATATATATATATATATATATATATATATATATATATATATATATATATATATATATATATATATATATATATATATATATATATATATATATATATATATATATATATATATATATATATATATATTTAGAAGTGGTTTCTTTTCTTTGCCTTGTTTAGGTATATTGTTTTATTATTTAGTATTCTTGGGTTTAAAGGCAGATAAGTCAAAATTTTCTAAATAAAATATAATTTTAAATTAACGTTTCGGCTCTCTAGTATGAGGCCTTCATCAGAACGTCTTATTAGTAGAGATTTCCATGAGTAGTCAGTGTTAAAATTCAACATAAACACACATTTTTAAACGATCCCTCAAATGATTACTGTATACATAAATTACAAACATAGCGACACAAATTTAAAATTTCTTAATAAAAGGCATCAGCCGTTATGAGTATTATTTTTGTTTTTTTTTTAATTTAAATTAAGGAATTTATTTCTTTGTAAAATTTGACAAATTTTACAATATATATATATATATATATATATATATATATATATATATATATATATATATATATATATATATATATATATATATATATATATATATATATATATATATATATTTATTTTAGAATGGTTTTCTTTTCTTTGCCTTGTTTAGGTATATTTTTTATTATTTAGTATTTTTGTTTAAAGGCAGATAAGTCAAAATTTTTTAAATAAAATATAATTTTAAATTAACGTTTCGGCTCTCTAGTATGAGGCCTTCATCAGAACGTCTTATTAGTAGAGATTTCCATGAGTAGTAGGTTAAAATTCAACATAACACACATTTTAAACGACCTCAAATGATTACTTTTTATACATAAATTACAAACATAGCGACACAAATTTTAAAATTTCTTAATAAAAGGCATCAGCCTTATGATATTATTTTGTTTTTTTTTTTAAATTTTAAAATTTAAAGGAAATTTTTTTCTTTGTAAAATTTGACAAATTTCCAAATATATATAAAATATATATATATATATATATATATATATATATATATATATATATATATATATATATATATATATATATATAAAAAAACAGTTTTCCCAAATTGGTGGGGAATGTAGGGGATCTTGGAAACCAGATAGATAGAAAACGGTTAAATGGGGAAAGTTTTGGACAATTATGTTATAAGTTTATCCCGTTTACTACATGGTTTTCTATTCAGGTTTTTTGAAAATTTTGAAAAACCTGAAACATGCATTTTCGAAAATCGGCCATATTTTTTTTATAAGTAAAAATTTTTTCAAATCTGTAAAAACCTTCAAACCTTTTTTGTAGAATATGACCAAGTAGCAATTTTTTATTTTCTACGTTTGGGGTTTTAGAATCAATAACTTTATTTTTTCATATGGACGCCATATTGGTTTTTTTCCCACCAAATAGTTTTTTTTATTCTGATTTCAACAATGTATAACATGTTAAAATTTTTGAGTTTATAATCATTTATTTCAAAAAACAAATTTTTTTCAGTTGGCCTTGTTTCCCGGCGAACGTTTTTTTTTTTTGTGAACAATAAAATATTAATATTGGCAAAATAGATAAGCTGAAGAGATATTTTACAAAAATGGGAAATAGCTATAACGTTAATCCCGTTTAAAAAAAAAATTTTGGGCCCATATAAAAAAGTAAAGTTGATAATCAATCCTTTTTTTTCTTTCTATTTTGGGATTTTGTCGCAGCCAAATAGTTTTTTTTTTTATTTAAAAATGTATAACATGTTATAGTTTAGAAACCTCATCCACTTGAAAAAACAAATTTTCCCCTCAGTTGGCCTTGTTTTCGGCGAATGTCATCTGGCGTCAATATCAAGTTGCTCGGGAGTTATTAAAAAATTTTTAACTTGGTAAAATGATTAATTATTTAAAGAAAAACCTTGATATTTTGCAACGTTATTTCCAAAGCTAGAAATTTTAAAAAAGCTGCCAAACGATTTCGACAATTTTCCTGAAAGGAAACATCCAAAACAACATACTTTCAAAAACTGGTTACAAATTTGCTTAAATTGGAAGTTTTAAAAACCAGACCTAAGAAGTACGTTAAAAAATCGATGAGATGCTACAGTTAACCAAAAATTTTAAAGAAAATCCAACATCTTCAGCCGGGGATGTTGGATAGAGAATTCCACTCACCAAGTTAACCATTCATAATGTTAGGACGATTTAAAAATATCGTTAATATGTTGAGAAATATGGAAAACATTTTGAATTTAGGTCGTTATTTTACATCTTCATATTGTTTTTCCCCAGTGTTTTTTTTTTCACTTGTTTCAATTTAATTGTTACGGGAGTTTTTTGTAACACGGTATTAACGTTATAGCTATGGTCCGGGAAAACCCCTTTCTGTAAAATATCTGTTTAGATTATTTATTTTGCTAATTACTAATATTTTTTTGTTTACAAAAAAAATACGGTCGCTGGAATCAAGGCCAACTGAGAAAATATTTGTTTTTTTAAAAAAAATGAGGTTATAAACTCTTAAATTATAACATGTTATACATTGTTGAAATCAAAAAAAAACACTATTTGGCTGCGTAAAAATCCAATATGGCGTCCATATGAAAAAAAAAATTTGATGATTTAAAAGCCCAAAAAAAAAAATTGACTACTTTATATTCTACAAAAAAAAAAAAATTTCTTTGGGAAAAAGTTTTTACAGATTTGAAAAAATTTTTACTTATAAAAAAATAGGCCTTTTAAAAAAGATGTTTCAGGTTTTTTTTTCCCAAAAAAACCCAATAGATAGAACCATGTAGTGGGGTAAATTTAAAAAATTTAAAATTTTTTCCCCTTTAACCGATTTTCTATCTATCGTGGTTTCCCAAAATCCCCTTTCCCCCCCAAATTTACAATTTTTTTTAAAAATAATATATATATATATATATATATATATATATATATATATATATATATATATATATATATATATATATATATATATAAAAATAAAAAAATAGAACTTTCTTTGGGCATAGAGGCTCCTTAATGAGAAGAAAAGAAAAAAATCAAAGACCTTGTTAGGTATGACTACTAAGCTTGGTTGCTTTGAAATTACGAGGCCTCGTGTTTCACCCTTGTTGAAATACATCTGTAGAGAATTTGTCTTTTTTTTCTGGCCGGCAATTTCATTGGGAATCAAATAGTTAAATACTATACAAGGTGTGTCATTTTAAAAAAGACAACTTCGGGTTATATCTTCAAACTGTAAATGACAAAAAATAATTAAGTACGCCACTGGATTCTACATAAAATTCTACATATTTACGCTATGTACCGTATTTTCTAATACTTACAACTGAGATACAACAATGCAAAACAAGAATTAGAGTTTACCCGAAATTTTTAACTAGCTGTAACAAACTCCGAAAAGTATTGCTTGTAAATAATTCAGCGTCACATCCTTCTTTGGAATACTACTCCAAACTTCGGTAATATATTTTTACCACTGAAATGTACTGCAGTTTTACAGCCAATGACTCAGAATCTTATTCAGAATATAAAGGTGTCATATAGAAAAAGCATTCTTAATCATATCATTTTACATGAAGGTAATGAATTGCTACTCATTTTAAAGGAGTTAAATCTAAAAGATGCACCGAACAATATTGATCAATCTGGGACGATCATATCCTATACAATATAAAAAAAGTTGATCATTAATGACCTGAAATCACAGAACCAGAAGAAATAGATGATGAAAATTTTCCCAGCCTAAAACCTCGAAAGAAACTTCATCCAATAAGTTCGGAAGATTTAAAGAATGCCACCAAATCCTTAAGAATTATTGATCCAGAAAATAACTTGAATAGCGAGAACATTACTGAATGGGCTATGGAAGGTAAAGAGTTGGTAGTAGAAGTAAAACTGAACGTGGCAAAACCTTCTGAAGCAGAAAAAAATGTAAAGAAAGTAAAACATACAGATACTGTTAACGCGTTCTTAATGACTATAGGTAAGCTAAAGAGAATAAACTTCCCATAAAAGATGTACTGCTCTGAAAAAGCTCAAGCAAAAAGCAACTGTTCTAGCTATATCAAAAAGGGTTTAATAAACTAAAATGGACACATATGTACCTATTTAAAAAATATATTTTTCTGCTGATTAATATATTTATGTATTTATGCTTGCTTGAGATTCAGTACACTTTTTAGAAGTTTATTTTCATAACTATAAAAAAATCACTTCAGTAATCTGGACACCTAAAAAGTCCAGCCATATGCCTGAATGATATCTTCCCAAACTATTAAAGTTATACCGTATTTCCACCCATTGCAATCACTTAATGTCATGAATGATGATTTGTGAGAAAAAGAATAAGAATCTTTTTAGAAAGAACAGCATAATTAACATGTTAAACATTAAGTATTTTTAGAAGAACTTTTACTGTTTCAACATTTTTTGATCCTTTTTGATTACAAATTATAAAGATCATTTACATGTCTTAGAAGCTTAATTATAGGATTTCTACTTTATCCATCAGACGCTTGTTGACAATACTTTCTACATTTAGTGACAACTTATTAACTTTACCAACGAACTCAAGGACTAGAATTAACGCAACGACAGTTTGTAGGTAGGGTGTTTGGTATAGTGATCTGTTTGTTTTTGTTTTGGAAAAACGTAAACAAATTGCCAGATCTCAAAAATCACAATCAGGAAATTATCTCTAAAATGTAATAAAATTATTCAAAAATATTGGTTTTTGTGTTAATATAGGCAACATCGATTTAAATATAAACATTGCATCGGCAACAAGGTTGATTTGGACAGCTGCTGTATTGGTTTAATAAAAAATTATATTAAATCACTTCGATGTCGTTTTATCTCTTTCTATTAGGTTATATTATTTAATAACACGTTTTGTAAACTGACTTGATCAACAGCAATCGAATTGAGCATCTAAAGTGAATGATATATCTGTCTGTCACTTCAGATAATAAACAAAAATAGTTTTGTGGCTTTAAAATTTTTTTTTGACAATAAAGAATAATCGATTTATAAAAATATGATTTATGGTGCAATGTCATAAACATTGAAAAACTTATTATTTCCGGAGTGATGTTATTCAGTGTGCTTAATCAATGTTGCCGGTGCAGTGTGTTTACAAGAACTATCCCGCCTTGCCCCCTGAATATATTAATGCCAAACAAGGTTTGTTTCCTTTATGTCTTTCTAAGAATATGTTGCACTTTACCACCTTCGACACCGCACAACACATATATTTGAAACATGATTATTTTCGATTAATTAATTATCTGGTACACAAAGTACCCTGTCCAATGATATGTAACTATCGTAATTAAATTAAATAAAAAAAAGTTTTCGACTGGTAAAAAAGCTTTATTCACACTTCACACAATTAATTATGCATTCACAAAATAATATTAATCTTTTTGTACAATCTATACAATTCCTTATCAAAAAATACAATTCACGATCACAATTAGCCATTAAGGCTTTATTTATCCTTAAAGATTTAGTTAAACAATAAAAATTGTTAAAACTTTCCTTCATTTCTGCATATTTATGTTGTATATGTTGGCGTCAAACACTGAAATTCGTCATTCCCTGACATGACTAGTCAGTACATGTATTGCTGGAAAACAGCGTAATAGCCTTATTTGACTATCCGGAAGTAACCATTTAGTCATTCCCTGTAACCCAGTGAAACAATGAATTTACAAGATTATTACGCTGTTTTTCTTAAAGGGATTCAGGCATGACTGAATAGTTAGTTTAACACTGTAATAATAAGGCTATTACGCTGTTTGTACACTACATGTACGGACTAGTCATTTCAGAAAATAACGGATTTCAGTGTTTGATGCCGACATATAATATACAGGGTGTCTCCAATTTAGTGGGCAATATTTCTAGGATTTATTGCACTTCCCTGGATACGAAAAAAAAAATCATATAAACATGCCTTGAAAAATGCACCCAAAGATGGCTAGAGCCCTCAGAACAATGGGCTCCCAAAGACCAAGGAAGTTTAAAGGTGTATGGAAGGCCAATGCTGTAGAACTAAATTGTCCAGTCGAGCAGGGCAGCGGGAATAGGGGAATCGGCCCCGCGAAGTTCGCGTAATAAATTGTAGGTCAGGTCCGGACTTCCATAATTCTTTGTGACCATGTATAAAGTTGACATCATCAAATGTCAAATTCAGAATAACTATATGTCTACTATTTTTTTTGCACAACATTGTTGGTTAAACAAAAGTATTATAGAAATTTATAATTATTGTGTAATATTGGATTTTATATCATCTGATTTAACATGGAAAGAAGTGATGGCACCACTTTACATATTTATTTAGGTTTTTAAAAGGTGTTTAAATAAACCTGTGGTTTTCCTTATACACATTCTAGCACTACGGATTATACTTTGTGATGCTCAAATAATTTCAAAACGGTTTAGTCTCCTTTTATTTCCCGCTAGTGTAATTTTCTGAAGCAACATTTTACGGGTATTTATCTCAGTTGCATAAATCACTGCACATACATATGGCCCAAAAAATAAAAATACCGGTCAATCCATGGCCAATTACTGACAATTTTTATTTAGGATTTTTATTAATTTATTTTTGATGAATAAATTAATAATTTTTAAGATGATTTTACTCGAAAATGGGTAAAAATATAAAGATCGACTAAGAATACTTTTTTTTGTGTACAAAGATAAAGGCTTTATTTTTTGGTGCTAAAAGTACTCACATGCTATAAACGAAAATTTGGGGACATAATGTACCAGGCACACACCCTGTATGTAACGCCCCTAAAAAATTATGTAATTTGGCAAAACAGCTACATGCAACGTCAGAAAATAAACAACTTCACCAAAGTTAGGTGGCCCACCTTCAACGGTTAAAAAGATATTATGCAAAAAGTGACTTTGGGGCCCACTCGAACGAAGGTTAAAGTTTCAAGTCCTTAAAGTTTAACTAGAACTAATTATAGGATATATGTATACAGACCCTTAAAAACTAATTTCAACGAAGACTAGTTTAATATTTTAATTTATAAAAAGTTAATAAACGTTATGGACGTTAAAAGATAGGCACGTACATAATAAATGTACAATAGTGTAGAATTATTTTAAGCAAAATATAGATACCTATTCTCTTGTATAAATAAATTAAATTTAATAACCTTACTACTTACATTCTAAGTAGAATATATATTATTTTTCTTAAAATGTTTGCTTGGTTGAAACAAAACAGAAATAAGTCAAAAAATTGTTTTTATATCAGAAGTAATATTCAAACGGTAAATCGAGTTTATTACGACATGTGGTTGTTCGTAATAAATTGTTTTTTAATTTAATTTACTTGTGGAATATGACTTCTATGGAGTTTTGGGTTGACATGACACGGTCATTAAATAGTTTTTTTTAATGAAATATAGATGAAAATTAGAGCTGATAAATAACTTTTCGAAAAAAAATATGAAACCTCATGTTATAAAAAATTTAAGCATATGTTTTTATGCATCTTATAATGACAGAATGATAAACTTGACTACAATTTTATGTATTTTTTAAACAGTAAAATAGTAGCTTCCTCTCTATGTTTATTTTCAGCACATAGAATACTTTGTTTTATTACCTAATAAAAAAAACTTTAAAAAATTATTTAGGTATTCAATATGCCTAAAGTAATTCTATATCGTTAAAAATTTAAAACAATATTCTACTAACTGATAAAAAGAAACAAAATAAATATAATATAGGATAAAAAGAAAATAATATTATTTTAATTTCTCGAACAAAACTTGATATTTTTCTACAGAAGGTTTTCCGTAATTTGCTTTTACCCTGGCTATACCCACTATATTAGTCGATTGAAAAATTAGCATAATAAATAAAAATATCTACATGGTACAAGTTCCTACATGAAAACAAATTTATTCTATCAATTCTCGGGAAATTTTTGAATTGGTGTCAACATCAATCCCTTTGCAAGCATTTGTTCTTCTATGTCTTTATCTTCATGTGAATATCTAAAAATAAAAATAATTTACAAAGGGTGTTCCTAAATATTGTACAAAATAAATGCTAAACTAAACGGCAGATAATATTTAAATAAAGTTTAGTATGGGATGTAGAAGACCAAAAAAATATCATTCTGTAACTTATTTACAGATCCATCGGTTCCTATAGGTCATTCGGTAAATATGAAAAAAATATATGACAATCTTAAGATGCTACTCAGATGTATAAAGTAAGAAGAGCACAAACGGAACATATGTGCAGATTTAAAAGTGGTGGGCGTTACTCACAGGACAATTAGGATATATGAAATACTGTTGCTTTTTCTGTAAGTGGCACAGCTTTGCAAGAAAGAAACATTATAAAATTAAGGTTTGGCCTCCACGTGAAACAATATAGAAGTTGGCGTTAAAAATTTGACCTGAGGACTATTAGTTCAGAAAGAAAAAATATATTTACCCCCACTTCACATTAAGCTGGACCTGATTAAAAATTTTGTTAAAGCACTGGATAAAAAAGGAAGTGCTTTTAAGACAAATATCCATGTATAAGTGAAGCCAAAATAAAATATAGAGTTTTTTTTGGTCCCCAAATTAGGCAATTGTTTGAAGATGCAAACTTTAGGCAGATTTTAGGTGACAATAAAGGTCGGGCATAGAATGCATTTGAAAGTGCTTGCAACAATATCTTGGAAATAATAAATCAGAAAATTACCGCGAACTCGTAGAACAACTACTCACGGCCTATCATATTTTAGAATGCAACATGTCACTAAAACGTCGCTTTCTCCATTTTCATTTGGACTTTTTTCTTGAAAATTTAGGAGCAATATCAGATAGGCACGGAGAACGATTTCACCAAGATATTGCCTCCATAGAGAAAAGGTATACAGGAAAGTGGAGCCCGAATATGTTAGCCTAGTCTCGTATTAGGGTTAAGGAAAGACGTTAGGGAAATAAATATTAAATATATCGAAAATTACTTAAAAATGTTTATACGGTACCTAAAGTAACTGTTAATAAAATGTATCATAAGTTTTTAATAGATTAAACTTAATAAATCGGCATTAAAGGGAATTTTTATTGAATTTTTCTTAATATCAAAGCATATGTCCCTTCCTCATCATTGGAGGCTGATTAAGGATAAGTAATGTGTGTTTCGCAGCAATTATATTATTTTATGGCTAAGTTGATACAACGCGCATTTTATGTTCTCACTTATAGATGCTAATCTATTACTTTTTTTAAATTTAAGTTTCGCTCACATGTAAAGAAACATAATTTCATTTATTTACAACCTTTTCAAACCAGTTTAAATACAGTCCACTTTTCGCTAAAGTTAATGAGCAACTAATATATATTTTATTTAAATAGGTACTGCAATTAAAAAGTCAAAATTTAAGCTGATCTTTTTACTTTTAACGCACTTAATTACCAAGTAACTGAGCCTGCTATTTTCAAGGTTTTATCTAAATGGTTTTACTATTCGGCAATGCTAACCTTAGTCTATCCTCTTCCAGTAAAGAAATTAGAGCGTCTCGTTTTGCAACTATTTCCATCATTTCATTAATTATAGTTTCTTCAATCTTTAAGTCCTCTTCTGTTTTAGTTTCATCTAGAAAAAAACAAGTTTAATAATAAAAAAATATATAAGGTTTTTTATTTGTTCGCAGCACTATTTCTATTTTCGAAACTTAAAGATACGAAGTCTAATTAGAAAAAAAGTTGCACTTTTTAAAGGGCTTTTATGACTTAAGTAAAAGGCTGGCTGAAGGGTGCTGGGGTTAAACAGACCCTTGAATTGTTAAATTAGCAATTTTTTTTCGCAAAAAATATTTTTGCGGCTTCCTAAAAATTAACAGTTTTTAAATTTAATATAAAAGAAATCGAAATATTAAAAAGCTAGATTATTTAATCGGGTCTAAAAGTTTACCAGATTTTTGCAAAATGTTTTAAGAAAAAATGAAATAATATGTTTGAGGCATTTTGAGATTATAACAGAGCAATTTTTAAATACAAAAGGAACTAGAGTCAAAGAGACAAATAATTTCGCTAGGACATTCTACCTGCTAGGTGATCAAGAACTTAATACATAAGTGCGAGTGAACAGCGGTATGGGGTAAATTGAAGTGCAAGAGAGGGCGTATATCGGCCACTGTCTCAGCTGAAAGACGATGCGATGCGATTGGCTCCCGCCAAACCACGTGACTTACGGCATCCAGGTTTTTATTGAGTATTTTGGATTAAATTTGAATACTTGAAAATATTTTTATCATCTATTATAAATAAAAAAGGTTATAGTAAAATAAATGTATCTTTTTATACTTAATATAAGTCAGTAAATTAAACACTTCATTATGTACTAATTTAACTAATTTTGTGATTATTTCCACTTTAGCTTGAACCGCAACGTCTTTCAGCTGACACAGCGGCCGATATACGTTCTCTCTTGCACTTCACCTTACCCATACCGTTGTTCACTCGCACTTATGTATTTCGTTTTTGATACCTGGCAGGAGAATGTCCCGGCGAAATTATTTATCTCTTTGACAATAAATATATATATATATATATATATATATATATATATATATATATATATATATATATATATATATATATATATATATATATATATATATATATATATATATATAAATTCTTTTTGCAAACATCTTGCAAACTTTTACACCCGATTAAATAATCTGACTTTTTTATACTTTAATGTTTTTTATATTAAATTTAAAAATTGTAACAGTTCAGGATGCTTCAAAAATATTTTTTGCAAAAAAAATGCAAATGTAAAAATTCAGGGGTCGTTTTAGCCCCGCTACCCCTCAGCAAGGTCTACATTTTCTGTTTAGATATTATAAAAGAAACATTGCACAAGTTTTTATAGTGCCTCAAATACCTACTCTAAAATGTCTACCAGCTCTTTTATTATATTTCTTTAATTCTTAGTAACTTTAATATTATTTAATTTCTCGACTTTAAAAGTGACATAAAACAAGTATGTTACTCTCCTGTTTTTTAAAAGGTTTCTAAGATAACCACGGTACGTTAGTACTTAGGCTTGAAGCCTTTGTGGAATGTTCCAAGATAAAAAAATCCTAGATTTTTAAAACTTTTAAGTAAGTCAACTTAAATTTGAAAAACAAAATTCACTAAGGTGTCTATTCTAGAAATATTCGTGTTGCTTAGACACAATCATACACAACATCAACATTACATAAGAAACTGAAAAAAAAGTAATAATAATAATAACTTACTACTCTCAAGCCTTTCTCTTAACTCGGCTTGGAGTCTAGAGTGTCGATCCTCTAGCTCTAACTCTTGCGCTCGAACCATTAATTCTTTTTCATATCTCCTTAACTCAGTTCTATCTCTCATTAAATCAAACCATTCCTAAAATAAAGAAAAAACTTTAGTAAAGGGGTCATTTTAATAGTGATGATCTAAATAGTTCTGTTTTGGAATCTCGTGAAAAATATAAACACACAGGTTACGAGAACAATTTAAGATAAGAAGGAATTTAAAAAATGAGTGATTAATGTTAACAATAAGAGGGATTTTAACAATTTTAATTTTTACAAAAAAAGGTTTTGGAAACGTCCAATTGCTTTATTATGTTTTTAAACTTTAGAACGTTAGAATTTTTAGTGATTATTAAATTTGCGTAGATTTTTTTTTGTTTTTGCAAACGCCATTTTTAAAGTTATCTGAACTAAATAAACTGAATCACAGCGTCACAAAGTTTAAAAATTAAAGTTATAAAAAGCTCAAGATACTTTCACATAACTTTATATCTATTCTACTTATGACATTTAGAGCACTTTTAAAAATGTGTTAGACAAGAGATCTTTTTCTTTTGCAAATTTTTGCAAACCGCATTGTGCTTTTGAAAGAATCTTTAATATATCTCAGATAAATTACTTATTTATAAAAAAAGAATCGCCAAAATATGGACAATTTTTTTTTCCTGATGTGCATTAAGTCTTAAAGGAAATCTTGATGGGTCTACAATTAAACAGAAAAATTGTTGTGGTTAGTTGTGGTTCGAGATTCTTCCGGAGCCTTCGCAATAATCAAGATAAGAAAAAACTAAGAAAACTTATTTAATTTAATTATTAAACAAATGTTCATAATCTTAATAACCTATAATTCTTTAAAGTAAAACAAACTTGTAAATCTACAACCATACTAATAAGTCTTTAAAAAAATAAGTTTTACTGACAATTTTCGAAATAATATTGCGGTTCGTAACGACAAAAATGTATTAATATTATGAGGAGAGATTCATTTAAAAATGCTTTCTATTATATAATAACAATATGAATCTAGAATCAAGAGTCACACTCGAGAAAAAATCCTATATTTTTTTGATATCAGCATCCTAAACGATTATAATAGGATAACAGTTGTCAAATTTGACGTTTGAGATACCGATATAAAAAAAAATCAGACGATATTTTTTGTTCGTAATGAGATTTTACGTTACCGAGAGTGACGTTTGAACATACAGGGTGTGCCATAACGAACTTTGTTTTTTTTTTAATTCCAGAGTTAGCAGGATCAATGTGCAAGGGTCGAAAACCCTTTAATCCAAATTTTCAATATGTATTTAAAAAACAGTTATGTATAACTTAATATGCATTTTATAATTGCTGTTTAAAAACTTATGTTCCGACGTAAAAAAAATAATAATAACGTCACATCTCAGCTTTGAAACATAACTTGTTTTTGGTTTATTGAATTTATTCCAAGTTAGAGACTATCACTGTATATAAAGTGTTAATAAATCAATTTTGCAAATTGCGCAGTTTAGTTTTCTAGGTTCAAAATATATAAAAACATTAAGATATACAAATATATTGTAAAATGCAACTCTTCAGTAGTATTTTATACTCTATAATCAAAAAAATCTAATATTAAAATTAAAAATCTGTTTTTTATGGATATGACGGATTCATTTAGTAAAAATGCTTTTTTGTTTTTTTTGCTAGATAGGACCAATTCAATCCAAATCTCAGGATATACACTAGTGCGAGAACACTTAATTAATAAAGTTGCTGATCGATGTAAAAAATTTCTTTGAAAACTTGTTGAAAAATGACACTGAACCGTACAAACTGTAATAGTTTTTAGTGTTTTTCAGGGTCAGCTGACTATGCTTACACCAGTGTATCCCTAAGAACCTGGCGATAAACCCATTTTTTTTTAATTAAAGATTAGTTTCAAAAGAAAAGCAAAAATAAAACATGGGCTATATACAGAAATTAAAAAAAAATGGTTTTAACTTACCTGCAGAAGTTCACTTTCATCCTTTAAACATTCCCCATTATTTTCCCCTCTCAAGGTTTTTTCAACTTCGACACCACGTTGTTCTAATTCCCTAGTTTTGACTTCTGTTTCTTCAAGTTTTCTTTGAATCTCTTGAGCCATTCGGTGCCTAAAATGTGGGATTAGTATATTCATATGTTCATATATTTTTTGGTTGTTACAGATCACAAATGACCCCTAGTTAAGAAATTAACCAAAGTATGTTTAACCTTAAAAACTCACGACAATATTGTAAACCGATCAGAACGATTGCTTTTTAACAAAAATATTTGGTCATAACTTACTGACGACATTTCTTCTGCGAGGGGCTAATATTCATTTCTAGTTAGGTCATGTTTTAATCATATTATCTCATTAAAACCCTTTGCTTTGGCAATATTTTCTGTGTTCTTAGTGTGTTTTTTTCTAACTGTGTAACATTTTCAATGATATTTTTTATTTAAGTATTACATAAAACTCCTTTGTATGTAAACATACGACTTGACAATGTCAAGCGTAAAATAAGTTAAGAAATTAAGTTAATTTTTCGATAACTGCTCATGGTTCAGAGCAAGGCGAGGTATTATTTCTGGCCTCTGCTAGCAATTGGCTGCCGATAGCCAGAGTCATTAAAAAAGTAAGGAAATATATTTATTCATTTATCTATTTATCAATGGTAAACCAACTTTAAATTTTTTATAATACTATGATTTCTAACAAATTTAAAAAACTAACTTACGTAAAGTACAGAAGTACCAATTATCGAAAAGATATTTAGAACAACATCGACATTAACATTTAATCCCAAAGCACTACATTACCAAAAAGCATATTTTACAACAAATTCTTCTATTTTTTGAGCGGGTTTTTATTACCAAGACGTGATTACAATGAATATCTATTATTAAGAAGTAATTCTTAATAAAAAAAAACATACTCGCAGAAATTTCGAATGTGCTCTTCGTTTATATTGATTTATATGCACACTATAAAATAAATAAAAGGAATGTTTGTTCTTCCATGACTTAACATTTTTAAATCAACGCGATTACCAGGTGACAAAGCCCTCAGCTGTCTTTAAAACTTGATATTATTTCGTAGACAAATAGAACAGGCAAAATGCATTGAAAAACTGCTAGGCAGATTTTATTTTATACTTATACTAGGTGTTTCTTACTCAAGCTACGCGCTGTTATTTAAACATTTTTGTTGTGTAAAACCTAAACGAAATTAAAAGATATTTTTTTTCAGGGTTCGAGGATATATATCAATGGATACATTTCATGATATATATCCGATATAATATATCAAATGATTATTTATGATATATGTATATCAATACAAAAATGGTTTAAAAAAATATTATTAAGTAATTTTTGGCGTTTGTTACTTTATTTCTACTTCCCAAATGTAGACGGCGTTGGAGTAGTGTTAAAACATACTCCCTGATAGTAAGTTCTAATCCATAAAGGGCAAAACTTCTGCCGGCATTAATGACGTCAGTCGTGTCAGAAAAAATTCGTTACGAAAGAGTAAGTTTTTTTGGTGTTTATTCCATTATTTTTTACAAAGAAAGTAATTCACAAAGTGCAAAAACGCTTTTACTTCATTATTGAGTATTTAAAAAGCATTAAATAACTTTTGTATTTATAGAATATAATTGTTTATTAACAAAATGGATATATATCAAACATTTGATATATATCGGATATTTTCGAACCTGATTTTTTAAATATAACGAAATTTATAAGTACTACAGTTAAACATGCACATTTTATAATATAAATTTCTGGAGATCACGTCATCGTTCTTCAGAGTGAAACTGATTGACATTAATTGTAAGTCGTGGTATCCACTTAGTGTATTCCTTTTAACTTGCAGAACCGTTCTAAACAGTTCTTAGCAGTTCAAAGAACCGTACAGAACGGTTCTTAAAGTTAAAAGTAATACACTAAATGTGTTAATCCTATTTTTTAACAATCTATTTTGCTCTTACAGCGTTATTGGCAGGGTGCGCGATGACAACGACACCTGTCGGCTGCATAAAATCATGCTTCAAAGCTATGGGAGAGCTGTAAGATTACTTCTAAAATGTATTTCTTTTTCGTAAATAAATATATATAAACCTGGGCAGCACTGTAAAAGTGAAGTGCAATATCAATAGTGAATAAACAATTTTAGAGCTTAGAAAGTAAGTATAAAAAGTATGTCTTTAAATAAAAAAAAGTACTTGGAGTTTTATAGAATCAAACTCGGGACCTTCGTGTTGCTGGTTAATACCTATTTAGCCATTGAGGCATCGTACTAAAGTAAGCAAAGAAATCCTATTAATTTGCAGGATATTTATGAATCAACTAACCTTTCAACTAAAACGGGCTAACCACGACATGTAAGCCATTGTTTTAAGTTTCGGAAATGTATAAGATGTACAGTTACTATTTCTGCCAGCATTCTTACATTCAACCCTACATAACAACTACTATGCCCCATTTTTAATATTTTATCTAATTGTTTACATTTAAATCAAGCATGATTTAACGAAAATTTGACCACAGCGAGCGCTGCAATTGATTCAACTGTCCCCACCTTACACTTCGCACCTTGCCAATAGCTGCATTATATTGTCGGTAAGCGATAGAATGACTTATGAATCACATATCTTAATTTGCATAAACCTACTATAAAGGGTAAGTTTTTTAAAATGCGATATATCAAAAAGGGTTTCAAATATTTTCATGAAATTTTGGTGACATAGTAAGTACAAGGAGACATATTTTACGTTTGTCACTTTTTCCTTCACCCCCTTTTGAGTGGTGGGGGGTATCTTGGACATTCAAATGGAATGATGTGTTTTTATTTTAAAATACGAATCTACGTAAACTAGGCCTGTGTATAAAAAATGGTCTACTGGTTACGGAACCAGTTAAAATACCTTATTTATTTTTAACTTCAAATAAACTATCGTTGATTATAATTCCGTAGCCAGTAACCAGTTTTTTGCATACAAATCTAGTTTTTTTACGTAGATTCGTAATTAAAAAAAAACACATTATTCCATTTAAAACCCCAACCCTGTGAAGGAAAACATCATGTCAAAAATACCGTAAAATACGTTCCTCCTTCTGTACTTCGTTACGTTACCAAAATTTTATGAAAATCTTTGAAACTTTTTTTGACATATCGCTTTGTAACACTTTAAAAATCTCACCCTTTATAATACAAATATTAACTATACCTATTTTTGTTTTTTTTTTTAACGAAAAAGTTGAACATTTCTTATGAAGTTTCATGCTAGTCTAGATTAAACCAGAATTAAATGCCTCATGTTAAATATACGACATATCCCCACATACACTTTAAATATCGAATCTACAAACATCATTTTTGACTAGATTTATAAGTTTACCGTTTTAACTGTGCTTGTCTCGATACTCTTCTAGCTTTTCCACTTCTTTTACCAGTTAAACTTGACATAGAGGCTTCAAACTTGCCAGACTGATCTAAAGTATCACAAGAACCGCGATCTTGGTGCTTAGATTCAAGTAATTCTCCGTCACTGCTTTCATCTAAAAAAAATAATAAACAACTTTACATAGACTTGAATATAAAAAGAGTAGTTTCGTCTATGCCCGTTTTGAAAAAGATGCTAATTTCTTAAACCGTGCTACATATTACCATTTCTATGACCTATAAACGTACGACAATAATGTAAACGTATGGAATAATGAGTCTCCAAATTTCATATAAAGAAATCTGTTTAAAAAGTTTTTACCTCATGTTTTATAATTTCCATGTTATAATTATGAATGATCATTTGCAAAAAGGCACAACAGTAAGGGGCGAATACTATTTTACTGTATTTTAGTAATCGCAAAAAAATGAGCGCCGTAAAAAACTAAAAAACGGCATCTTGTTTTTTAAATCTACACAAGTTGTTGGTTTCAATTACATAATAGGAAACATTTTAAAGTTCAAAAATGATTTTCATTTTCCTTATTTGGCAAACCTGCCTCCCCCGTAATATTAACTGTTTTCCGGCATTAAAAAAAACATTGATACACTGACAATTTTTCTTAAATAAGAAGTGATAAAAGCTGTGCAAAACTTGGTGGTAGAGAAAAAGGTTCTATTTAGATTAACAAAAATGCAGGTACCCAAGCGCAGAAACTAAATTAAATACTTATTTATGTACCAAGAGTATTAAGTAGATGTTTATGCCCTTAGGGCGACGTTCTTACTGGCCCAAGGGTTTGTAAGTCGCCTGAGGGCAATACACATGTAATAATACCCGCGGTGTATACAAACTTTTATGTCATACTAGATAAATATTTTAAAAAATACAAGAACTTGAATTTGATTCTAACAACGTTTTCTTTTTAAAATAGTTGGCTTATAATCGTTGCTAGGAAAGTCAAATTTTGCTAGCTGTCAAACTTAAAACGTCAAAATGCAGGGAAGTTTTGAAATTCCTGACGAAATTGCAAAAAAAGCGGAAAAAGGAACACAACGATACCGAAGAAATCGGGAGATGTCTACGACAGAGAATATGACATATTACTAAACTATTATTGGAAAGAGCTGGCTCCTGAGAAGGCGTTAACGTTAACACCTTTTTTTTGTTGTTATGCCCGCGCGGGCCCTAAAGTGCACTTTATACCTTCACGGGAATAAAGGGCATTATAATGTAGTTGGTAACTAAGACATAAAAACACAATAATAAACTAGTATGACATAAAACTTGTTTTAATTTTTAAAATTTGTTAATGCTTCTTTGGAGGTTCATAATATAAATTATTAATAATCTTAATTTTTTTTCTATTACCCATTATTATCTTACTTAATTTGTATATTTACATGTGATTAAATAATTTTGGTTACAATTTAAGTAAACTCCTTATGAGTACTACATATTTTGAAGCTGTTTATTTTAATATTGTTCCAAACACCGCCACCTACCACACTTGTTTTCCAAGTTTATATACCTTTTATTAATAATCGAGTAACAGAAGAAAGACAATTTTCGAAGTGTTAACCTATAAGCCAAAGCCGATTGTTCAGTTTTTCAAAACCTGCAGCTTCAGCCAAAGCCGAAGCTGCAGATTTGATTGACTTAGGATTCTTACTTCAGAACCGACTATAAAATTTTAAAATTATCGATGCAAATTCTATTTTACTTTGTTTTATAATATAGGGAGTGCTAATATTTGAAAATAAATTATTAAGAAAAATAAATTGCGTTGAATCAATGTAAACATATATTATCAAAAACATCATTATAATGATATGCCTTGTACTCTCATATCATCATAATTACTGAGACTGGTAAATCTTCAATTTAGAAACCTGAAACATATTTTATGTTTAGCAAAACGATAATTAAAAATTGTTTTTATAGTATTATTGTTAAATATAATTTCATTATTAGCTTAATTAAGCTGATATTTATAAGAAAAATGTGCAAAAAGTTTGTCGAATTGGCCGATATGTAAAATCAACGAATCGTTGGCCTTGCGTATCGGCTAATTTAGCTGCCCCGGTGCCACCCAGCCTTTTCCGTCGCACAAATGAATCACAGTAGTTTGTTAGTTTATTCGTTTTTGGCACTTAGATACAAAACTTCAGCTTCGGTCTAACCTTTGACTTCTTTTGCCGAAGCCGAACGTATAGCCGAAGCTCATATTTCGTTCGAATGCGGCCAAAACCGTACCTAAGGTCGAACACTACTTGTCACTGACTTAAAATTAACAGTAGAGCGTTTAAATTATAACTGATCTTTGCGAAGAGTTTCGTCACCTTTTATAGGAGTTTGCAAAGAATGATAGTGAATTAGAATTAGCTAGAGGGATTTTTCAGGATACCCGCTAAATTTAAAAATAAAATTTCCTGACTTTTCTAGGTTTTCTAGGTATATATTTCTTAAATTTCAGGTCAAACAAAGTTGCAGAAAAATACGAGTGTCAAGTCTGACTAAAAAGAATAATATTGTCCGATATAATGTAGGGAAAATTACGCAAATTTAAATTTTTCAGGCTACCCCATTCAAATTTCCAAACTTTTGTAGTTTTCTTTAAAATTCTCTGATATTTCCCTGACTTTTTGAGAATTTTTCTTTTTCCCTGACATTTCCAGGTTTTCGATGTAAGCAGGTACACTGATTTTTATAATAAAGGATGTAAAAATCATTCGAAATGTTTGACTACAGAGCATCCGGGACCCTTTGCAGTGGTGGTCAAAATAGGGAAAAAACAAGATTAAATTATTTAAATTAAATATTATAAACTTTCGACAATTTTACAAACCAAAAACACATTTGCACAGTCCCTAACAATATTACACTTCGTTAAATTATAATTAATGTTATACATATTTTCATCCATGACTTATTTGATGTTACTTCTTCAACATTAGTAATTTAAAAATAAAGATTTATATTTATATATAAAGATTTAGCTCACATTTTGTTATAGTGATGAATAAAGTATAATATTCTACTTGCATATAGTGACACGAATGAAGTTTCAGTTCATACACTTTATCCGCGTCAATAACAGCCATCATTATAGGCCTGTTGAATAATATACTATTATTTGTCTCTGTTTTACCTGTTGCTTTCATTGTATAATTCACTGGTAAAGGCGGGATAGGAGGTGGAGTTGGTTCACGTTGTCGGATGTTAACTGCTGAAATACTCTTTTTCTTTATTGGTTCTTCTTGAACAGTTTCCTACAGAAAAAAAAATGTAATGTAAAAAGCATTTTTTTCCGTACATTAAAGAAATGTGGTAATGCACTCTAGCAACTTAAAAAACTTCAAAACACTGCAATTTAGGAAAATATAAACTAGGTAATGTTTTATATAATTTAGGTAAAACTGTATTAAAATTTAAATTAATTAATAAAAATACAATAAATCAAAAACCACTTCTTTTAAATTAACAAATATATGACTCATAAATAATAAATATAACTTTATCCCCTGAATATTTAACACCATTAAGGATACTATTTAAAAATTAATGTCTTACTTTTGAACTTTTATTATATTATTAAACCAACACCCATAACAAAAAACACATCAAAATACGTTATAAAGGGTGTTTTTTAACGATGATAGAGCTTTAATCTATAAAAAAAATATGAAAGTAAATATTTTGTGATTGAAAACATAATGCTACGTAAAAAAACAATTTATTACATTAACGTTTAAAAATTATTTGCGGCATGTGGCCACCGCGGCTGTCTACAAGATAGCGTATTCTTTCAGTACAATTTTGAGTAACTTTTTCGAGCACTTCTGGTCGTATGTCATGAATAACAGGAATAATGTTGGCTTCTAAGGCTTCTATTGTTGCTGGTTTATCAGCATACACTAATGAATTGACGTAACCCCACAAAAAATAATCTAGGGGCGTCACATCACAGGATCTGGGTGGATAGGTAACGGGTCCATTTCTCGAAATTAATTTGTCATCAAAACTTGTTTGCAACAAGGGGATAGTTTCGTTCGCCGTGTGATATGTAGCGCCTTCCTATTGCATCCACATCTCGTCTGGATCAATATCATCTATATTTTGAAACAAATATTCATTAATCATGGATCGGTAACGTTCTCCATTGACCGTAACGTTATCTCCAGGTTCATTTAAAAAGAAATAAGGTCCGATGATCCCATTAGCATGTAAACCACACCAAACGGTTACTTTTTCTGAATGTAATGAAATCTGTTGAATTTTCTGTGGATTGGCATTACACCATATCCGGCAATTTTGTTTATTTACACATCCAGAAAGCCAAAAATGAGCCTTGTCGCTAAATAGAATCTTACGATAAAACAACGGGTCACCTTCCAACTGTCCTAACGCCAAGTTGGATCTTATAGGGCTTGCGTCTTTAATTCTTGTACCAGTTGGATCTTATAGGGGTATAGATTAAGATCTTTCCGCAAAATTTTCCAGGTAGTCGACGGACAGAGCCCAACTTGTTGCGACCGACGACGAATACTCTTCCACACTTTCACGTACAGCGGCAATATTTCTTTCATTACGCACATTCCTTCGATGCAGTGGTATTTTCACATTGTGTAAAGAGTATCTGGTACGAAATCTATCCACTGTACGACGAATAAGTAGCCCAAATGGACGATTATGTGGCCCATAAAATTCACTATACGTTTGGCGATCTGATGACTGACTTTCAAAGTAAATTTGAAAAATTTGGTAACGTTGGTCAAGTGTAAATCTAATAATGTTGATTTGCCAAAGTATACTAAAAATAAATTTTATTTACAGCGTCAGATTGACAGTTAAGTCTTACAGTTGTTGCCATGTAAAGTTTTATCAAACCTACAAAAACACCCTTTATATAAACCTATCTTGTTTGTTTAAAAATCTTAAATTAATCAAAACAAAAAAAAAACAAATAAATTTGAAATCAGAACATTAAAGTAACCAAAACACAACACTGGAATATTCCTGCTTTCATGCCGTTAAATAGGGCGGGTTCTGACGAGTCAGTTTCGCTGAACATTTTGACTGATTCAGTGACACTGAAGAAATAATGAACGTGAGAACACTAATTGAGTAGGAGTGCTCAGTAAATTCGCGTTTTCAGTTAAAGTTAAAAGTAGATCTACTTTTTTATTCACTTTGGAAATTTTTATTAAAGAATGAATGTAAACTGAAATGTGAGAACAGCGCGTTTATTATTTGTAAACTTTTAATAATCTTCCAGGTTATTATTTACAAAATTACACGTTAAAATGGCCCTTTGTTGGAAAGACGAGAATACCGGTACTTTAATAATTAATTTAAATTTTTGTTCATCCTTAAATGATTTCTGTACGTTTTTGTGCCGCTTTAAGCTAATTCTTTTAATACATTTTCACTGGCACCTGATTTATTCCGACGTAATATCCACTGTTTCTTCACCCACCATCTTCGGCTTTTTTTTTTGATTTAAAAATATCATCGAATTTAGGCGAAGTACCGAAAATTTTACGCTATTACCCGAGGTAAACATAAAATCAGAACATTTCTGCTTTTATGGCGACGAGTAACTAAACAAATTAAAAACATTTTTCAGTAAGTTCAAGTATACATTTTGACTAAAAAATAATAGATCGTTTTTCTTCGTTTCATGCTAGGAAAGTTTTAAAAACACAAACACATGGTATGTATTTTTTCCCTTAGAATCTCAGAGAATACATAGGAAAATGAATTGAATTGAAGCACATTATTTCATGTTTCGTTTTTAAAAGAGTCTAATTTTGTCAATACCTTTAAAAGAACGATTCCATTTTTATTTTATCAACTTATTAAAAAAATTTAAATTTTAAATTTAAAAAAAGCAAAAAGTAATAATAAACTGCTAAAATGCCAAAACACAAAAAATCATTTTTTTTTCAAAGTCGTGTGGCAAAACATTCATACAGTTCACCGCAAAGTCTGTAGATGACAATTAATGTATTGTAGTGTACTGTAGTGTATTAGCTTCAATGTTAATGATTCTCTTAAAAGTTATTTTTTTTACCAAAAAAAAACCAACACGCATAAACATAATTTTCTACATGGCGGTTATGAAAACAACTTTAAATACGTAGTATGTTCGTAAGAAAAGTCATTCAGATAAGCCTTTGTGGCGAAAAGAGTGTGTCTCTGTCTTAATGAGTTAATGCCCTACAACCAATTCTAATATTATGTTAAAACAAAAAAACAAACTTTATTAAAACATAATTAACAATACGTTTACTAAATGGGCTTGTATCTTGAGATTGGCTGTATGGCTGAAGCCAAATTAAAAAAAGTTAAAACATTTTTAATAATGAAATACCCTAACTTCATATTGTTAAATTTGCTTTAACATGCACAATGTTTTACAAAAAAAATAGACAAAAATATTTCAACGAACATCAGAAAGTGTAAGATCCTTTAAAATTACCTTACACTTTACTACTACATGAATAAGTCAACAAGCGAATTTGTAGAAAACTATTGCCACAGATAAAATGCAAAACAACCGATGGGTTAAAAAACAAAAATAAATATCTGGACGGTAATAATTAAAACACCTTTAAAAAAATAAAAAGTATTCAGACAGTTACGTTTAACAAAATAAACATCAAAAAAATTTTTAGGTCATTACAAAAGTGCAAACAAGTGCTATAAACATAACAAAGATGCTAGTACGAACATCAAAGCAAACAAATACACAGAGCAACAAAAAAATATCCTTACATGTTTGCATAAGTCCAAACTGGTAAAAGACTGAAAAAGGATAAAAAAAGTAATAAAAAAATGCCAGATTTAGATTAACTAATCATCAAATTGAAATTAACTTCTAAACTTATAACAGAGAGTGTCATTAATATATTTCTCCAGAACATGTTTAGACCTAATTCACTTAAGATGATCCTTTGATACAAGATTTAACAATATTTATGACCATTTTGAGCCAAATGGGTCTAATGCTATTCTGGAAAAAAATTGTAAGTATGCTTATAATGTTCTTTTATTATCTGAAAATACGTATTTACAAGATAATATTTAATTAATTTACCTTTGAGACTGCTTTTGACTTGGGTGACAACTTAGCAAACAATCCTTTTGTTCCATTGCTTGTAGGGCTTTTCTTGGTAAAAATGCCCACTATTAATTTAGTAATGCTTTTTCTCCTTTCCCTATCTTTACTTTTCTTTTTTGATTTCGCATAATTCGTATCCAAGAGATTTGGATCCGACTTGCATATTTTCTTATTTCCGTCGATCTTAATTTCACTTGATTTTGAAACGATTAAGTTTTTTGGTATCTCAGATATAGACTTAGGTCTTACAGCAACTGATATACCACTATTGCATTCAGATAGTTTTACGTCCTTTTCCGAGTCTCCGCTTTTAGATCTCCTAAACGAGTTATTCCTCTTTTTGGTTAATGTATCGTTCGAATATAATTGCGAGTTTCTTCGTTCCGTGTTAAGCACTAACGACTGTATACTCTCCTGAACGTGCACATCAAAGGCTTCATTCTCTTTACCCTTTCTGCCTACTTTTTCTCTTAATTTAATTAGCTTATCCTCAGGACTCAACCCAAGATCTTCGTTAGATAGTAATCTTGCTCTTGCTCTAGCATTTTCTTTCATTTTCTCGGCAGTCTTAGCTACATCTGAGGGTCTATTATACCTCGGAGGTGCTTTTGGTGTCTTAAAGTCATCACTAAACAGTTTTTTTCTTATGTCGGGTAGACTAAAATTTTCAGGATTTGTCAAGGGGGTTTCTGGAAGTTTTCGAACATCCGTAAAGGTAGAAAATACACTTAATGGTCTGCTAGAGCTTTGTTTAGGAGTAAACATTAAAGGTGTAGAGTATTTTTCGGTAGAACTATTAATATCAGGAACATTGTTATCACTCTGAATGTTGCGAAGAGGAATTGAGTCCGACAATAAATCTGGGGTGGCAAAAGTACTCGATGCTGTCGAATTTGGTGTGTTATTCTTTGCACTTTTATCAAGATTGTCTAAATTAATCTTAGAGACAATATCACTACTGGATTTTTGTATCTCATGGGGTCTACATGGGCTTAAACTACTTACATTACTTCTATTTCTCTTCTTTCTCTCTAAACTTTTATTTTCAGCTTTCATTTTGTTCATAACCATTTCTTCAATTAACTTTTTATTTACGTCCCTTTCTTTTTTAATATTTTCTTTTTTATAAAGCACATCAGATCGAGCAACAGGTTTCAAATTTAAAGTGATATCTTTTGGTGGGCTAGTCCTATCTTTCTCCTCTTGAATAAGGTCAGGTTTTTGTGGTGATTCGGTTTTACTTTTGCGTCTAGACTTTCTTATATCAATTGAATCTTTGGCATTGCCAAATTCTACTTTTGACTGTAGCCTCTGACAATGTTCTTCAAAGTGCAAATTACTCTCGATGTTTTCCTTTTCATTCGCTTCTTTGAGTTTTTGTTCATTAAAAAGTGCTTGTTCAGCTTTAACTTTTGCTAACTTATCCTCTAAACGTTGCTTTTGTAAATTTTCTATTCTTAAAGAGGGCTTATCTTTATTATCTTTTGTATCAGCTGTTATTTCTGTAATATTTTTCACAGTAGAATCACTACAAGTATTTTCTTCCGTAGTAGTGCCCGTTTCAATAATTAATAGACTATCCTCTTCATGATCTGCCAATGTTTGCTTTTGTTTAAGTCTCTCCAAGTCAGCTGAATTTAAATCAATAATTTCGCCCCCAAAATTATTTCTTTGATTATCTTCTTTACAATAACCAGTATTTCCTGCTAAAGGACCACTTTCCGCGTTCTCTTTTTTTGTTAGATATATATTTTTAGCTTCAAAAATTTCGTTTATTTGAGGGTTTAAACTATCTTCAGCCAAGTCATCATCGTTTTTAAATAGTACATAGCCGTTTTGACTGTCAACTACGCCATCATCACTACTGGTTTCAGTGCCAGTATCCATATATTCTATATTATCCAAGTGAGCACTTAAAGCGTTGTTCACAGTTTCAGTTAAAATAATTTTGTTAGCCACCTCCTTTGAATCTTTTCCACAAACATGGTGATTTATAGTTTCGTCAAACTCAGTAAGTTTTGCTATTTTAATAGGTTTTTTCTTTTCTGAACCGTGACTAATATCAAGTTCAATACTATCAGAAACATTCTCGTCTCTGGCCCAGTCCGACAGTTCGGTTTCAGTAAGAGCTGCTGTTACATCAGGTGAGCTCTTACCGCTAACTGTTTTAATGCTCTTATTTTCTTCTGGGGATTCTTCTTTATCGTTCCTAATTTTAACATGTAAGGCTTTGTGAATATCTGGTAAAACACTTTCCAAGTTTGGAAGTGATTTTGGTTGATTAAGCGATTTCTTTTCACTTGTTATACTCTTAGTCTGCTCTTGGTTTAATGAAGCAGATTTTTTTTCTAACATATCATCCGCTTTTCCATCCTCGTTTTGAAGTGCTGGACATAATGAGTCCAAGAGAATGTCTTCTTTATCGCTGTCTTTTGCTGCATGCACTTCGACTCTGGGTATATTTTCAAAAACAAAGTTGGGAGAGTTTGGAGCTTCATCTTCACCGGCTGAGCTAGTCATTGACAAGCTATCAGATGACTGACTTTGATTCTGTTTTGGCCAGTCAATTGAAGGAACTGGTATAGAGGCTTCATGAACAGGACTACGAGGACGAATTTCGGATTCATTGTCTTGAGATTTTTCATTTTTATTCTCTTTTATTGTAGTGATCGTAATATCAGGAGGTGGTAGCGCCTTATTTTTCTCTTCATTATGCTTATTAAGACCAGAAAAGACAAAAGAATTTTGTGGGGACAATATCGGAGAGTGTCTTTCGTCCAATTTGCTACAAAACATCTGCATGCTTGCACTGACCTCTGGTGCTGGTTTTAGTAATTTTTGACAGTCAGAAATAGTAGTCTGAAAGCTCTTAAACTTAGTGTCAAGTGTAGAAGCGCTACCACTTTTTTGAATGCCATTCGTGCCACTTTCACCAAGCAAATATCTTTTTTTTAATTCCAGAGATACTTTAGCAGCAATACCCCCAGTGCTTTGCGTGCGATTCAAGGCATAACCCTCTGTTCTAGGCAGTAAAACAGGTGCAGGTTTTTTAAAATTAGGTGTAGAAGGTACCAAAGGACTTAGTTTTAGTTCTATATCGGGCTTTGATTCAGGTTTTTCGTTAAGAGGCCTTCTTATATAACCACTTGTCACCTGTATCTTTTTAGGGTAATTTGCTTTGCCACTGCCTCGCGTTTTGGTCACATGAAAATCGTTAAGAGCTATTGAAGGAACTTCCCGAGTTGGCGTGGGCTCATCCTGAGCAAATTCTGAATCAGTAGATATTTCGGTTGCGGAATTTTGAATTTCGCTAGAGGATTCTGAACTTGATTCTTCTGAAACCATCTGAAAAAAAAAAGAAAGAAAATATTATATCATTACTTGAATTGAAATTTACATTAAAATAGGCTGTTGTGTATAAAGCAGCTTAATTTGGTGGGTTATGATTACGGAAGCAAAGAAAGGTAAAAATACAGAGTTAAAAATGTACACCCTATGCAATATAAAAAGATTTTAATTTAACTCATATTTACATTTGAATAAATAATAAATTAAGCACAATCAGTAATTTAGATTTTAAACCAGAAACAGTTTTTGGACTGAGAGATATAAGTATAAATTGACAATTGCCAAGCTAGCGATTGGTAAAAAAATCATTTAATATAAAGTGCGTTTAGTCGTATTAAGCTTAAGGTTAAAATTAAAATTAGCCTATAGCTATAACCAAATCAGCTTAACACTGTGTATAACCTATACTATATGTATAACTTGTTCGGCACTGTAAAAGTG
Organism: Listronotus oregonensis; assembly: GCA_019359885.1. Classification (NCBI taxonomy): domain Eukaryota; kingdom Metazoa; phylum Arthropoda; class Insecta; order Coleoptera; family Curculionidae; genus Listronotus; species Listronotus oregonensis. The sequence goes on from JAHBCN010000015.1 coordinate 55,676, forward strand.
AAGTACAATATCAATAGTGTATAAACAATTTAACAATTTTAAAGCTTAGACAGTAAGTATAAAAAGTGTGTTTTTAATAAAAAAAAAGTTCTTGGAGTTTTGTAGAATCGAACTCGGACCTTATTTTTGGGAAATAAGGTTATCCGGTGTAATCAATGCAAATGACAGTTAAATAACATTACTAATGTCAGTATAAAAAATAAAAAAATATATTAAAAAATTTAATATATTAAACAGGTTTTTTAAAAATAATAATTTATTTTCAATTGATGAATAGTTTTTTTATTAACCTTAGACAAAAATGGGCAATTGGTCCGATAAGTAAAAAATCACCTGACAAACTTAAGAGTCTAGGGCTCTTTCATTATACTTAACACTAATATATATTTACTAACTTGAAGGCTTTATAGCCATTTTCTCTATTCACAATTACCGGAGACTACACAGGCACTACTTAGTCTATTTAAAAGAATCTCGCAAATCACTAAAAAACTTCAGGAAAAGGCAGGAGCAAACGGTACACGACAAGAAATGATAAGTTTTCTTTCTTGTTACATTAAATTTGAAAGTTCGCCTAACCTCGAAACCCGAATGTCATTCGGCTACTTAATTTTTTCTTTTAACTGCATTTATCCATTTTGACCTTTTTTTTTAATTTCCAACTAGCAGTTCGAAATGTATAAAATTTGACATTTAAGCATACAAAAACTATTATGCACCATTTTTATTATTTTTATCTAATAGTTTACATTTGAATCAAGCATGATTTATTGAAAAATTTGACCACAGCGAGCGCTGCAATCGATTCAGCTGTCCCCACCATATACTTCGCACCTTGCCAATAAGTAAACTTTGGTCTATGTAATAGTATCAGAGTCCCATTTTTTTGATGCCGTTATTGTTAATAATCACAAAAACACAATCAGTGTGACAACTAATTTTTGGTTATGCTGGCAATATTTATTTATATATGTTCATATATCCAATTATACTTTTGCAATTATCTTTAAAAGGACCAAACTAAATACTTTTTATAAAGTACCACATTTGAATTTGTTGCAGTTAAGAATAGCATGAAAAACTGTAAAAATAAGATTTATAGTATTGAATTAACATATACATAACATGGTGTACATTTACATTACAAGTACATTTCTTTTTATTTTACTTTAAATGCTCAACTGGAATATATTTTGGGTACGCTACCACCACTGGCGATAACTAATAAAACATACAGAGTGATTTAAAAAAAAGTTTGACTGAAATACATCTTCTAATGATAAACTTCTGCTACTATTATGGACCAGTAGCTTCTGGCAATGGTATTCATTTTTTTACCATTATTTTATCATAACTTTTTTGCTATTAATATTACTGACCATTTGTTACATAATTTTTATTATTGCTTAGTTTTTTAAAAAAGGTGGTTTTGATAAACCTAATGGAGCATGTGCGCGTGACGTCACCAGAGGTGAGAGGTTATAGTTCGTGGATCAACAACAAACCTTTTTTTTCGTGTTTTGTGTCAAACGTGTCAAAAACCATTAAATTCTTGTGGTTAAAAAGGCTTTTAAATTGTATTTAATAACTTTGTGATTAGTTGTAAAATGGAAGCAAAAAAATGTCACGTGCTGCACATAATCAATGGCTTTCGAGATATTCTAATTTTATGCTTTCATGATATGAAAGGTTTGTATTAAAAATTAATAACAATATTAATTTTTACAAAATATTTATAAAAGGGGGATCATATGCTCGTATTTAAGCAAGGCGTGGATAATTTTAGACATTTTTTTTATAAAAAATTACAATATTTTTAACTTTAAATATTATGCTTTCCGAGCCAAGTAAGTTTAAAATTAGAATATCTCGAAAGCGGTTGAGTTCGGACAAGAGCAACTTTTTTATGTAAAACTAAGCCGACAATAGAAATCCTTTACCAAATTATTGATACCAAAAAAGTTAAGACGAAATAATGGTAAAAAATTAATAAAATTGCCCGAAGCTACGCCACTGGTTTATAATAGCAGCAAAAGTTTATCATTAGAAGGTATATTAAAGTCAGAGCTGGGACGGATCCTTTAAAAAAGAAATCGATTTATGGATTCGGATTCTCGTAAAAGAATCGAATCACCAATACGAATCACGATCCTTTTTTTAAAGAAAAAAAAATCCAATCCAGGGAATCGATTCCTATATATCGGATCACGAATCCAGATCATCTTTAGTTTTTATACTTACAAATGGTAACTACGATACAAATGATACTACTTAATTCACATGATAAATCAAGCGTCAAATACTTTAGCACGGAGTTCGAGCCGCGAAATATAATTTTAGCCTCATTTTGAAGTGCTGTAACTCTTGGACAAATTAGTTTTTGGTAAATATTCTTTAAATTTGAATATGTTATTTCTGAGGTCAACATGAAACCACCCTTAAATGGAACATTTTTTTGAAATATATTCCAAAACTTGCGATGTTAGATCTTCATAAGGTTTTTAAATGTGATTCTTGAGATAGCCTTAAGCAACTTATAATTAAAATTTTACGGAAAGTTTCACAAGTACCATTTAATAATTTCTCTGCTTGTGGAATATAAAAATGTATTAAAATTTTAAATTCATTTTTATAAGACACCCTGAATAGTTATAATAAAATATCACATTTAAAATCTCAAGGATAACATATTAAAAAATTATTAAGATAGAGCATTTAAAACTTAAAAGATCAAATGCAAGTAAACTTTATGCTCGTTTTTGGATACCACACTCTTTGGTTATGAAAAAAAGTTAATTTAAATGTTGTTTCTCTGAACCTGTAAAACAACATATTTTGATTAAAAATTACATGTTAGGTGGTTTTTCCTATTTAAAAATTTTAATAGGCAGATGTTTAAAATTTTTCATCTTTATTTCTAAAAATCAATGTGATGCTGATTAAGAATATTAGGTAAAAATTTGGAAACTTAATATGGGAGATTCAAAATGGTTGATTTTCGAATTTATAAACCTATTTGCCTCAGATTTAGGGTATAAGGGTTTTTGAAGGTGCTAGTTAAAAATCTGGCAATTAATATTCTTAGGTCAAAATTTGGAAATTTGAAATGGCGTATTCAAAATAGAGGATTTTGTTATTTATAAACCGATTTGTCTCAAATTAGAAATATAAGGAATCGATTCCTTTTGGAATCGGATCCTTTCAAAAAGGAATCGATTACAAATCATTTTAAAATATATAACCATAATCACCGATCCTATTTTAAAAAAGTAATCAATTTCAGCCTTCGAATCCTTAAAAAGGAATCGATTTTGGGATTTGATTCCAAAAGGATTCCATTCCTTCACAGCTTTGATTTTAGTCAATGTTTTAACTGTGCCAAGATTCATTTAAATCGAAAAACCCGATTGAGATTGAAGAAAATAAAATCCCAGCTCTAAATATTTTCTTTCGCATCCTGTGTCTTAAAAATGGGGAGGTTTTGGATCTATGTTTAAGTAATATTTTTGTTCTATTTTTGGCCAAGGAATCTTAGATTAAGCCATGGCATATGTTTTTTCAAATCACCCTGTATATTAGTTTAATGGTTTACTATGTATTTTTAATGTAATAATTATAAATATAATAAAATAGCTGATCCTGCTAAGCACAATAACTATTACAACAAACTTTGTAGTTCATTATAACAATGGATCTAGTTGCAATCCAACAGAAAATGGGTGCAAATAATGATTTTCAAATTTACTGTTATATTTAGCAAATTGCATCACAAATATTATAACTTAACCCCAAAAGAAAATAGCGCTGTCCATAAGGGACCGAAGTATTATAATACTTTATAATCAACTACACATAAATCATATAGAAAAAGAAGTGTGCAGTTAAAATGTCACGGTTCCATATTAATTTCACTAAATTTGGCAACAACGAATGTTAATGTAAAGCATTAGCTTGCTCTTATTACTGAAGTTTAGTAAAATATATTTTGTACTGGTTTAAAATTGGTAACAATAGTTTACTTTTACTAATAAGTTCAAGGATTTACTGTAACATATACACAATATTTAAGCATTTACTAGCCACTGTATATGTTAATCCATACTAAATTGCAAATATTAGTATAAAAACTAAAACAAAAAGAAGTAAAATTACTTGTTAAACAACATTCACGTGAGCAATGGATTAAACGCATGTAATTAATACATAAAAACAGAAAACGGCCACCCCACTCTCATAGTTACCTTTCGACCATTGCTTTAACGTGACTGTTGACCAGGGGAAACCAAAACATCTCAAATACTACAACAATCTTGCACCAAGACCATATTAATATAAGTTTAAAAGTGCATAAAATAAAGACAAAATATAACATTCTGAATAGACTCTTTAAAAATATAAAAACAACGCTTACTAAAGAATCATTTCTTAAGAAATGTTTAACATGTTATGTAAAATTTATAAATAATAATTAACAAATAGTAAATTATTTCAATCCACAGCATTTTAGCAGAATATTTCTACCCGTAGCAAGTAAAAAAATGACTAGAAAAAAGTAAAAATTTGTCCTATTGGATGCAGCAATCTGAGTCTTTATCCTTTCTGCCGTATTTTGGGGGAAATTTAACAAGATTATCACTACTATGGGATCTTGCATCCTGTATAGTAACTTTCTGCGGTCCGGGAACATCAAGTAACTTTGCCACTTCCTTTTTAACTTCCAAATTACCTGTAGACGTACTTCTACCATTAGCGTTTAAGGTTTTCGACTCGCATACCCCCTGTTTCCTTTGAGGTAAGGGCGAAACAGTATTGCATCTTTTCCTTTGGGGTGCTACAGGAAGGATGCTGTAATTATTTTTTTGTTCAAAAGATTTTCGTCTTAATCCTCTAGGAGGAGGCAGGGGAATGGTGCTATTGGGTTCATCTAGAGATTGTTTCTTGCGCCGAGGAACCGGTGGTGAGTACGGCACCGCCTGTCTGGGCTTGTTCACTTTGGCATAGAGTTCATCAAGATTAGGTATTTGACTAGTTGTCCCAGCTGTAATATCCTTCTTGTCTGTAGAACAAGTGCTGTTTTCATTATCAGCCGTACTATCAGGTTCTCTCTGCTTTAATAAAACTTCACTGTCAGTTTTCGGTTTGCTAGGAGCATTAATAGTGGCTTCACCGACGTTACCATTCTCTGAACTACTTTTAACTGCTTGCGACAAATCTTGCGGTAAATTGGCTTCCTTGTTATATTCAGAACTGATAGAGCTTTCGTCCGAATCCGTTTCGCTTTTATCATCAGAAACTGATGAATCACTAGATTCCACAGCTTTCGAAAAATTGTGAGGTTTGAAAGCATTTTCACTTGTACTAGTATCTTCTGTTAAAGCAGACATGGCATCCTGAAAGTCTTGTAGTTCTTTGGCAAAATCTAATTGACTCTCCTCTCCCCTATTATCTTTGCTTGTATCAGCTTGAAGATCTAAATCCAATTTGTTAAAGTCTTTTTTGAATTCTTGACCGTTATTATTATTTTCTGTAGGCTTTTGATCCTGGTTTACACAAAGTTCTTGCTGAATCTTTAAAAACTCGGGACTAACTTTAGACGACACCGTAATATTAACACACCAGTCGCTTTTACTTTTTCCCAATTCTGCCGACTTAGCGCTGGGTTGTCGGTTTTTAGAACCGATACTTTCAATTGTGTCATCGACAAACTTTTCCAAGTCTTTCATTGTTTCTTCAAATGATTTTTCAACATGTTTTGTAGTCAAAGCCCTTTTTGGTTCAGGTACCCTATGTTTTACTTTCTTAAACTCCCTTGGTTCACTCTCGAACTTTTGGATTGTCTTAGAGATGGGTTTTGGCCTTATAATCGGCAACTTTTTCTTTTCAGTATCACTAGCTATGTTTTTAAAGTTTCCTAAAGAAAATCTCTTAACTACAGGTTTTTCTGGCATGGGTTTGACATCTTGATCGTCTTGATCCATTGATTCAAACTTTTTTAGTACCGATTTGATATCGACTTTACTAACAGCGTCTAAGTCAACAGATGTTCGGGGTTTTTTACCCTTATTAAAGTGTACCTCAGTTTTTGATCGGCAAAGGCCCCTTGAAGAAGGTTCATATAGGTTTTCTTCGCTGCTACTATCTTTAGGTACGTTTTTTCCCTTTAAAATGCTCTCAAAGAATGCCAGATTATTTTTTGGTAGTTTACTAACAACTGCATCAGAATTCTGTCGTGATTTTAGGTGTTTTTCAAGATTTTTATATTTTACATCGCTTACAGATCTATAGACTTTTCTTTCGGGTGATTGATGATCCATTTCCTCCATCCATTTAAGCAGATCTTCGATTTTTTCTTCAGACTGTTTTTGCAAATCTATGTCGGGTATATTTGTTTCCGTTTCTAATGCGTTAAATAGGTCTTCAATGCTACTGGATATTTTTTCTTCGTCTTCTTTTTCCAGTATTTCAGACTCAGGCTTAAATATGTATTTGTTTGAATCTATAGGTTTCTCTAACTCTTCTTCTTTTGTCAGTAATTCTTCAATATAATTGTCAATATTTTCTAGATCAGCATCTTTAAGATCAAAATTAAAAATAGTTGAATTAGCCTCATTAACCTCATTTGTAGTTTCAGGCAGACTAGTCTGTTTTACTAGTGGTGCTTTTGGCTGCACTGCAGTGGTATCAGACCTCTTAATTTTTGGCTTCGGAACGGTTTTTAACCCTCCAAAATATTTTTGAGTGTCTAATACCTTGGTATTCACAGCTACTTTTGGTTTGATCTCTTTGGGCATATTTACTTTGCTAGGAGTGCGTTTAATAACCAAAAGTGGTTCTTCTAATTTGAATTTAGGTGTAAATTCTTGACCGAAACTTCTTCGCTGATCTTTAGGAGGTAGTACGAAATTTCTTTTCGGTTTCGGTGTGTTAAGATTGCCAGCTGTGGCACTTTTAGACAAAGTGTTAAATTTAGAAACATGTTTACTATCTATAGGAGGTTTACTATCTATGGGAGGTTTTCTATCTATAAGAGGTTTACTATCTATAAGAGGTTTAATATCTACAGGAGGTTGATAATCAGATTGAGTGGAAATAGAGAGCTTTCCAATAACTATATTGGGGTCTTGGAAATTGGTTTTGTTCATATTAAAGTCTAAATCGCTCTCAGCACTGTTAAACACTTCAGAATTAATAGAGTAATTACTAGATGACCTATTTATAAACAAGTTTTTGTTTTGATCAAGACTATTGTGATTAGATAAAATATCAGGGACTGTTTCTATTGGTAAAATATCAAGACATTTCTTCACCTCAGTGTCCGTTCCTGTGTCAGTTTGGACTACTGGAGGTTCAACACGCACTTCTTGTTTTCGGAGTTCTCGGGCTCGGATTTCTTCTTCGCCTTCTGTTGCAGTATCAGAGTCTGAATCTGAAATATATAGACAATGTCGACATTAGTTGATTATGCAGGCAGCTAAATTAAAATAAATATATAAATATATATATATATATATATATATATATATATATATATATATATATATATATATATATATATATATATATATATATATATATATATATATATATATATATATATATATATATATATATATATATATATATATATATATATATATGTATATTATATAATAAATAACGCGTACCATCGCTACTATTTTCATAATAACTACTATGATCTGAACTACTGTATCCATCCGAATCGGGATGTCGTCCTTTCCGGTAACTATTTTTCCACCTTTCTGCCCATTTCATGGTACCTTCTTTGGTTACAGGTTGCTCTAGTGCGTCATCAAATGCATCTTCGTCATCACTATCTGTATCACTAAAAATAAAAACAAAAATAAGAACTATTTTCTTTTTCCTCTTATGATGGCTTTAAAAATTGGTGTATTGGCCAAATTAGAACTTAAAATTAAACAATCATTGTGATTTATGTAACTGCATGACTAAAAAAATACCTTAAACTAGACGTTGAATCATCATCGCTTTCATCTAATTCATTACAAGATGCGCCAAAGTTCTTATCAGTCCACTCATCTTCATCCATTTGGCTTAATGGCTCTTCGTGATCTGAAGAAATGTTGCCACCCGACAGATTTGAGAACTCTATGCGTTCAGGAGTTTGAACTAAAAGAATAATAGCTTCGATATATAAAATTTCGAAATACCGATTTATATGTTTTTCAAAAGTTTGGAATAACAATTAAATATGTTTTCTTTGCCTATATTAGTTTAATATATTAATTATTGTATTGTGTCGTGACACCTCGTATAAAAACACGGATCTTAGTTTTACTCATTTTTATTAGCAAACGTTTCTACGGTAACAGATGTGCAACTATTTAGGCATCAATGTCATGAAGTTAACAGCTCAAAAGTCGATTTAACTCTGACCCTTTTTAAAGGGTTATATCGCCTTTTATAATATTTCCAGCATGTATTCAAAAACATTATTAATGTGAATAAAATATGTTTTTTTTTAAGTAAAATTTTGTTATTTAATATTGTGCAAACAACACGGAAGAAAATTTTGATATTGGGCAGTTATGTATAACTTGATATGTGCTTAAAAAAAATCATTGATAACGTCATATCTAAAATTTGAGACATACTGTATACATATTTCTTTCATAGAAAAGAAAAATAATTTATTCCTAGTTAGAGACTTAAAATGTAATAATAATGAAAATGCATTAAGTCTTCTTACCTCTATCTAACAAGTCAACACCAGCAACTCCTGATAAATGTTTCTTCTGTGGACTTCTAGAAGCTTCCCGAGTACCTGAAATTATATTCAGTGTAATAGAATATATTACAAACTACCAAGTATATTCCATGCTTTTAGAACTTAATTTACCTTTTTGGCTTGGTTTCCTAACAACTTTGGTAGGCCTAGGTAACTCGCCTTGCATACCGTAATGATGCATACAGAAAAATCTGTGACCATATTGCCCATCTCTATCAAACATATAAGAGCCAAGGCGAAGTTGCGAATGACAGTATTGGCATCTAAAGGATACAAATAAATATATTAAAATGAAAAGTGTATAACTATTTTTTCCTTTTCATAAATTAAAAAGGAAAAACCAAACATTTAAATCAAATCAAAATTAAATCGCCGGTATTTTAGGCCCTTTTAGCTTATTTGGGACAATTTAAGCAATATCGTATTTAAAACCAGTGAGAACTGTGAGGGAAAACAATTTTTAAACAATTATTACTAAATGGTAACGTTTGTTAATTAAATTGCTCATTAAATTTTTAGAAAAAAATGAATCATCGTCATATGTCGAATAGTTTCTAAGTTCAACTTTTATAGTTATCGTAGGTATGGCTAACAAGGGAATCGATTAATGGGTCAGTAACTGAAGACCTGAAAGTACCCAAATCAGTACAGTTTTCATTTGTGGCGCAATTCTTAGGCCTTCGCGGATGCTTTCGAGCGAGAAAAAGTTTATCACGATTCCTACGTGAGAATCCGTTGAAAATGGCCTCCCAAAGTCCAAAAATGAGTTTTCCGCGATTATCTGCTAAAATATGCGAATTAGAAGAATTTTTGTTCAGAAAAAAATATGAAGATCACCTCGAAATCTACAAAAAAGGTCCTTACCATTTTTTTCGCAACACCAATAATTTTCGCAAAAACGGCCGTCGAAAAATCCATAACATTTCACACTGGATATATGTGGCTAAACGGCTAAAAGTGCATATGGGCAAAACAATTCTTTATCAAAACGCAAGACAGATGGTAAAGGAAACTTTCTGGGATCATTGAACACTTGCTAAGGTATCATTATAAAAAATAAATGTTAATAACAAACCATTTTTTCAAAAAATATCAATAAATTAATGGGATACTCTCAAAATATTGTGAAAAAAAACTTTAACCGCTTTTTTAAATATTCTAGAAAAATCATAATGGACCCAAACTCATATGCAATGATAGGTACGGGTTTTTTCCATTTCAATGAACTTTGAATGATTAAAAAATGTACATTATTGCCCAAGTAATGGAACAATTCGTGCATCCGCTTATAAGTAAATCCATAAAGATAGCGGCATTCTAGCAGAAGAGCGGCAGCTGAAATGAGGGAACTTTTGGGTCCCGTTATCTCAAAAACTATCGATTTTTCGAAATAAATTATAAAAACCATTTTTGTAGATTATAAGGCGATCTTCATTTTTTGTCTAAAAAAAAATTCTTCAATTCGCAAATTTTGACAGATATTAGCGGGCAACCCATTTTTCGGGCCTTGAGGGGCCATTTTTAGCCCTTTCCCACCTGTTAATGTTGATACACTTTTTTTGCTCGAAAGCATTCCCGAAGACCTAAGAATTGCGCCACAAGGAAAAACTGTACAGATTTATTTACAGCTTTGTCCCTTCATTTATTGGACTATAAACGTTTAGATACTTTTTGTGGCATGGATTCAGTATTCTTACTTAAAGAAAATGTATTATCTGATCACTTTGCTCTCCATCAAATTTTTCTTTTAAAAGCAGATTGCAGGATGACATTGAAATCAAGTCAAAATATACCTTATTATAGAAAAGATATAATCTTACACACCAAAGTTGAAAAAATATTAAGTTTATTAATATACATATGATTTAAGAAGTCCTAAATTATATATAAAATTAAAATAAATTAAAAGTATCGATATCCTTTTTATGTATAGTATGATTTACTATTTACTTAATTAGTTTAAAATTTATTTAATGATAAATTATAAATATCTTTATAATAGTAGATTAAACAGGATATGTATATTAGAATTTTGTCTTTTATTCAATGCAATGCCATCGCTAGGATAAATGAATTGTAAGAATATCCAGATCTACAATTGAAAATACATCTAATAGCTCGCATTGGTTAAACAAATTAAAGCCATTTAAAGAAGAGGAAATAAACTTAATAATAAGATATCTAAATATTTAAATTATAATGAATGTTTTACTTTTATTAAAAGTAAATATTGAAAAGACGTTTATGCTAAATATACCGCTAAGCTGTGTAAGTGATAAAATCCCAGTATTAGAAATAACTTTTGCTACTACCCATACTTACTTAAAACACCCATGATGGAAAAATCTTGATTCCGCTGATAACCTTTCCATAAGATATACGCGTTTCCCACAAAAATGGCAAAATTCGGAACCACTTTGAATCGGCAAATTAAACGGTTTGGGTTGAACCTAAAATTAAAATTACATTTTAAAACAGCTACTTTTTAAAATATCTGAACTGGGCTATTGGCTATGTACTTGAGCTTGTAGAAAAGGCCAAATATGCTCTTAAATACAAGGAGATACTAATGTGTGCTTTTCTAGATATAGAAGGAGCGTTTGACAACACGTCCCTTTCACCCAACGAGGCGCAGCGGGATCGACGTAACAAGCTGCAGGTGGATAGACTGCATGTTTAAGAGCAGACTAGTATATACTTCAATTCTTGAAGAAACTCTTGTAACTCGCGTTAAGCGAGGATGTTCGGAAGGGGGAGTTATGTCCCCTGGAACCCTGTCATGGACGACCTACTTTATGTCCTTTAACTGGAAGGGCACCTAACATTGGGATATGCAAACGATCTCGTCATTATGGCCCAAGGAAAATTTAACAACACTGTTAGAGATAAAATGCAACAGGCCCTAAACGCAATTACCAGATAAACGAGAAAGGAGGGACTAAAGATAAACCCTTCCAAATCAGCCATAGTGGCCTTCACCGAAAAAAGAAATCTAGAGGGCTTAGGACCCCTGAACCTACGAGGTAAAACAATCAAAATTGTGGGGGAGGTCAAATATTTGGGTGTCATTCTAGACTTTAAACTTACCTGGAACCAACATCTTCAGAAAATAAGAAAGAAAGCGAAGATGACTCTTATGTTAATCAGAAACGCTCATGGGAAAACATGGAGCCCTAAATTAACATGGTTTATTGGTTATACACCATGGTGATAAGGCCTATGATAACATAGGCATCACTGGTATGGTGGACAAAAATGAGACAAAGAACTGCTGTTACAGAACTGCCCAAGGTACAGAGACTTGCTTGCTTAGCTATAAGAGGAGCAATTAAAACAACCCCAACAGCAGCCATGGAGTGTCTCTTAGACCTTCTACCACTTAACCTTATAGTGATGGGGGGAGGCAAGAATGGGCTACTTCCGACTGCAACAAAAACCAACTGGTGTCTACGCTAGTTTGGGACACAACAACATAAAAAGTCAGGTTGGCGGTAACATCCTGGACGAAAAAACAGACCAGATGATTTCCCAATACTCATTTAACAAAACCTTCGAGGTAAAAATTCCAGATCGAAGTGAGTGGCAGCAAACTGATCTCTCCGGCAAGGTTGAAGACATCATCTGGTATACGGGTGGTTCGACAACCGAGGAGGGAACTGGAGCGGGCGTGTGCAGTGAAATAAGGAATTCACAATTCTCCATTTCACTAGGAACACACAGTTCTGTATTTCAAACGAAAATATATACTTTACTGAACTGTGCCAAATAAAATAACAGGAGGGCTTATAAAAACAAGCGGATCTGCATAATAACAGACAGCCAGACGTCACTAAGAGCACTAATAAACCCCAGGGATCATCCACACTAAACTTTGGACCAGAACCCGCCCTTGGAGTGACCAAAACTACAGCATGAGGGCAAACCAGAGAATGGATTTAAATTAAACAGAAGGAATATTGGGGAAGCCTCAGTAGAAAAAAACATGGAAAAAGCTTCATAAAGGGCCCATCCAAAAGAACGAAGGAAGAACTACTTAGGCAAAGTAGGAAAATACCTCGCATAAAAGTAGGATTGCTAACAGGGCACGATAACCTAAGAGGACACACCAAGATAGGCTCATACAATGGCGACCCAAGTTGCAAAATGTGCGACAAGGGGGAAGAACCAGCCTACCATATCCTGTGCGACTGTAAAGCGTTGAATCACAAAAGTCAGGCATTGTTTGGGCAACCGAAAATGAGCCCACAGGAATATATCAACCAACCAGTCTCGGGGCTATACAGACTTGTAGAAGGAACAAGACCAATAGGAGGATTGGTATAAAAGATAATGGGAGATTAGGCACAAAAAGCCCAAGAGGCCGCGCTGCCTCTGGTAGTGAATCAAGAAGAAGAGATGTACTTTAGAAAGGAACTGTAACGTTGTTTCATACGTTAATTGACCCCAAAATATAAAAAATGCTTATTGCTACCATTTAAAGGGGTGCATTTTTGAGATAGAGGTGAATTAGTCGGCTTTTTAATTTTGTACGGTAAAAACGATTTTTTTTTATTTGCCTCTATTTTTTAGTAAAATTTCAAAAAGTAGAGACAAATTTAAAAAAAAATGTCTACCAGTTCATCTTAAATCCTTTTGATCCATAAATTGCTCAAAACTTCTATTCACCAGAAAAATAAAAAATAATAATAAAATTCAAAGTTTTCTCTAACCAAAACTAACCAAAAAAAAAAGCAAAAAAAATAGATTTTGAATTTTTTGAACTCCCTATCACCCGGCCAAAAATTATGAAAAAAATCATAAAGTCAGATCTACTAAAGACACATCACTTATTTTTTATCATCATAACGTAACGAGACCTTTAATTTGACGCAAGCAAAAATTAAAAGAATCTTTTAATGCGGCTGAGATATTCGAAAAAAACAAAAAATCTTCATGATTCACTAAACCAGTTTTTGAAGCACCTACGTAAATAAAAAAAAAGGAAAACAAGCCTAGCTGGGTAAGTTTTCAAATAGTGGAAGGGCCGATTACCCTTCGCGCCCCTCTTCCTTGTGCCCACAAGGCCCTTTTGTTAGACCAAATAAAATATTTTATAAGTAAGAAAAGAAAAGCCAAACATGCATGCATCGAACTTAAAAACTGTCTATCTTTCTTTTTTGCTTAAATTGAAGAGTTTTTGTTTATATAGTTACAATATCTCTATAACTATAGGTATGTTTTGTATGAGACGAATAAAAAAATATATTACTTACAGGTTTTTCTATAGGAGGTTTCTTTTCTTGAGAAACTTTCGTAACTAATTTTTCGGTGATGCTTGCTACCTTATTTTGTCCCAATTCCCTCGTAGTGCCTTCCTTTAATTTTAATTCCAGCTGTTTAATATTCTTGTCTATATCAGCGTATTTTGCTAGAAAATATAAATTAAGATTTTTACTAATAAACATAGCTTTTAATCGTATCAATAAGTATAAATTAGTATTAAAAAGGCTATGCAGAATTTTTAGAGTACTAATTTTAATTTTACATTTTGTAGACCACTGCTTTATGGAGTGTTATTTGATCTTTTTTAAGTTATAATGAGCTTTTAAATTGTGCAAACTATATATTTTCTCTTAGTTTTTTACAAAGTAATGAAAACATTTATCTATTTTCAAATTAAAAATTATTTAGAAAAACATTAACTTATTTGTGACCAGCAGTACAGATTCAGAGATAAAAAATTTTCGGCAGATTTTTGTCATATTTGTTTCACTTAGTTGAAACCAGTTTCTTGAGTTCCTTGGCAACTCCCAAATCGTTGTTTTTGATATATCTACGGCTTTTGGCCAAGTGTAGCATTAAGTGATTTTAACAAATTTCCTTGTACTTCGCATTTGGCACTCCAGTTTAATTTCTAATCGACGTGTACCTGTTACTGGATATGGTCACTATAGCTTTTACCAAATTTTTGCTGGATCACTCCAAAGCTAAAATACTGGCACAACTTTATTACTTCTTCACATCATCTTCTTACTTCCACGAATAATATCTTACATAGATTTGTCGACAATAGTACCCTTCACCCTAATTTTATTTTCTCAAGCAGCTCTCTAAACCTTATTTGGAAAGCAAGCACAGGGTAATGTAGATATCACTTTCAGAGGCCCTGAAATTAATTTTGACGTGGAGTACCAAAAATCTTCTTCACTTTAATGTCTGAAAAACACAACAAACATGACTGCGGTTAAGTTCTGCAGATCAAACTGTACTTTACTTGGAAAACTGCTCTTGTGTCTGAGTAACAGCATCCCCCATAACGCTTAGCATTCTCGAATCTATCCACAGAGCCGATTGCTCTAATAATGACTCCACATTCACAAGAAAGATTTCTCTTTTTGTCCTATCTTTAGGAAACATGTGCCTCTTTGTAGGTATATTCATAGCTCTTGCTCAGAAGAATTAGCTAGTTTAAATTCTCACCTAGCCACTCATAGTAAAATAATAGAAAGTGTCACAATACTCATGCTTTCCTTCACAGACCAACTGACTTAACCATAATTGTCAGCTCCATCATTCCTGAGGTAAATTGTGAAGCCTGCTACCTTCTAAGGTCTCTTCTTCTCTTTGAAACATCAAAAACTTAATAAACTCCCTCTTACCTAACTGCGTTTTTCCCAATACAAAAAAATAAGGAGAAAGCTCAGATTGATAGGCTGTGCTAGTAAATATGTGTTGTATGAAAAAATGTTGATATTTCGAGTAGGCTATTTAGAGAATACCAGTCAAATCCTAAAACTTGGCTCTTTTCTTTTCAGTCTTCTTTCTAATCGACATGTTATATCAATTAGCGCAGATGGCTACTCTTTTAGCGTTAACCAAGTTGATGCTAAAGTAAACCAGCCCAGGGCTTCATGCTGCAGCATCTCTATCTCTTCATCGATCTTTTTCAGATCCTAAGGCTTGGCTTTTGGATTATTTTTCTTTCTTCTTGTCATTTATCAGTTGGTGCAAATAGCCACTCTTTTAACTTTGATCAAGTTAATATTGTGGTCCCTAGGGCCCAGTACTAGCACCAAGTAGTCCTCTTCTTCACATCAACGATCTTTTCTCTTCTACGATCAATGGCCTCCAAAGTTTTGCTGACGACAGTACCCTTCACTATAATATTCAGTTCCTCAAGCCAGCCTATATGCTTGTTTTGGAAGACAAGCCTAGAAGTGGAACGCCCTCAAGATCTGCAGAAGAAATAGTCATTCAACCTTGTGGGCTTTACTTTTGAGAACAACCTTAATTGGCATAAAAACATTACATCCATAACCAAAGCAGCTTCAAAAAAGCTCGGATTTCTTCTTTGAGCCAGAAAGTATTTTTCTCTTAATCTATATACCTCGTATTTATCCCAAAGCATACCCACTTTGGGATATTATTCCAATACCTGGAGATGGCGTCCAACAACTCTTAGCATTCTTGATACTATTCAAAAAAAGACCGTTCGCTCTATTAATGAACCCGCTCTTACAGAAAAGCTTCCTTTTCTTACCCACCGATGAGCTATAGGGAATATTTTGTTCTTTTATATGTATTTTTATAGCATCTGTTTCAAGGAATTAGCCAATACAATTCCTTTTCTAGCAGCATACAACAGAACAACACGGGGTGCCACTTTAAAGCATCCACTTTGTTCGTTCATCCCTCTTAGACTGTCTAGAACCTGAAAGTTGGTGCCTGCAAAAGTTTTCCTTTTCCATCAAACCTCCAAATCTTTAAGCCCTGTGTTAATAAAAACTAACTTTTACTTAAAACTATTATGATGTGCTTTACCTTCTGAACTATCTTGTCTATCCAAATGCTTCTTTTCCATTTTAGTCTGCCGGAACCTGAATTCTTCCCTACTCCATCTAGGTACCCTTTCTTTATCTGCATTTAATGAAGATGGTTTTCCCACTTTATTTTCCAAAATTTTCTTTTCTATTTGTTTGATGTTCCAATCGGAGGTTTCTAAAAAGTAAATTTAGAATTATAGTTTTCTTAATTTTTTTATCATAGACATTAACACCAACATAAATAAAATATTACAGTAAGAATTTTAAATAAATAAAAATTTTCTTTCTGTTTTTTTTGCTATGGCAGAAATTAAACCGTTGAACACTAACCACAACTAACCACAACTATAACACATAATTCAAAAGAAGAAAAATTTTCGCCGAATTTTTTTTTCATTTTTAGTAGTGACGTTAACTCAAAAAAATAACCTTTTTGTTAAATTAACAATCATATATTAGTAACTAATTATTATATTGTAATTAAAATAACTTATTTTAAAAACAGTATTCCAGACGCTTTAAAATTAAGAAGAGGGATTTTACTTTAAGACTAAATAAATTTTTAAAATTTTTTTAAATTTAGAGATGAATTCTGTTGGCTAAGACATACCTATTTTTCCAATTGCTCTTAATAAATCTTTTGGCTTCTTATCAGCTGGTTGCTGGTTGGACCATTTGTCTTGTAAACTTTTAATTTTGGACGCGATGTCTTCATCTGCATTAGTGTTTGTCAAGGGTTTTAAACCTGTAACTCTGTTGTCGTGATCCTAAAAAAATAGTAAAATATTACGGAACTGTAAGTTTAAAATAGGTATTTAACCGTACACATGCTGCAAAATAAAACATTAAATATAAAATTTTTAATTTGTATCTAAACATTTTGAGTAGAGTAACCAAGATAACGCTTTTAGATTTTTGGCTCCTTAACATTTTAAAATAAAATTAAACTGTTCATATTGTTTAGTTTGGAAATACATAAAAAAAGGTTTTTAATAATTAGAATATCTTAACGGGAATACAAATAAGTTTTAAATGTATTATAAGTTTTTAAAAATAGTTTTTTGATTTAGATCTACTTTACCTGCATTGTAGTGTGGGCTATACTGATTATATTTTAAGCTATACCGATATAAAAGAATAACGAAACTGGAGTAGGTGCACACTTTAAACTATTTTTGGAATTTTTGGGCAAAACTTCAGGCGTTAGGACGCGGACTACTCATAATTTTGCGTTTTGGCGACAGTAAGTGTTGTCTAGTGCCATCTGACGTTTCCACAAAAAAGTAATATTTTTGACCATGACCTTCTTCAGAATATTTTGTTATTTGAGCGCGATTGGTGTTGTTTACAGTCACCTGAAAATTGTTTCTCAGCGAAAAAATTAAATTAACTTGTGAAAATGTTCGGGAAATGATTTATTACTGGGTGGTGGTGGTTACTTTTTTGTTATTCAAACTATTAACTCTACCATTCTTAATACTTTTATATTACAAAAAATATATTATTTTTTAGTAAAATAGCCTAATAATGGTTATTTTTAAATTATCTCATATTAGAGCTCGACGGATGGATAAAAATCTGTTAACTTTTAATTTTTAACCAAGATGAGAAAATCAATTCTCAACAACTTATAAGTACTAACATTCTTTTTTTTGTAATAAGGGTACTTTACACTTAAACAAAATTACTTTTTTTTCTGTATCCTGTATAATGTAAAATGTTTTAAAACTTTTTGAAGTGGTATTCTAAATATTAACCTAAAAAGTTTGTTAGAAAGAAGGACCGCTTCCTAATCAATTTTTTATACTAAATTTAGTTTCATTTGATTATTGCGTCTTGTTAGGGGCCATCCATAAATTTCCTCACACCTTCAGGGGGGGTTTAGAGGATTGTGACATTGTGTGACAAGGGGTATGTAAGGGAAGCTCATTAGTTTTGTGACACCACATGTAAAAATCTAAATTATTAAAATGCAAAACTTAAATATAAACAAAAAACTTAAGAATTCTACTAACTTTTTCCATATGATTATAAGATTATAGTAGGTTTTATTCGTTGGCGAGTTCAAGCTTGGTGTCCTACCGTTCCGCGCAGCAGTTGCCCGTGAGGGCAACTTGAAATTACTATTTGGATTATTTTTAGACGTAAAATTTTAAAATATGTGACGTCACACTATGGGGGAGGGAGTCTCACAAATGTGACGCGTTGTGAAAGGGACGGGGGACGGGGTCAAAAAATCAGGAAATGGTGTGACGTAACTTATAATGTTTTTTTTTAGTAAATAAATATCTTAAGGTACATTTATGTTCACACAGTCTGTCATCCTCTAACTAGTTTTAAGATTATATTTGTTGACTATTTTCTCTTCACATGGTTTTTGTTAGTTCTTACCACCTAAATATATGTATTTTACTGTCTGTGTTCTTTCAAACAACAAACGATGTGCTGAAATTGTCTTTTTCTTTCTCTTAATAAATATATTTTTTTCTGTTTTGTGCCCTTAAAAAATTTATAAGGTACCCCCATGTCTCACAAAATTTATCAGAATAGTAGCGATCGGAGCGACTACATAATAAACGTCGTTCGCTGTTCGTTCTCCCCTGCTTCGGCTTCCAACTGTTTTCATGTTTGTGACGGCAGCAAATAGATGGCGCATGAAGTATGAAAGTGTATGTGTATTTTCAATTAAAACATCTACTACAGAATATTAAAACTAAACACACTTTGAAATTTTTTTATCGATTACTGTAAAAAAGTTACTGGGCTACTTTTATTTCGCATAATAAAAAATAACATTGACTTTGTAAACGACTAAAAAATTATTTTAATGCAAAGAATAATGATTTTTAAGCAAACGTGTATCTGAGGCTCCTCCACAGCTTTTTTAATTTTTCTTTGTCGGTCATAAAACAATAATAACGGAACATCATAAAAAAATGAATCATTCCCCCGAGTGTTTTCATCATATGGGTGAAATCGTCTTTTGGTCAACTTCAATAGGACAAAAAATTAAAATTAAACTTTAAAATGTAAACACACATGTAAAACACAATGAAAAACAAAAAAATATCTATGTGTTTTAACTATTTACCGACCGCCCTATAAGCGAATCTACTATTTAGGATATACGGAGCTCCGCTGTTGATGCGGGCACCGGCAACGCAGTAAAAACAACAATCGCAATGCAAAAAACAGGCGAACAGCGCGGAGCAAGCATTGTTCCGAATCGGTTTGGAGATGAAGCAGTTTTCATCGCGATCAAAATGCAACGAAACAAGTGAAATCTCGGAGTAAGTGGTTTCGGAACATCTCGAAGCAAATATAGTTCCATAACAGCTCGGAGCAAGTATGGTTCCGGAATAGCTCGGAGCAAGAATGGTTTCGGGACAGCTCGGAGCAAGTATGGTTGCGAAACAGTTTGCTTTTAGGCAATATTTTTTTTAGACAATTTTATTATTTCAAAACGTAAAACCTGTAGCTTATTGCTTAAGATGCAGTTTTGCTTTATCTGTGTTTTTCGTCTACATCAGTAAACATTTCTAAAATACTATAAAAATTAGTTTAAAATATCTCACTCTTTTCGTAATACAAACATTGTAGATTAGGGCTTAAATCCTCCCAAAACCGATCGACTAGTTATGGCCCTGGTCTATGTCCAATCAAATTTAATTTGGTAATCCTGTTCCTCTAATAACACCGGTCAACATTTGACCTCGAATGGTACACCGCACGAAACCAGGGTTCTCAAGGGTTTTTGGGGTCGCTGATACCGAATCCGAGGTCGGTTAAGGTTCATCACATCAGGTTCTAGGTTATTTGAAGGTCAAACTAAGAAAACACGCAGGAAAATTTTTAAAAATGTATATGTAAGTTTTTAGGGTCGCCGAGTCTAAATGCGGGCTTACTTTAACCTTTAGGGTCATCTCAAGGTCACTTCAAGGTTATACTGAGGTTAAACATACAAATGACCTTAAAAAAAATCTGAAAAAATTGGTCTATAGGTTTTCGGTTTACTTACTTACTTCAAATCTGAAAACGACCTCTATGCCCTTAATTTCAACTTTCTTTGGAAGTAAAACTGCGAAAAAAAGGGGGAAGAATTTTAAAAAAATTATAATTAGGTTTTTAGTGTCGCTGAGTAAAAATCCAGGCTTACTGTGACTTTAAAAGTTATCCCAAGGTCACTTCAAGGGTATCTCAAGGTCAATACTGAGGTTAAATATATAAATGACATTAAAAATTTTGAGAAAATTGGCCTATGGGTTTTTCGGTTTGCTAATTTCAAACCTAAAGACGATCTTAGTTTTAAGGCCAATTGTAGGTCAAACTGTGAAAACAAGTAGAAAAAAAAATTGGAAAAAATGTATAAAGGTTTTCGGGATCGTCTTTGTTTGACCTTCAAGGTCGACAAGACGCCACTTCAAGGTAATTTTAAGATCATTTGAAGGTAAAATTTTTAAATGATTTTAGAATAATTCATAAATAGATCTCAAAGTTTAAACCTGAACCTGCAAACTTTTAGTTTTACATAGACCAACGCCTGGATTTTTTGCAGCTAATCTCTTGCGGTACACATGAGCCATTTGTTAGATACTTTTTTTAACTCATTGTTTCTTATTTGTTTTTGTTTCCGATTTTCCTTTAAGATAAATCAATCAAGACAAATTTTTCAGATTTTTTAAGGTCATTTATAAATTTTACCTCAGTAAAACTTGTCAGTAAAATGCCCACTGGTTGGCCTTGAAGGCCACACTAAGTCGGGATACGAAATTAACGACCGAAATCCTATAAATATTTTTTTTCACCGTGTTTTCTCAGTTGACTTTCAAATTACCTTAAAACCAAGGTCATAGAGGTCAACCGACTACATATTTATCCTTAGCAAACCTAAAATTTTAAAGATAACTTTTTTCTGATTTTTTTAAAGGTTATTATAGATTTATCCTCAGTATCAGGTTGAAATGATCTTGGAGGCGTCTGAGCGATACTGAAGGTCAAACAAAGCACGGATTCGGGCTTAGCGACCCCAGAAACGTTCATACGATTTTTTCTAAATTTTTCCTTCGTGTTTTTTTGGTTTGACCTTCAAATGACCTTGAAACTAAGGGCATAGAGGTCGACGGTCTTCAGATTTGGAGCTAGCAGATCGAAAAACCTATAGACCATTTTTTTTAGATATTTTTAAGATAATTTACATATTTAACCTCGGTAAGACCTTAAAATTACCTTAAAGTGACTCTGGGATGACCTTTAAAATCAAAATAAGCCCAAATTTGTACTCAGGAACCACAGAAACTTATATATGAATTTTTTCCTCTGTGTTTCCTCAGTTTAAACATCAAATGACCTTGAACCTGATGTGATGGACCTTAACCGACCACGAATTCGGAATCAGCGACCCCAAAAACTCTTGGAAACCCTGGTTTCGTGCGGTGTACCATTCGAAGTCAAATGTTGACCAGTGTAATTATTATTGTATTACCTAAACTCACATAATTTGATAGAACATTTACATAATTTTGTACTAAATTGGGTTTAGTTGGGACGTTCTGATATATACCCGCAACAGCAAAAATTTTAAAAAATATTGCAATTACCCCTTCCCTGTAAAAGCTTTCTGTTTAAAAGCATTTTTTTTAAGTTACAATATCTACCAATTTTTGAGGTTAGCAACTCAAACGGTTTAAAGGTTAAAGTTTAAAAACACAATAATCTTTATTCTTACCTATTTAGAATAAAATATACCAAACCATATTAAAATATTTAATATGCTTAACCATTAAAAAATATTTGACACGTTTCAAGTATCTAAAATTTTGTTAAATTAGATTAACTATTTTGAGAGATGTAGAATAAACCTATTTATATATTGGTTGTGATTCACACAACTCTTAGAAATTTTCTATTTATTTCATAATTTTGCAATAAGATGTCGAGTTCGGACGAAAAATTGTTATGGGGTGGCTTTGTTTAGCTTACCGACGATTTTTTTAGGTGTTATGAGATTACACAGGGGATTCGACAAGATGTTAAAACACTTTAGAAAGTTCACAAAATTAAATATATTTTTTTATTTTAAATGATTTTAAAGAGTTATCAGCCTCTTGTCTTTTGAGGCCCGAATGAAGATGTTTATGATCCTTATTTAATATAAAGTTTTTTGCTAATAATTGCTAGATTTAACGTCTAACTGGTTTTCTTTGGTAATAAGATATTAATTAAACGCTTATATATCATATTCAAAACTTGTTAGTAGCAAAAGCAACACATGTTGTTAAAACACCACCAAAACCACACACAACACTATCTTACTGGAACATAAGTAAACTGTTTTTCTAGATCTTTAACTCGATCTTCGAATTTTGGGGCGGTTTGTCGATACAAAAATATAGAATAATCTTCGAAAGGTTCGGATCGATCAGGCTTTGCATTTGCTTGTAACATTTGCATACTCTTAATAAACTGTTTGGTTTGAAGTTGACGCTGTTGCTTTCTCTTGCTTTGTCTGTCTTGACGATTAGCGGCAATTTCTTCAAGGACCTTTTGACGTTCTTCCTTTGTTTGAAATAAAAATGATAATATTTTAAAAAGATAAATACTAAATTTTTAGTTTGAGGTCGTACTTTTACAAAAGATATGCAATGATACTACTCACATTGGTGTAAAGTATGTTTTAGTGTACTGTTTTTTATCAGCTTATGTATTTTTTGATAGTCAATGTCAAGTAGTGGCCATCTGCACGGATTCGTCAGCGAATAATATTTAACAGAGTCGAATATACCCGACAGCATGATATAATTACATTGCTTTGTCAAAACCAACATGACACTTAGGCCCACTTTCACAATATGTGGTTATCATCAGCCTTGGATTAATTATCTTAGCAACACCAATGACGTTTTGGTATTGTGTCCTTTCTATGGTATTTAACCCAAGGTTGATGATAAAAACATATTGTAAAATTGGGCGTAGAGGTTAAGTGTTAGGTAAGATGTCCATCTGGAAGTTAACGGTATAGTTATTATTTTCTTGGCAAAGTTGTTAATGGTAATATGCACACAATGATTAACTCGTAAAGTATTTAAAAAAAGTTTTTTTTAATTGTGAACAAGTGTCAATATTCTTTTCTAACCATAGAAATTAAAAAGAAAACAATTAGGTTGATGAAGAGACATCCAAAAAATAGCACCATAATGCTTATGTACCCAAGTAGGGAACTGTATGGTCCCAAATAAGCTATAATAGATAAAAAAAAAATGAAAGTAGGGAACATTGTTTCAAATAGTATTTTTGTTGCCTCTGCCTCAAGGTATGTTTGTGAAGGTTCGCTGCTAAATATCCGAACTTTTGCGTTCCTTCTTTTTTTTACACCATTAGCCCAAGGTACAAGTTTTTTTAAAAATCATAGCTTCTATTTAACGAGGAATGAACCTAGCCATAATTGTGGCTATCCTGGTAATTCATACCTTTATGAAATAGCCATCTTCTGTAGTTTTTTTCCCTAGAACCTGAAAGAATACTTAAGAAAATAATTAGAATTGAAACAAAAGAGTTACGACAGAAAACTAACATTTCCTTGATGGTACAACCTATTTACGGATTCGTTTTTGAAAGCGTCTAATTTTTTTTTTTATAGGTTTTAATAAAAATGATCTGGCATTTATTTGTAGTAACAGAAAACTTGAATTAGACTAAATATCTGAAATTCAAAACATTAAAAGTTGATATTCTCATAAGTTAGCATTTTATGTTGGTTAAAATAATAATATTCCTTGGAAGAAAGATTTCATCTCATAAAACTTCTTAACATAAGTTATTAAAAACAATTGGGCGTTGTTTATCGTGAAGATGAAAAAATTATAACTTAGAAACCCATTTTGGGAACGATCCTATAACTATATATTATTTCATATAATATATATATAAGGTTATTTATAAAAAAATAAATGTTCTTTTATGGGAATAAAAATTTTAGTTTATTGCAATCACATTGATATGCTTCAAAAGTATCTTAAATATTACAACAAACATAATTAAAACGACATACATATTTTATGTGTGATGCTTTATATATATATATATATATATATATATATATATATATAATATATATAATTATAATAATTAATAATATATATATTATATATATATATATATATATATATATATATATATATATATATATATATATATATATATATATATATATAATGTGTCCCAAATTGGGGGAATGTATGGGGATTTTGGAAACCACGATAGATAGAAAATCGGTTAAATGGGAAAAGTTTTGGACATTTATGTTAGTAAGTTAATCCCGTTTACTACATGGTTTTGAAAAAACCTGAAACATGCATTTTCGAAAATTGGCCATATTTTTTTTATGAGTGAAAATTTTTCAAATCTGTAAAAACTTCTTCAAAGCAACTTTTTTTGTGGAATATGACCGAGTAGTCAATTTTTATTTTCTACGTTTCGGGTTTTTAGAATCATCATCAACTTAATTTTTTCATATGGGCGCCATATTGGATTTTTACGCAGCCAAATAGTACCTTTTATTCTGATTTCAACAATGTATAACATATTATAATTTAATAGTTTATACCCTCATTTATTTCAAAAAACAAATATTTTCTCAGTTGGCCTTGATTCCGGCGAACGTCATTTTTTTTGAAAACAATAAAATATTAATAATTGGCAAAATAGATAAGCTGACCAGATATTTTACAGAAATGGGTTTCGCGAACATACCTATAACGTTAATACGTGTTACAAGAAAATGTAATGGCGCCCATATGAAAAAGTAAAGTTGATGAATCATCATCAACTTTACTTTTTCATATGGGCGCCATATTGGATTTTCTTGCAGCCAAATAGTGCTTTTTATTCGTATTTCAACAATGTATAACATGTTATAGTTTAGAAGTTTATAACCTTATTCACTTCAAAAAACAAATATTTTCTCGGTTGGCCTTGATTCCGGCGAATGTCATCTAGCGTCATAATCAAGTTAGCTCGGGTACGTTATTAATTTTTTTAACTTTGTAAAATGGTTAATTATTTAAAGAAAAACTTAATATTTTGCAACGTTATTTTCAAAGCAATAGAAATGTTAAAATAGCTGCGCAAACGTATTTCGACAATTTTCCTGAAAGGCAGCATCATAGACAACATACTTTCAAAAACTGGTCACAAATTTGCTTAAATTCGGAAGTTTTAAAAAATCACGACCCAAGAAGAACGTTCAAAAAAATCGACAACGAGATGCAGCAGTTAACCAACATATTAAAGAAAATCCAACATCTTCAGCCAGGGATGTTGATAGAGAATTCCACATACCTAAGTCAACCATTCATAGGGTAGTTAGGACTATTTAAAAAAATATCATTAATATGTTGAGAAATATGGACAACATTTTGAATTTTAGGTCGTTATTTTACGTCTTCATTTAAGTAGAAATATTAGTTTAGCCACTTTTCATTGTTTTTGTTTTCACTTGTTTCAATTAACTTGTTACGTGTAGTTTTGTTGTAACACGGTATTAACGTTATAGGTATGTTCGCGAAACCCATTTCTGTAAAATATCTGTTCAGCTTATCTATTTTGCCAATTACTAATATTTTATTGTTTACAAAAAAAAATGACGTTCGCCGGAATTAAGGCTAACTGAAAAAATATTTGTTTTTTGAAATAAATGAGGTTATAAACTCTTAAATTATAACATGTTATACATTGTTGAAATCAGAATAAAAGGCACCGTTTGGCTGCGTAAAAATCCAATATGGCGCCCATATGAAAAAATAAAGTTGATGATGATTCTAAAAACCCGAAACGTAGAAAATAAAATTGACTACTCGGTCTTTTATTGCTGATTCGATTTAAATATCATTCAAAAGATTGGGCTTTGAAAACTGAATGAAATTGTTACAGATTTTTTGAAAACTTTTCCCATAATTTCACAAATCCATCTTTTGCACTGTATTTTCGAAAATGGTTACATATTTTACAGGTTTTTTCTTAAAGTTCTACGAAAAACCTGAATAGCATAAAGACCTTGCTGGGAAAATTAAATTTCGGGAATTAGCTTACTAGCATAATTGGTCAAAAAAACTTCTCCATTAATATAATTCTATAAATGAAATATATTTATTCCAAACAGTCTAAAAAATTCCCGCGCTCCAAGTTCTTTAGGTTGATTCCACCGTTTCCAGACTGTATATATATATATATATATATATATATATATATATATATATATATATATATATATATATATATATATATATATATATATATATATATATATATATATATATATATATATATATATATATATATATATATATATATATATATATATATATATATATATATATATATATATATATATATATATATATACAGGGTGTCCCAGAAGTAATGGGACACAGAGCAACAACAGATTCCTTAGGTCGAAATAATGCAATTAACGTAAACTTGCCTTATCCCAAAGTTGATAATAACTAAAATACAGGGTGTTAAACTTATAATTTTGTTTTCGTTTTTTCGTAATAACTTCTTAACCAAATGACAAAGCGGAACAAAATTAAGGATTCAGGCGTCCTTTGAGACGAGAAATACAAATTCGTCGATGTATTTCATGTTCCTAGTAGAGGGCGCCAGCTACGGCCTACCCAACGTGCTTTAGACAGCATAACTTTTTTTGGGCTTGGTATATTGACCTGTTTATTAAAAAAGAAGTTACTATAATCCCCGCTGCGTCAAAAATTTATGCTTTATTTAAGTCTCTAGAAGCAACTGTTTTCGAAATAAATGCGCGTTAAAGGAGCCCGCAATTTTCCCATGGAAAATGGGTTTCGGCCAATTGTTTTCAAACTTTGCAAAGTAATAGTTTTCAACACGCTGATTAAAAGTCTTCACAAGCACAAAACCCAAAAACCCCTGTAGCCCCTCCCCTCAAATCACCCACAAAAGTCTCCAAATCCCCAGTGACCTTTAAGGCTGATTTTGGGGGGAGTTTGAGGGATTTTCGGGTTTTGTGCCCGTGGAGACTTTTAATCAGCGTATTAAAAACTATTACTTTGCAAAGTTTGAAAACAATTGGCCGAAACCCATTTTTCATAGAAAAATTGCGTTTACCTCGAAAACAGTTGCTTCTAGAGACTTAAATAAAGTGTACATTTTGACGCAGCGGGGATTATAGTAATTTTTTTAAATAAAAGGTCAATATATCAAGCTTAAAAAAAGTTATGCTATCTAAAGTAATTTGGGTAGGCCGTAGCTGGCGCCCTTTACTGGCAACATGAAAAGCATGGACAAATTTGACGCCTTAAAGAACCCCAATATCCTTAATTTTGTACTGCTATGTCTTTTAGTGAAGAAATTATTACGAAAAAACGAAAACAAAATTAAAAAAAGTTTACGTTAATTGTATTATTTCGACCCAATGAATCTGCTGTTGCTCTGTGTCCCATTACTTTTGGGACACCCTGATATACCGTGTTCAAAATTAAGTCGGCACTATTGCTAACTTTTTTATTATAAGAGATACAAGTTAGGTTAAATTAGCAAAGTTGTGTACATTTTTACGCTGATTACAATAACGATAATAAAAAAACAAATTAACATCAGATGTACCAGTTATTCACAAAAATATACTTTTTTTAAATGCAACACCATGTATTTCTTCGGTTAATTCAAAGGAGAATGTAATTTTTAATATAATTAGTTATTTACATTTTTTTCCAAAAATGAAAAATAACGGAGTTATTTCAAGTTAAATATATTTTTCCATAACTGGAAGCAGGCAGTCATGGAATTCTTAAAATAGCATTTTTTGTACAAATTATCGTAGTATGTTATGACAAAAATAAAAAAAAAACAAAAGATAACATCCGCCATGATGTTTTAGTGACAACTAGTAAATCATAAGGCAACAGTTCATTTATGCTACTGTTGTTTAAAATGCTGTCATTTGGAGAAATTTGATATGATAGAATGCTACATAATTTGCCAAAAAAAAATGTCATCAGGCTTTAGAGTGAAACTATTTCCAGAAAAAAATATGCCAAACAGAAGAAATGTTTTACTCCTTTATCGAAAGTTTCAATTAAACAAGTGTTTCTTAGGCGTAGAAATTAGAAAACCTTTATAATTAATCAACAAACAGAAATTAATGTTTTGCCATATGTTAAAGTTTATCGTAAAAACTCTACAAGAGACCGTAGGTCAGATCTTGATCTATGTTAAAGAACCATTAATAAAATTTAAAAAAAAGAACATAATTATGTACCCCACAAATACAGGTCCACACAAACTTTGTTGCCAGGTGATTACAAAAGGCGTATAAACTTTTGCCAATGGTTTGTAAATGCTGCTATAGAAAATCCAAACTTTTTACAATTAATTTTTTGAAGCAATGATACTAACTTTAGTAATAGAGGCATGTTTAACCGAAAGAACCAACATTATTGGAGCATTGCAATCTCCTGCGCCATCATCTTTTCAATCCACAAAGATGTTTTTGCTTAAACGTATGGTGCTGCCTCATTGGGTCAAAAATTGTTGGACCTGTGTTTTATAAAGGATCTTGAACAGGCAAACAATATCTGAATTTACTAAGAAATGTGTTGAAGGATTTTTTGGACGATGCCAATATAGCCATTATTAGCATAATGTATTTTATTAATGTTACTTAGTTATGCGTTATTATTTAAAAAAAACCGAAACTACGATGTTTATTATTTACCCAAGTAATAGAAGGTTTGACAAATTATATCCTTTATGGCGGACTTTATTTAAATTTGGTTTCTGACATGGCGTACTACGATATAATTTGTACAAAAAATGCGATTTTAAGAATCCCATGGCTGCCTGCCAGTTACGGAAAATGCATTTAAATTGAAATAACTCTGCTACTTATCATCTTAGAATTTTTTTTTTTAATAACTAATTGTATAGAAAATTACATTCTCTATCGTATTAACGCAACAAATACAGGTGTTGCATTTAAAAAAAGTATATTTTTGTGAATAACTCGTAAATCTGATGTTCATTTGTTTTTCTATTATCGTCATTGTAATCAGCGTAAAAATGTACACAACTTTGCTAATTTAATCAAACTTGTATCTCGTATAACATAAGATATATAAATATGTATATATATATATATATATATATATATATATATATATATATATATATATATATATATATATATATATATATATATATATATATATATATATATATATATACATATTTATATATTCTCTTCTTCAAATCTGTACACTCTGTATGTATCCCAAATCAGACCCTCTTTAGAATATTGTTCCCATGTCTGGGGAATGGGGTCCCCTACAACACTTAGCATTCTGGACTCCATTCAAAAAAGAGCCGTTCGTCTTATTAATGATCCAACGCTCACAGAAAGGCTTCCTCTTTTTGCCCATCGTCGAGCTGTAGGGGATCTGTCGCTCTTCTATAGGTATTTTCACGGCTTCTGCTCAGAGGAATTGGCCAGTATAATTCCTTCTCTGGCAGCTCCCAACAGAGCAACACGTAGTGCAACTTTTATGCATCCTTTTACAGTTCAGTTAGAGAGGCCCCGAACTTCCCGCTTTCTTCGTTCCTTTATTCCTAGAGTGTCAAGACTATGAAACCTGCTGCCCGCAGAAGTTTTTCCTTCTCCTCCCAATCTCCAAATATTTAAGTCCCGTGTGAACAAACTCCCTCTCACCACACTGAAGACAGCGGTACGTTAGTACTTAGGCATCAGCCTTCGTGGACTGTCCCAAGATAAAAAATATAATATATATATATATATATATATATATATATATATATATATATATATATATATATATATATATATATATATATATATATATATATATATATATAATATATATATATATATATATATATATATATATATATATATATATATATATATATATATATATATATATATATATATATATATATATATATAATTATATATATTTATGTAAGTTTTCATTAAAATTTTGGCGATATATTAAAAAACTAATTATAATTTTCTTAGAACCATTTTTTTTTCTCTACTTAGACTGGATTTAGAGATCGAACGACGTCGACGCGACGGACAGGGCTGACATCGGTCGAAGGAAGCTCTGATATGAATTAAAATGCATAATCATGATGGACTGCTACGCGGTCTACACTATAGTTGATAATAGATTTTTCTTTCCCTCCATCGATATAGCTACGTTCTTCGGTCGGGCGCTAAATCCAATCTTATTGATGCTTTTTATTACTGGTCTAAATTTATTTAAAAAGCTCTTGTAATATTTGGTTTAAGTTACATTTTTAATACAAGAGTGCCATAACAGTAGCTGTTTTCAAAAAGAACCGTTTTAATTTCAGTACAAAAAATCACGGGAAAGTCAATAAAACAAGCCTAAAGAGTATGTGCACCATTTATTTTATGTTTTGCTTTAAATCTAATTTTGTTAATCCCTATGTCCAAAAGTATTCCAAGAACGAGGCGGACGGTTCCACGTATTCTTCTGGATTAATGTACATGTCAAATATCAGGAGCATAGTTCCAACAAAAACCGTTTCTATTAAGGGAAGAAACCATCGGGAATAAATCTGGAAAAAGGGATAAAAGGAACAGGTTAGATAGGGATTTTGGAATACGTATACCGGGTAAGTAAAGGGTATTCCAAACCCGACAGCGTATAAGATAAACTAAAGAAAAAATTATTCGATCTTTTTAATATTTTAAAATAAATATATGAATACTTTTCAGGTCTTCTTTTTAAAAATATTTTTTGCTATTTTTGTTTACAACAAACAAAAAATCATATTTAAAAGAACTTTTTTTAATTTCCTTTGGATTTTAGGCAAAATTAAAAGTTAATTTCACCATTTATACGCCTATCAGAAATGGCTATTATTTGCACTTATTTATTAATTTTTTTTTATATGTAAGTAGCAATTAGTTCAGTAAATGAAGGGACAAAGCTGTAAATAAATCTGTACAGTTTTCCCTTGTGGCGCAATTCTTAGGTTTTCGGGGATGCTTTCAAGCGAAAAAAATTATCAACATTAACAGGTGATAAAGGGCTGAAAATTGTGCCCTAAAAAAATAAAGATCGCCTTGTAGCTACAAAAATGGTTCCCATAATTTTTTTCGAAAAATCGATACTTTTTGAGATAACGGGACCCAAAAGTCTCCTCATTTCAGCTGCCTCTCTACAGCTAGAATGCCGCTATGTTCATGGATTCACTTATAAGCGGGCGGACCTATTCTTCCATTACTCGGGCAATAATGTACATTTTTTAATCATTCAAAGTTCATCGGAATAGAAAAACCCGTACCTATCATTGCATATGTGTTTGGGTCCATTCTGATTTTAAGAGTATCTCATTAATTTATTGATATTTTAAAAAAATGGTTTGTTATAAACATTTCTTTTTTATAATAAGACCTTAGCAAGTGTTCAATTATCCCAGAAAATTTCCCTTACCATCTTTCTTGCGTTTTGATAAAAAATTGTTTTGCCCATCTGCATTCTTTAGCCGTTTCCAGAGTTCTACAGAATCTGTAGAATAAACGCGATTCAAAAATTCATCATCTAATAAAATGCCTTTCAATGCACATCATTTCAAAGCTTAGAGTGTCTAGTTTCTAAATGTACTTTTTTCTTTTTAATAAAGTCCAATAATTTTTCAAAAATCAGGGAAATTCATCACACCAGTGACTCGCGGACTCACAACTAACCACATGTATCAAGTGTGGAATGTTTTGGATGTGTTTTTTTGACGGTCGTTTTTGCAAAAAAGATTGGTGTTGCGAAAAAATGTAGAACCAATTTTGTGGATTTCGAGGTGATCTTCATTTTTTGTCAAAACAAAAATTCTCTAATTCGCATATTTTGGCAGATATTCGCGGGAAATCACATTTTTGTGACTTTGGGGGGGCATTTTCAGCGGGTTCCCACGTCGGAATCGTAATAAACTTTTTCTTACTCGAAAGCATCCGCGAAGACCTAAGAACTGCGCCACAAATGAAAACTGTGCAGATTTACTTACAGCTTTGGGTACTTTCAGGTCTTCAGTTATTGGACCAAATCCTATTAACTGGATGTCAAACTTAGATACGTAGGCGCACTTTTACGATTTGTGGTTATTATCAACCTTAGGTTAATTACCTTGGCAACACTAATCACGTTTCGGCATGTTGTCGTTTCTCTGGTATTTAACCGAAGGTTAATAATAACCACATATTGCGAAAGTGGGCCTCAAGGTTAAATTAAAAACTGACAAAAACCAGAATAATAAAATTTTAGATACGAAAGTGCAAGTGTTTTGTTTTTATCCCTAAATGAATAAGGTTGGTTAAATATCCAGAGTTTATAACGTAAAATTTTGCATAAAAACCAAAAATAACAATAGAAAATTAAGTAAAGTCAACAATGGGTGTAATCGAAACTGAGGAAAACTTAAAAATACTTTAAGTAAGCCGAAGACACTGATTTTGTTATAGTATATTAAATAGTATAGGAGAGCAACGTTTTCGAGAAATAATTTTAGGTCAGCTGATTTTTTAATATGTTGTTCTCCTTCCTTTTTCGGGTAGACCCTGGTCAATCTGGCTGGGGTAGCAGTTGCGTTTATTAGTGCGCATCCTACCTGTACAGGAAATAATCCAAGATTTTGAAAGCATTTTAAGAAGCCTAATTTTCAATTACTTATCTTTAGATAGGTTTACCAAACATACATTTTTTTATTGCCGGATACTTTTATCATTGCTAATTATATGCCAGACGCGTTTTTTTTCTTCTCTAATAAAAATTTAACTATTTTAGTATGTCTGTAATTTTAATATTATGTTATTTGAGTATACAAAACCCTAAAATTAATTTGCCAGACGTTAATTTAATTGCCAAACCCTAAATAAGAACGACAAACTTATTAGTTATGATTTATAAATATCCTGCAAATTAATATGATTTCTTTGCTAACTTAAGTACGATGCTTCGATGGCCAAACGGGTATCACGTTTGACCAGCAACACAAGGTGGCATATAATTAGCAATGATAAAAGTGTCTGGCAATAAAAAAAATATGTTTGGTAAACCTATCTAAAGACAAGAAATTGAAAATTATTTTCTTTTAAAATCTTGGATTATTACCTGTACAGGTAGGATGCGCACTAATAAACGCAACCGCTACCGCCAGCCAGATTGCCCAGTCTCCCCGAAAAAGGAAGCAGAACAACATATCAAAAAATCAGCCGACCTGAAATTCTTTTTTTCCTGACGTTGCTAGCTCCCGTACCAAAAAGTTTAATTGATCATTTGTTTTCCTAATATGTCATATAGGTCTTACGTTTATATTAAAATTATTTTGAAGAAGAATAAATAAATATTTTAGAAAACATATTTAGTATAAAACAATTAACACCAATAAAATGTGGGCTTTTAAATCTTCCAAGTAGCGTGAATCTTATAAAAGTGGATTTATTCCGTGCGTAATCGATACTTCGATCTGCACTTTGGTTAAATATGTTTTTGTATTGGACAAACGTTATTATTGTCAGTATATTGAAAAACATTAAAAATTTGCCCTTTATACACAAAAAAAGTAAACCGACTCCGATATTTTTTTAAATATCTAAGCCCCGCATATTTATTTATTTAATTTTTTAATAGACTGCTGTGTCTTGTTAGCGAACTTAAAAACATTTTACTAAAAAGCCTTGAACTGTTTAAACATTCTTAGAGGACCGTGTCAAGATTGGTTTGACCCTACCAGTGTGAAATTTAACATTTGCATGTTGGCACTTTGTTTGGTTATGTATATCTTGTCCGTGTAAATTTGTTTTTGTGTATTTTGTTTTCCAATAATGTATTATCACAAGGTATGGTGACTGAACAAGATTTTGTTTTCCTTCAATGATTTAAACCTATCACGATAACATAACCTTAAATACACTTTCCTCCGCAAAAAAACCAGCCACTACAAGCTGGCCCTAACTAAAAAACTGGCTGGCTTCCTCGCTAACCGCTTATTTGATTCTGATGATCTTTTTTTTAATTGCAAAATGATGCTAGTTTAGAAATTTGTATCTACTGAATTAAGGTATATACCGGGTGCAACAATAAGACGAAATTTCTTTCCCGGTATTAGTTTTAAAACAGTGTATCACCAATAAAGACAGAGAGAATGCCGTGATAAAAAAACAACCCGTTTAAGAAAGATTAACCAAAACTTTGTCTAATTTTTGCATCCCTTATATCCTTTTATTAAATTCTAGATACAATTTTTTAAAATAGTATCGATTCTAAGGAATAAATCTACAATTCAGAAAAAGATTATCAAAATTGCGGCCAGTGTTAGTGGCCGTTTTTTGCGGAGATGAGTGTAAGAGAGATAACACAAGAAAATGTTAAAACATGCTCACGTGACACTGTCTCGTGACGTGACGCAAAATTTAAATACCAAGATGCTGTTTTGAAGCGGTGTTTTATATTTAAATTTTAAATGCCTTTAGCTCGGTTATAAACTTTTAAATGTTATTTGTATATAAGGGGTATTTTTAGCCAATACAATAATATGTGTAAGGGTCTTACGTGTACTAATGATTTTATAGCCTAAGTTTTTAAAACTGAAACACTGCAATTTTTAGCGAAATCGCTTTCGCAGTTTTTCTTTTTTTTACTTGTGGCGAAGGTATAAACGTTAATTTCAAGATGATCTAAAACTTAACAATATTAATGAGTGTATAGGTAATATGCTAATTTCTTTTAAATAAATAATTCTGTTTTCCGTCACAATGTTTCGGACAAAGACAATTTGTTTACAATTCTATACCTCTTCAAAGAAATGTGGATTACAAATTCAATGTTAACTTTAGTAAACCAAATTCTACATTATTGAACTAGGGGTTAAGGTTAGTAAGAAAACAAGATACAAAGCTCATGCAACTACAAAACATATATTAATAACAAACCAATAATGGATTAACAAAAAATGAATATTGATATGTAAGTTAGAGTTAAAACAAACAAAAAATATACATTATAAAAAATAATAAAAAGACAAATAAAAAGAGTAGTGTTTTAAAAATGAATTAAAAATCTAAAATATTAAATGTAAAAATTCCTTCAAAAAAAGGTTGTCCAGAACACCTGATCATCACAGAAATACATAGTAAAAGTTTACATTACATAAAAAACGATAGAAAATTTTGTTCCTTTTTATTACTCAGGCCAGTAATTTTTTTGAATAAGGCATTATTTCCACAAGCTCAAAAATAGTATTAGTTTATCAATTGGAAAACAGCATTTTTTATTGCATTTTTGACACTATTCAAATTTTTATATTAATTAATTATCTATAACAATTTTGAATAATTTTTTAAAACAAAAATTTAAAATAAAATTTTTCTACGTTTCACGAGGTGTATTTCGATTTTTAATTATTTATAAAGTAAAAAACATATTTTTTATATTATTCAACTCGGGCAGTTTTATTTTAAAAAAATATCATATTGTCTCTTGTCATCTTGTATTCATATCCAGCAGGAAAAAAATACCCATTAAAACAAAAATAACGTGTTATATTGTAAAAAAAGATTTTTGATACTAGTTTTTTTGTACGACCAATACTTACAAAGTTTTAGCGATTAAAGAAGAAAAACAAATTTTTTTCGATATTTTTTACAATCTGTATATTTAACACATGTTCCGGACCTCTCTGAGAGGGAGCAAATCCCGAATTTCGTTGTTGGTATATACATCTTTTCTAAGGGTTTCTAGTAAAAATATTCCTGCCATTTTGTACATCGAATCAAATACAGATTAGACTTGATTTAATAATTAAACCTTTTAAAGTAGAGAATATTATTATTAATACAAAGCTAAAATAAATATAATTAGAATAAAATTTCCTTTCAAATGCAAAAAAATGATAAAATTTTATTTTAGGCGTTCTGTTAAGTGTTTAAATATTACTGATAAGGTGGTTAAAAAATTACTGGTAATGCCCATGGTGCTTTGTGTATTTGCCTAATCAAACCTTCCTTCTATTCATAAGTTATGAATAAACATATGTGACTACTATGTAGAGAATAATGTGCACAATCAGTCATCATTTATTTTATTTTTAAAATTCTGCCATTCAATTAAATGCCTTGGTATCCTTGAAAGATCCGAGTAATTTTAAGGACAATGAAACAGAACGTATCTGGACAGCCTAATTGCCTAAGTAAAAACTTACAAGAAAAAATAATATTATTTAATATAAAAAGTAAAAACAATAAAATGGGAAACAAAATAAAAAATCTAGTTCATATACTGACAACTTTGGCACAAATAAAAAATGAGCAACACATATCATAAATATGCTTTTAACTATAATCACCGGTTCGTTCTTTGTTAAAGGTTTTTTTAAAAAGTTAGGACTTACTTTTTCCATTACAAAGTTACTAGTTAGTAGTCGAATTAGTAACAGATTTATCAAAAATAGTACCAGCTGATATTGCACTAACGCAATGTTCAGCAAAACTGATAATACTGTCGCACTTTGTTTTATGTAAAACAAACAAAACGCGAGTATTATAGGCACAAAATAGCTTAGGGCTATAACGCCATAAGTATGCTTTTTGAAGTTTTTAAAAAGGTTAATAACTGTTTTATGAATAACATAACCCGAACCGCCTACAAGCAAATCTACTAAGTACCACTTTAACCGAGGTACAGCTACAAAATGTACTAGGATAAGTACTAAAATCGTACTTACAACACTTGGTCCGATTCGTTCCAACGTTCTTCGTTTCCTTTGCTTTCTATCGATGCTGCAAGGTTTTGGTACCATAACCTCTGCATGTCGTTTATGTCGACTAGATGGTCGAGATTGTTGGACATTCGGAATGGACGGTTGGTAATTGGTTGTTTTGATCGATTTGAAGGAGAATTCACTGCGTTTGTTGCTTTCAGGTAGTTCCTGGGAAAAATTGTATATTTAGTACTGGTCAACATATAAAACCTCAAAAAAAAACATGTTATTATAAGGTATGCATGGTAAAAAAGCGCTTCAGGATTTTTTTTTATCTTGGAAATCTTCGAAAGTAATATGATAATCTTTTTATATATTCCTTGGCCTTTTAAAGAACCTCCTAAAGGGTGGCCAATTTTTTTTGTTATTGGAATGTTTAAAAAAGTTTTCCGCGAATCAATTGTGCATATCGAATGACCTAAAAAAACATTTTGACACTTGTCATGTGACTGCTGTTTTGGCAGCAAATATAAAAAATGTGATTTGAAATGTCAAAAATTTCTGTTTGACCTCCCGCTAGTGAGGGTGTGCGGTTAAAAACTAGTTTTTTCAGTTCTTAACTTTCCGGGATCGAGGAGAAATTCAGCCTGTCATTGTAGTGCAGTGAAAGTGTAGTTTCGAGCTCTGGAGTGGTTTCTAAACCTTTTTGTACAGTTCCTGTTTAACCTCCGAATAGTGAAGTTCGCGTGATAGAAAGATTACATAGTTTTTTCCGAGAAGGCAGTTAAAGGAGCTGTATCAAGTGTTTTCACCTTCGGAGATCAAGGAGAAACTCACGCCAAACGATGGAGTCCTTCTTCTGGGACTAAGCGCTGTGAACGAAGATTCCTATACCTGTTATTTTTTGTGGGGCCAACGCACAAGAAATTTTCCTCATGACGGAAGATGGTTGCGCGCTCAGCAGGAAGTGACAGCTACTGACAGAAAGCGGTTATACGTAATACAGTAGCAGTCCTTGGTCGGATCGCCATTGTTTGTGCCTTGCACCGATAATTTCAAGTTAAGAATTTAAGTTTTGGAAAAGTTCGAAATTTCTGGGGGTTACAGAACCCGACTATCCAAAAATTCCACCTACAAAGCCTGGGAAAGCTCACGTTGATAACAACGTGTGTCTGGAAAGGGGAGAGCTGGCTGAACGTTTACCGACTGAGGCCAAAAACAGTAAAAGCAAAGCAAGCAACCTTTTTGTAGAATCAGTGCAGTGGCTAAAAGTATACACTAGTTAGGATAAAAAAGTCTCTGACACCAACTGGTTATATCCGAATTTTGGGATGGCATTTCGTAGCATCTAAATGTGCATTGCAAGGGTTTTCCTTGTTTTTTGTTAATATTGGATTATTTTCTATGATGGTTAAGAGCCAGACTATGGAAATTTTTTAGGAATGTTCTGACGAAACAAATACCTGTTGGAAACTTGTGCCAATCATTTTATGGCAAGCAAGCGAAAGTGAGATTAGGAGTTAAAATATATGTTCCGAAATAAATGGATATAGTTCGTAAAGGACCAGGAACATGGCCTGCTTGTTCCCCTAACCTTAATCCGTTGGATTATTATTTATGGGGGCACTTAAAATATAGTTTATTTTGTTAAAATTTAGGACGCGCAAACGCTACGTCAAGAGTTCAAAAAAGGTGTCGGCAAATTCGGGAGATGGCTGGTATTTTTGTAGAAGTAAGAGTATTAGAGCTGGGGGATAACATATCCAGCAACTTCTGTAATATTTTGTTGTTAAAAATTTGGCCATCAGGTCAAAATTTTTTCCAAACCTCAAAAAACCTGAAAAAAACCACCAAAAGTATCGGACCCAGAGATATGATATATGGTTTTGGATGTATTTTTTGGCCCCCAAACACGAATCCGTGGTCAGTTTTGCTCTAATACCCATCAATCTTCAGTAAATTGCCGGAAACCATCAAAATAGCTGTTTTTTCCGGTTTTTTAGGTTAGGAAAAAATTGTGACCAAATTTTGATCACGGATTTACGTTTAGGAGGCAAAAATACATCGAAAACCATATATTATACCTGTGATTCCCATACTTTTTTGAAGAGTTTTTTTTTCGGGTTTTTTGAGGATGGAAAAAATTGTCACCTGATGGCCAAATTCTATCTCAAGTCTTTCTAAATGCTCATGCGACAAGTTAAAACATACCCGATAATGTTTTTGTTTTTTATATTTTTGTTCATGTTTCTACATTTTCCTGTAAAAGCAATGGAAAACTTGATATTTACAAAAGGCTTATTTACAAGAAAATGCAGAGCGATATAAAATACCAGTGGTGTACTCAACACCTTCGGTAATATAAGCAAGCCACTTAGTAAGCTACGAAGTCAATTTTTTTACTGTTATTAGAGCACTATCAAATTAAGCTCTGGTTAAAAGTTAGTTGTGGTTAGTATATATATATATATATATATATATATATATATATATATATATATATATATATATATATATATATATATATATATATATATATATATATATATATATATATATATATATATATATAAAACAAATATATACAGGCTCTTTGATTATATTTACGGGGTATCTGGAGCCTTTACTTTTAAGTATAGAAAAAATGTTTTATATAAGAATTGTCGTTTTTTCCATATTATCTTTTTAAATTATCAGTAAAAAAATATCGCAATAAAAAAAATGGAAAAATATAGGCAACTTTAACTTTTTTAAATGAAACACCCTTTATATTATGCATTGATGATATTTGGGTGAACCATTTTTAAGATATTTTAGCTTAAAGTATAAATAAATTGCAAAAATAGTTTTATATTAGTATCAAGAAAGTCATGGAAACAAAATTGTTATGTTGCTGAATTTGGTGGGGGTTTTCTCTAGACCACTAATGATTATTTTTGCGATTAAACATGACTGCTATAGTGAAGGAAGACTCGTTAGTGAATAGAATTTTATTTAAAAACTCTAGATCTTGCAGCAGAAACCTAGCTATTTCCAATGCATACTTAGGTCGGTCCTGCATGTTTTGATCAAAAAGATTCTGGAGGGACATAAACCTATAAGGATAAAATTTGTAAAATTTTAAGGTTAAATAAATTTTATAATCTGTTGTATTAAGTTCAGATGCCGCATCCGAGATTGAGATTTCAGGATTTTCTAAAATTATTAAAAGTTGTTCGTGGTAGTACAATAGAAAAAAGTATAATAATTATTCTGGAAAAAAACGAGGATATCCAAATCTTCGATTATATTTCGTGCTACAGTCCTTTTCTTTATTTTGAAGTTTTTTCGTTGACTAAACTTTCTTACTACGTATTTAATAGTGTCTATAGATGATACCCGTTGTTAAGGATATAAGTGATATTACCTTTGCACTGTCGTTATATTATTACGTGTATTGTTGCCATAAAAAAAGACGCACAATAGCGATTTTTTCTGAATAGCCCATCGACAAAAAACAATATAAATTATTCTTTATAGTTAAAATGATAAACTTTAACATTTTACAATATGGAGACTTCAAATTTATTATACATTTTATTATTTCCATGGCTTTCTTAATACTAATATGAAACTTTTTTGAAATTTATTTATAATTTAAGCTAAAATATCTCAAAAATGGTTAACCCAAATATCATCAATGTATACAGGGTG
The DNA here is from genome assembly GCA_019359885.1 of Listronotus oregonensis. Taxonomy (NCBI): domain Eukaryota; kingdom Metazoa; phylum Arthropoda; class Insecta; order Coleoptera; family Curculionidae; genus Listronotus; species Listronotus oregonensis. The sequence goes on from JAHBCN010000015.1 coordinate 96,704, forward strand.
CCACAGATTCGAGTGCATGGGAATCTCGGAAACCGTAAGAGATACGAAGTCGGTTAAATTATGGCAAAGGTGTGTTTTTGCGTAACTAAACATGTCCACTTTAGAAAGTTGCAAAATTCCGAGTACTTTCGGAGATATCCGGAAAAAAACAAAATTTGCCAATTTCGTTTTTATTTTTTTCTGACGTTATTTAAAGAGATACGAAAAAACAAAAGACACTTTCTCGGGGCCACTTTTTAAGCTCTACAAAACAGCTTTGAGAGATTTTCCGTACGACGTTTCGTTTTCGTTTAACCATCATCAACTTTATTTTTTTAAATACGAACCTGGGTTCTTTATTTAATTTTTTTGAACCCCTTAGTATCCCAATTACAAAAATGTATAACACTTAATATTTATTAACAAATATGGAACGCCCCTATAAGATATGATGTGCGTTCCTTGTCTAACTCATTGTCTTTTATAGAAAATATGTTTATTTAACAGAAAAATATTACGTGTTATACATCATTGTAATTGGGATTATAACTGCTTTAAAAAAATGTAATAAACAATTGAGTGCCGTATTTAAAAAAATAAATTTGATGATGGTTTAACGGAAACGAAACGTCGTACGAAAAATCTCTTAACGCTGTTTTGTAGAGCTTAAAAAGTGACCTTGAGAAAGTGTCTTTTGTTTTTCCATATCTCTTTAAATAACGTCAGAAAAAAATAAAAACAAAATCGGAAAATTTGTTTTTTCCGGATATCTCCGGAAGTACTCGGAATTTTGCAACTTTCTAAATTGGATATGGTTAGTTACGCAAATACACAACTTTGCCATAATTTAACCGACTTCGTATCTCTTACGGTTTCCGGGATCCTCATGCCTGCACTCGAATCTGTGGCACCCTGTATATATTTGAAATAAGAAAAAAAAGATCTTTCGTGATAGTGCATAAAATACAGGGTGTTCCATTTAAAAAAGTTGAAGTTGTCTATATTTTTTCATTTTTTTATTGCGATATTTTTTTACTGATAATTTAAAAAAATAATATGGAAAAAAAACTACAATTTTAATATAAATAATTTTCTTCTATCTCTAAAAATAAGGGCTACAGTTGCCACGTAAATAAAATCAAAGACCCTGTACATATTTTAAGAGCAATGATTTAAAGGAAAAAAAGGTGAGGAAATGGGAATTTAGTGACTGGGCAAAAATTTAATGATCTTAAAACCGTGCTAATTGGCTATTTACATATACTATGAATCAACATAAAATGATATTATTACCAGAAAATAGATTATTGACCAATTATTTAGTTTAGACATAACCACCTTCACAGAAAAGTGAAGTTGTTCCTATAAGTAATAACAGTACGTAACTAATAAAACTTTTTTAAGATATGTTAAATAAAAAGAAATTAAAACATACTGACTCCTCTCCTTCCACTATTACAGAAAAATTCGCAGGAGGCGCAGACACAGACTTCATATTATACTGACTGAACTTCGTGACAGGCTTAATAACACTTTTATTTTCTTTTAAATTTACGCCTTTTCCATCTTTTAGGTGTTTTACCAACTCTATAAAATCTTCCTGCGAAGTCGAAATTGGGCTTTCGCATTTCACCACATCTGTGCGTTCTTCAACTTTTATGTCATCATATTCCCCTTTTTTCTTCGCATGAGCTCGAGTCACTGAAGTTATATCCGAGGGAACATCACAAGTAAACAGCTAGGAGAAATATAAATATAAAAATGCGTTTCACTCTATTAAGGATCTTTGGTACGGTTGTTCGGTCGACAAAAGGAAAGGAAGTATAATTTTTACTTTTAATGGGCTAACTTTGCTGGCCTGAACATTTTACGTACTTTGTCGGTATTACCGACTGATTTTGGCGCTGCTAATGTTAACCTCCGTAATAGTGACAAGTGTTTTTGTCTAAGGTTTTCCACATCCGTATATTGTATTAACAAGTGGTTGGGTTGCTATGCGTTTTACTGGTTTAAAACGAAACCAATGTACTCGTAAATGCATTTAACAGACTACTGTATTGAAATAGAAATGCTCTTAAGTTTTGGTTACCGTTGCGTGCCACTTGCGTACCTGCGTGGACCTTATACTCTTACCGATGATTCTTAATAAGCATAATTTTGGCTTCTGATTTTTAACAAACTTTCCTAGTTTGTTAAATATTTAATAAAACAAATTTAGCCAGATAAACTGTAAACTGAAAGACCATAATTATTCCATAAAAGTAGGAAATTCAACTATGTTTAAAAATTTCACATATCTCGAAATGGCATAATCACAGGTAAAACTTAGTAACAAGTAAACAGCCTTAATCTTAGTTTTAATATTTAATGTTTAAAAACAAATAATTATGACAGAAGCCAAGGTAAAAGAAAAACTATTAAATACGTAGAACTGAACAAAACCATAAAGAAGATCGAAGAGGATTTGAGAAACTACAATGAGGCCAAAATCGAACAGATTATCAAGAAAAACAGGGGAATAAAATGCCTAAGACCTACACTAGAGAAAACTCACATAACCTCGTTAAAAAACAACAAAGGAGAAGAGAAAAGAGACCAAAGTAAAATAACAGGAATAGTAACGGAGTTCTACAAAGCCCTGTACGACTCGAAGGAAGCACCTGATAACATGACGCAAGACCATGTACACAGAAAAATTAGGAATGTAAACTCAGAGGAAATTCCAGATATATAGTTCTTCGAAATAGAACAAGCCTTAAAGGAATTAAAGAACAACAAGGCAGCTGGCCCGGACGGAATTCTGGCTGAAATGCTAAAAGAGGGTAAAGATATTATACTACACAACCTTAGACTCTTCAGATGTGAGTGCTTACACAAAGCTGAGATACCCTAAGGCTGGAATGAAAGTATGGTCGTCCTCCTATTTAAAAAAGGAGATAAAAGTAACATAAATAACTACAGACCCATATCTTTACTGTCACAGGTATACAAGCTGTTTATGAGGATTATCACAAATCGCTTAACACATAAGATGGATGCATATCAACCAGTCGAGTACGCTGGATTCAGAAAGAGATAAAGCACTTCAGATCATCTACTTACGGTAAAAACCCTTATAGATAAGGCAAACGAATACCATTTGTCTTTACTCTTTGCCTTTATTGACTAGGAAAAAGCATTTGATAGCGTAGAACTCTGGTCAATAGAGGAAGCAATGAACAACTGCAGAATAGACTCCTGCTATAGACAGCTTATACACAACATATACAAAAATGCAACAATGACAATCAATCTGCAGGAACAAACGAAACCCATACATATTAAAAAAGGGGTCCGACGGGGTGACATTATATCACCAAAGCTCTTCACAATGGCGTTAGAGGATGTGTTTAGATCGTTAGATTGGAAGGATTATGGCATAAATATCAACGAAAAAAAACTTACCCATCTTAGGTTTGCAGACGATATCATACTAATCACCACAACATTTGAAGAACTACAAACTATGAGAGAACAACTGGCGGAAGCCTCGGAAAAGAAAGGATTCAAAATGAACCACCAAAAGACCAAAATAATGACAAACACGGAAGATACGAGAAGCATAAGCATAAATAACTGTATCTTGTAGAGGGTCAGCGAGTACATATACTTGGGACAAATCATAAAGCTTAGTAAAGAAAACCAAACAGCTGAAATTGCTAGAAGAACGCGATTAGCATGGGCAGGATTTGGCAGACTACAATGGATACTTAAGAGCCAGAGTACTTAAAAACCAAGGTGTTTAATCAGTATATTATTCCAGTTTTGCCAAACGTGGACACTTACTTAAGTAAACATGGACAAAATGATAAAAACACAAAGATCTATGGAAAGAACCATGCTAGGAATCAGACTGATCGATAAGAAAACAAACGAATGGATTAGAAGTAAAACAAAAGTCAAAGATGTCCGAGAAAATATCGCAAATGAATGACTTTGCAGGCATAAGCAAGACAGCGACGAAAGATGGAATACATTATCCGTTGGAGACCGTGTCACATGGACAAGAGAATGGCCTCTATGAGGTGGGCGACGATCTTAAGAGAATATGGATAAATGAAACAAACTCAAACAGAACATGGAAACAGTTAGAAGAGGCCTATATCCAAAGTTGGATTGAAAATGGCTAAAGAAGAAGAAGAAGAAGAATTATAACAGTTATGTTCATCTTAAAAAGTATTTTCAAAGCGTCTGTGTCGAGGGTTGCTGTTGATTCCCCACGTAAATATGTATCGAAGTTTATTGGCAGCTTTTATATACCAATGACTAAGCTATTTAAAAAAAAGTTTTCTGGTAATCAATTGTGGATGTCAAACGTCCTAAAACATTTTGACACTTGTCATTTAATTGCTATTATTATGGCCACAAATTTGAAGAATGTGATATGAAATGTCAAAGTGAGGTTAGGAATTCAAAACATTAAAAAAAGTGATTGGACAAAAATATTTAGAATAAGCCTATTAACTTAATTTTAAAGAAAAATATAAACATTTAAGAAATTATGATTTTCGCAACATTATGTACCATACATAATAATTTTTGGTTTCGTCACTGGAAATTATTTAATTAGCGCCAATTATAGGATTTAAACTGAGAACATTTTTTTTATTATTGATGATAAAAAATAAAAATTATGTAGATCTGATTCCTTGCTTTTTTCAGTGCCCTGTAGCTAAAAGCAACTGGTTGATAGCGGCACTTTAAATAAGTTGGTTCGATTTTAAAAAGAGAAGAGACTAAATATAATCTTAAAATTTTAAAATATAAAATTGAATTCAAATTTTGAAAAAAGTTATCTTTTATTTCAAACTTTTTTGGCCATCCAGAGTACGATTGCTAGGTTTTTCTAAAGATGAGGATTAATGTTAATAAGATTTTAAAGATTGCGTTAAGAATTTAAAATATATCTTTTTGTCAATTAAGCAACATATTCAAAGAACTGCTAGCAAGTGTTGTCCGATTAGGTCCCAACGCAGACGCTTCTAAGGATAATTCATTATTTGCGAGTTAACAAAACGAAAAACAGTTCTGCCCATTTAAAACGTTAATTTTATTTTAATATTTCTGTCTTTATGAGATTGTTAATTTAATTTCGACAATAAAATAGAGATTTTTTCAAAATCTAGTTTGTTCATACATGCTATGTGTTTGGTCAATTAAAGAAAACATAGTAGAATTAATAGCTATATAAGCTATATTTAATAAAAGCGCAGAAAGTTTGAAAATAACAAAAAGTGAATAATCGCATCTATGTATTTCTTGTAAGAATAATCGGTTCAGTTGAAAGATAACTATAAGAAAGATCAGCAAATCAAGAAAACAACTAAATTGCAATCAAATTATATAAAGACTAAAAATTTATTTTTATTTTTTGCCGCATTTACTAACCGTTTCTCCTTCCGGATCTTTTTTCACCTCGTCAACTTTAAAATCATGCTGACTTATCCATTTTTGAACTCTTGTATAAATTTGGGGAGGCAGTGTCTCATCCTCATCGTAAAAATCCATTTCGTAAAAACCCTTCTGTCCCCCTTTAAGATTATTTTTAATTTTAATCTCTTCTTTATTCAATTTTGTTTCTTGTTTTAAACTACTTTTATTACTTCCATATATTAATTTATGTTTTTCTAAAATAATATTTCTTAAATTGTTTTCTAACGAAAATTTTTGTCTCTTCTGGAAATCTTTATTTCTCCTCGACTTTTTCTGACATGTCTTTTTGAAATTTGACGTTTCACACGCAGATGTGCCTAGTGAATTAATTATTTGTGCATCTACAGGTGTTAGTGCCGGTTTTTCTTTCATCGAAACACCTGTTTTTGATTTTCCTTTAAAACGGTAAAATATCAATATTAAAAATGTACTTTATTTTAAATTAACAAAAAACCTTTTACAATGGTTTTAATGTGAAAATATATTATTTTTATTTCGGTTAATATGAAAGTTTCCAACAGTAAGAAAACCACGGAATTAGTTATATTTTGATTACACATTTGAAAGTTCATTTTTGAAACACTTTGAGCAAAAAAATGCGGATGCTTTATGTATTTTAATTAAATTTGAGAAACATAGTCAAAGACAATTGTAGTTATCACAGACAACACAGACACACAGAACAATGTAAAATTTTTGGTTATAGGTTTGGACGCTCGCTTGCTGAGAATCCTTGAGCGAGCGTCCATCGAGAGAATATACGTGCACACGCTGCTGTATAAACGAACACTGTTGCCAAACCAATAAAAGAAGTAACAGAAAGTAGGAATTATTTCTGTCGAAAATAGGCTTCGAATTTATATTCGTTTTAATAATCTTAATTTTATTTTTTTTATTTTTTTCTTTATTTAGGTAATAATAAAATTTTAATTATTTAAACATGTACTGTGGAAAATTATTTCCTAAAATATATTTATACCTAGTATAAGAATACACGTTGATAAAAATGATTTGAAATTTTTACAAATTCTATTTTTTTTTTATTGTAAGACATCCTTACATAACAAGAAATGTTTGTATAGGCTCACCTAAATTTATTTAATTTTTTTTATAAATAAAATCCAAATAAACGCATGTATTTTTTAGTTTTTTGCTATTTGCAAATAAAGTGAGAATTATTAATTAAAGTGTGGCCATTAAAGAAGTAAAAAACGGCTAGTTTTTTGGAGTTAAATAAAACAAAAAAACGTTTTTGTTTAATTCATTGCATATCGTATTGCCATTTGTGCGTTGTGATTTTTTGTGTTTTCCCTGTGGTAATTAAAATTTGTATTCTTGTCAAAATGTCGGGAAATCTATGTCAATATTATGACTGCCGAGTGAGTCGAAGAGCAGATAAAGTTAGGCTTTTTCGTTTTCCCTACAAGAATAGTACACTATGTAAGCAATTGATTATAAACTGTGGTAAGTATTTATCTATTTATATTAAAATTATTTAGACTAATAAATACCTTATAATTATATGATCGACACTTTAAATTTATTCGGTGTTTAGAGTAACCTTTTGATAGTTATTAATTCAAATATTTGATATTTAAAAGAGTGACCGCAAAAATCGCTTAAAAAAGCCTGTTTTTTTCACATTTATTCATTTAGGAAGAGCATTGCTTTTCGTTTTTTGCAAATTTTTAAAAATCACTTCTATTTAGGTGTTGGAAAGATGCCAAATCTAAAAAATTGCAAAAATAGCAGTGGTATTAAAAATGCTATTTTTGTTTTAAATGGACCTTGAAAAAATAAAATAATACATTTCCATCCCTGCGAAGGTTGTAAATCAACCCCCATGAAGTATGTGGGGGTACAATCATCCCCTAAAATATTTAAAATCATGTACAACTTTAAAAATTGCAAAAAAAATCAGATTTTTTAGATATCTAATCAAAAAATAAATGTATATGATAGTCAACCACCCTTTTCTAAGGGTAAAACTACCCTTATCAGTAAGAAAAAATGAATGAAATCCTAGCTTTTCCAAAAAAGTCTTATCTTCGTATTTTTTTGATCCAAGTATAAAAACCACCCCTGCAAGGGGGTAAATTCATCCCCTAAAGTTAAGAAAGTTCATGGTATATTTGAGACATTCCAAAACATCCAAATATATTTCTTTAAAAGTTTTAGACAATGTAATGGTTTCAATAACACTAAAATCTTGGACTTCCATTGTCTTTATTTGTTAATTGTTACATTGGGTGTAACAATTAACAAATAAAGACAATGGAAGTCCAAGATTTTAGTGTTATTGAATCCAAATATATGTTTTATTATTTTAAAAGTTTTATATGATTTTATACATTTAAGGGGATGAATTAACCCCCTTGCAAGGTAGCTTTGTTTAGAAATGAACTCGAAAAACCTAAGAAGGCCTATTTTATACATCTGGGATGGAAAATATAAGGCCAAACCGCTTTTTGCATAAGCTAACATTTTATTCAATTTTTCTGTTAATGTGGGTTTCTTTACCCTGAATTTTAAGAGTGGTTTATTATCAAAACTCGCTCTAAACTGTCCATCATATTTGAGATATCCCAAAACATCTAAATATTTTTTTTCACAATTTTAAGTTGTATATGATTTTCTACATTTTAGGGGATAAATATACCCCCTTGCAGGGGTGGTTTTGGTTAAAAGTAAACTAGAAAAATCTAGTTACACCTGGTTTATATACTTGGATCAAAAAAATACCAACCAAGACTTTTCTTGAAAAAGCTAGTATTTTATTTAATTTTTCCTATTTATAAGGGTAGTTCCACCCTTAGAATATGGTAGATAGTTATCATAAACATTTATTTCTTATTAGACATGTCCTAAAAATCCGATGTTTTACAATTTTTGAAGTTGTATACGATTTTATATATTTTAGGGGATGATTGCACCCACACATAGTCCATGGGGGTTGGTTTACAACCTTCTAAGAAATGGAGATGTATTATTTCATTTTTCCAAGGTCCATTGGCAACAAAAATCGCAGTGAGAAGAAGAACTTTTAATACCACTACAATTTTCGCAAGTCTTCAGATTTGGCGATTTTTTAACCCCTAAATGGGGGTGTTTTTTTAAAATTTGCAAAAAACGAAAAGTAATGCTCATCTTAATTTTTTGCGACGAGTAATTTAGTATAAAATATATATTTGCATGTTTTTTCTCACCTCTTTGTAAATTGTGAAAAAAAACAGGCAATTGTTGCGGCTACTCTTATGATTACAAACAAGGTCCTATATTTATTTTTAGGACTGAAATAAATTTTAAAAAATTAAGTTTCGGGTGGATTGGAAGCCACTTACACTGGGAAATATGGGAAACAATTTAGGTCGCGCGTTAATTTTAATTAGATAGTAATTTTCTTCTTATTCAATTATATTTTATATTCCTGCTTAAATAATCAGTATATTTAACTATGCACGGTACCTCTGAAGCATGGGTAAAATTAATAAAAATGTGAAAGGTAATGGGGCGCGGGATTCGAATACTTCATGTTTGTAGTGCTGCAAAATCCAGTTTAAATTGAATTTGTATCTGCTTCCTTTCTCAAGATTTATAAAAAAAATCTTTTAAATTTTATAGAAATTTTTTAATTTATTTTAAAAATAAAAATGCATTCATTTAAGTTTCGCAATTTCTAGTAATTTGTTTCATATTCCACGTGTAAAGACAAATAATTCATTTTTTTTAAATATCAATTTTAAGATTTAACAAAAAAAAATCTAAAAAACTTTTTAATCGAAAAATTAACATTTTTGATTTTTTTATTACTTTATTTTTGATAAACTGAGAAAATAAAAATATTTGTTAAATTAAAAAAATATATTTATGTTGATTTTACATCCCAAAAAAGTGGGGTCGGGTCGTGATTTTAAACAATTACCAAAATTTTAGAATAAATAATTGTTTTTTATATTGTTCTTAATAATTAGATATTTGAGTAATATTTAAAAACTATACAATTCAGACCCAGCAACCCTTATACTAGTTCCATTTAGGACTTTTGAAACACTCTGTATTTACATTTCATATTAAATGATGCCCAATTGCACAATTATTACCTTTTTCCTTACATAAAAAAGTTCAATTCAACAAAAACTCTAATGTTATTTTATATCAACAATAATAATTTATTTATTCACTAACAGTGATGGCATACTGGCCAGCGTACCAGTCTCTTAAATAGGCCTTACGAGGGATTTTTTTTGCAGATTGGATTTCTATGCGGTTTTTTGCATTTGATTCGTATGAACGGCTACCAACTTAATAAACAAATTTAATTAATGGAAAATGAATAACTGGATTTGCGGATTAAAAAATGCATTTTTAAGTTTACAATTATATATTTTTTTCTAATTACAAACTATAAAATGCATTTCAAACATTTATTTTTCTAATGCACAATGGCAGTTGTTCATTTTCCGTTAATAAAATTTGTTCACAAAGTTTTTAGAGGTTCATACGAATCAAATACCAAAAACCGCATTTAAATCCATCTTACAGCACAAAAAATTCATCGTGCATTACTTCGTTTACTCGACAAATATCTGTGCAAAAAGCAGTTTGTTGTTTTTGCAACATAAATATGTGCGGAGGGAGCCTACGCTTTAAATAGACTATGACATAGTAAGAAGTCAAAACGGCAACGCTGAGAGGTACCTCAGCACGTAAAAATTAAATATTCTAATAAAATTCGATTGTCGGCAAAAAGTATTTATACAAAGAGACTGGGCGTCTATAGTGATAACTACAATTGTCTTTGACAGTTTATAAAATATAAACTAGTGCTTCGCTGGACATTAACATCTTTTTTAAACAGCAATATTTTGATATAATTTGTTCTTTCACTTATTTGTTACTCCATAAGAAAACACATAGGGTCTGAAAAAATTAATTTTTCACTCACATTTTTACAAAATAAGTAATTTCTTTATTTTCCATATAAAATATACTAAAGTTATGGCCTATTTAATATGAAAATAAATGAGATAGTTATACATTACAAAGAGATGATACGATGCCGTTCTTTGACGTGTAATTTGTTATTATTGAAGGTAGTTTTTTCCTTTTAACAGACATGAAGTTTTTTTATAGAAAAAACTAACCAGAACTAACAAACAACAACTTCCAAACTATTACCTAGTTGTGGTTAGTTTTCCTCGTTAAAATGTAAATTTTCTTTATCATTATTACGCCGTCGAACAAAATGAAAAAAAGTCTGATATCTTAATTTTTTGATTTTTTATAGCAAAAAATAGGGTATGTTTTGATTGCGTTTTGTAACTGGCTGGAATTTCAAATATTTTTGATTTAAGAAAAACAATCTTAATGGTAATGTCAAAGTTTTTATTATAAATTAATAAAGTTTCCGTGTGGCAACACTGTAAACGTCTTGTAGCGGAAGAAGTATTTATTAAACGTAAATTTTAAATATTTGAAATAAAATGTCAAATAATGACCAATTTTTATAATTTCAATTGCTATTTTCTTGGTGAAAACTACTTCATCCGCAATTTTTTTGTTTCAAATAATATTATTCAAAGTATACACGGTGATTCATGAGGAAATGTCAATACTTCAGGTACGTAGTCAGGGTCTAAAAATAAACATAAAAGCCTATACAAAGATGGGTCCGCAAGGCTTTCGTTTTCGAAATACAGGGCGTTAAAATTTTTATTTCATTTTTTAAATAAAATCTGTGGTAATGTAAATATTCGAGTAAAAATTGGTATCCGGGAGTTTTTTGGTATGACGGATTCGAATCCAATCTTATTACGGCTTTTACTTGTAGGGGAGCCACCTACACGTCTTTTTACTATTTTGAACAATCACAACTTTTTGGTACGGTCCTGTATTACATTTTTAAGTAAATTAAATAATTGTTTTGTCATTTTTACGTCAAAAAGGTATACTTGTTAAAAGTTGATATGAGCAACCGTATTCGAGATATTTGGATTTAAAAAATTACGACGCATCTGATTTTATTATAGCAAAATTTAAAAAAAATAAAACAAAATGTATAATTAAACAATATGTATTTTAATTTTTAATAAAATTATTGTTCTTAAATGATGTTCGGCAAAACATAAGCTAGGTTTTATAATTTTTAAAAATTCCATCATTTATTTCTAAGCACATGTCAGCTCTGTGGTGAACACCCTGTATCTCGCAAACGAAGGCCTTGCGGACCCATATTTGTATAGACCTTTATGTTGATCACCCTGTATTTTACATTGCAACTTTAAAAATCGTCCAATTCTGTGGGTGGTTTCCTTGACAAGACCCCAGTTTAGGATAAAAGTTATATTATTATACTTATATTCTCACTTTAAATTTAAAAATGATTTTGTTCAGAAGTTTGCTGGTAACTGTTTTTAAAAAAACTGTTTTCATTCATGTCTAAAAAATAATGTTTTGAAAATGTGATGTTTGGAAATTAAAAAAAATAATAATAAAATGAAATAAAATTAAACATTTTTGTAAATTTTATTATGTTTATTAGTAGCGGAATATGGGAAAGATATTTTTTTCGTATAGTTGGTTATGAGTAAAAGACATACAAAGCGACAACCCTTATTATATAAATTTTTATTGCCACACCTATTAGGACTTAAAATTACAAAAAAATCTAGCTTTATATTTCAAAAATAAAATGATATTACTAACTCGTATTTTTACATCATTCGTTTTATATACGTAAAAGTCTTGCATATTTCTAAATATCTTTAAAAACAAGAATGTTTTGAAAAAACAACTTTTTAAGTGATTCTTGTGTAGTTTTTTTTTTTATTTTTTAGTATACCAATAGTACTATCACCAAATAAGCAATAGAGATTATTACTCATTACAAGAAAAATTATAAGAACTATTTTATATTTATAATTTTATGTATCAAATACATTTTAATCAGCTAAGTGGGGTTATCTTTTCATAACTTTAACATAAAATGTAAAAGTAGGTATTTTTTAAAGAGAATATATGTTTTTTCCATTAGATTCCTAAAAAAAGTGCTATATACCATTTTTATAATTATTAAGAAAAACAAAAAAAAACTGTACATTTTACATGTATACGTACTCATTTTTAAGTTTTTAAAGTCGGGAAACCTCCGAATCTCTAGTCTAGGAGTACAGGGGCTTCTCACACTACCAAATTGGGAACTTAAATTGTTCTTTAAAAAATTGTGTTTGTTTTCAAAAATTTCCTCAACTTTTTTACTGTTTTTACTAATATCACTCCCATATTTAATACACATATTAAATTATTTATCTCCTTTAATTTATTATCACTCGGCAGTTTTCTTCTGTTTTGACAACTGTTTTTTCCATATTGATTAGCACTTGTTAACCCGGCGGATGTTATATAATTTATCTGTTGGCGATTGCTATCAAGAAGTCTAAGTTGAGTAAGCTTATTGTCAAATGGCACATCTCTCGGCGTTCTGCCATAATGCGTAGAGAGACAAGTTCTAGAAGTAATCTTGATAAGATTTAATGACGACTTGTACTCAATCCCTTGACGAGTGATTTTGTCATTACTTGATTTTTGTATAACTTCAATTTTAATTGACTGAGTAGTGCTCGAATGAGATTTATCAGTATCATTAATAGCATCGCTCACAACCTTTTTAATGTTATCATTATTATCGGGTAATTTTATGATTTTGGCAGGTTTCTCTATTATACCTTTAAAATTACATAACTTTTCGGGAATATAGGAAGGGATGTCATTGGACTTTGACAAAACAGACTTTAGTTGTGTTCTTTTCATTAACAAGTGTTTCCTAATAATTTGCAACGGACTAAAATACTTCAAACCCAATACATTTTTAACATTTCTTGGTTTGTACTTATATTTTTCCATTGTTGTTTTACTTGGATTTTTTTCAACACAATTTGTCTTTTTATCATTAATGTTATTTTCTATATTGTTGGCAACTGTATTAATCAAAGCTTGATTATCTTTAAACTCTTTCTGATTACTTTTTACTTCGGCTTCTATTGGCGGTAATCTGGGTAATTCCAACTCATCAAACGAGTTTTGGACAAATGTTTCACATCGAAATATTTTTACTGATGTTTTTACATTTGTATTATGTTGTTTATCAGTACATTCACACCTGCTTTCCGCTCTTTGAATAAGCTTCTTTACATTATTATTAGAGGTTTCTAAATATTTCTCATAACTATCTACGTCATTTGGTACTTTGTTTGTAATTATTCGTTCTGAATTATTTTCCTCCAAAATTTCTGATGTCGTAGTTTTAGCATGACTTAGGATTTTAGTCTTCTCACTTAATGTGTCTTCCCTATTTTCGGGTATTACAGAAAGCTTACTTTTCTTCTGTTTAGTTTTTTTCATTTTTAAAATCTTGTAATCGCCACTTTTAATCAAAATATTTTTGGATTTAGCTTTCTTTAAACTTATATCTAAAAGTAGGATATCATAATTAAAAAATTAATATAAATAAGAACCTAATCCTTGTCATTTAAAAAAGCTTTAATTATGGAGTTGGTAATAAAAATGTTATAATTTAACTTTGACAATTTTAGAGACAAATACGGTCCTAAAGGGTTTAAATTTTAAAAATCCTATTGTAATGAAAATTAAAACTTTTAGTTTAATATCTGTGTTTTCTTCATGACTATATTATACATTTGCCAACATATGTCACCATATAAACTATTCTATTGTAAAGAAAAAGGTAAAAGAAAACTAAGAATTAAAAATTATTTAGAATAAAGAAAATGACTTTTTTCATACACACTTCATGTTATTAAAACTAAGTTGAAAAGTTGTCAGCCTAAAACACCAGAAACTGTTTTAAATTTAACCCACCTTGGTAAAAATGGATGTTAAAGCGCTGTCTAAAGCCCGTGCAATTTGTTCTTTTAGGTAAATTAGGATGACCTTTTCCCTTGCCGTTTTAATTACTGGATAATATTTTGGTGATATTTTGTCAAACGCCACAAACGAAAAATGACAATAATTCTAAAAGAACTGCCATTATTCATTTTTATTACTTTATACGTAACTTTTTGTTTGCATTTAAAAAGGATATCGCATCATTGCTTCAATACTATCATATCTCAAAAAAATTAAAAAACGTTTTTATTTCACCTTAAGGTTCACAATACTACAAAATCCCATCTCAGAAAGTGTCATGTCTATATATTAGGTATTTGTCATTACAACGTTAACCAAAATCAATGATGTACCAAACATAAACAGTGTCACATGACAGCTTGCACACGGTAGTTGTCCATCTATATATAGTATAAAGCAGCGTTTCTCAAACTTTTTCACATATGGAACCCTTTTTAACAGGAAAAATAAACACGGAACCCTCTTAATGCTGCACAAATAAATATTTTTGCATTTTAAATTATGGGAATCGATAGACTCGTAATATCGTTATAATTTATTTTTTACAAAATATATTAGTAATACACTTAAAAATATTTTATTAAAGAACCTAAAAGGAATTTAAACATGAAATAATAAAAAGGATACCTTTATACATAGATAAGGCTTTCAATGCAAGGAATGAAACTATTTTCACTCTTCACACAATTTTTTTTATCTTGGGACAGTCCACGAAGGCTGTGGCCGTCCTGTACCGTGGCTGTCTGAAGTGTAGTAAGAGGGAGTTTACTCGCACGAGACTAAAATATTTGGAGATCTGGAAAAAAGGGCAAACTTCTGCGTGTAACAGGTTCCATAGTCTGGATAGGGGTAAAGGGACAAACAAAGTTGGAAGTTGGGGGCCTCTTAAGTTGGACTGTAAAAGGATGTATAAAAATGGCAATACGTGTTGCTCTGCTGGGAGCTGCCAGAGGAGAAATTATACTCGCCAACTCTTCGAAGCCATGAAAATACCTATAAAAGAGCGACATATACCTTACAGCCCGTCGGTGGGCAACGGAAGGAAGCTTTTCTGTAAGTGTGGGATCATTAATAAGACGAACAGCTCTTGTTTGAATGGAGTCAAAAATGCTAAGTGTTGTAGGAGGCGCCACTCCCCAGGCATGAGAAAAACATAGATTATTAAGCAAAATATAAGTTAGGACAATAACATTTAATCAAATTCACGAAAAAAATACAAATAGACAATTTGCTTCTTATAGTCCGATTACTTACTACCAAATTTCATTTTTTTTACCAGTATTCCCCATAAGGCCATAAGCATCTGGTAAATTTAGTGTGGATCTTATGTCTCACTTTTTAGATAAAAAAATTTGAAAATCCAAGAGCTGCCACTGGGTCTTATTGATGAAAGTTGCAGTCTTATATCGGGCTCCGCGTCCAGCTCATTGCATGCGATACTTATTTTTGGGTAATACGTAAGTCGAAAATCCAGTCGGGATTCTGGACTCAGGGAATCTTTTTTTACGCGGAACCCTTGCCGAAGTGGTGCCGCGGAACATACTTTGAGAAAGGCTGGTATAAAGTGTTGTTTGTCGAGTTATAACAGTATAGGTGAGATGATAAAATATTGTAACGTTCTGTTTAGTATCAAGTATTGCTGTGCTATTCGTGACAAAATTGTTTCTGTTTCTATAGTATTTCAAACTAGATTATATTTTTGTACTGCTAAAATTTCTTTTAAGGTAGTTCACTCGCGACAATCGTAGACAAAATTATCGCCTTATAGTAAGTAAAGCCCAGCCCGTCAAACCGAGGTTGGGGTGAACATCTTTTATCTTTGTCTCTCCCATGCCATTTGCGCCGAACTCGCCCATCTCTCTCTAACAAAAATTGATTGTTAAACGGACCGGAACTAGTTCCAGTAAGGATCATTATATTTTTTTCTATTTTATTTTAATTCGTGATCCAGTATTTTGAATGGATCCCAAATTTAGCGCTGTTCCAAATAAGATCGAATACGCTTTACCAAAAGTTAGAGCTTGAAATATGTTTGAAAATATTATTTTTGTAGAAGACTATACAAAATACATGAGGTCTGTTCGTTATTAAAAATATTTTACACTACTTTACACTTCTTGGACACACCTAGTCCTAAAATACACCTTCCATATGGGCGATTACGTAAAAAAAGAATAAAATAGTGTACACTATTTCTTAATAATAAAAAGACCTAGTAAACTTTTAAAAATCAATATCTTTTTAACAAAACGGTCAAAAAGTTCAGTTTTTTTTTAATTTCCTAATACTTCGATTTATAATGCATTAGATTTTTAAAATATCGTAAGATCTGTTTTCGACCAAGGAAGTTTAAAGGTGTATGGAAGCCCAATGATATGGCCCATTCGATCAAAAAATGTCCAGCCCAGTATGAAAATAACTGTCAGAGTTGGCCTCGCCGATTTTGCGCATTAACGAAATTCCACGAAATAATTTAATGTTTTGCCTACTTACACACTGATAAATCAGTGTGTAGTTAGGCAACACATTATACTTTTATGAGAGCCGTATTAGTTTCGATTGTTTTGCTTTGTGTGAATATATTTTGTGGTTTCAGAAGTTTTTTGGATTGATAAAAACCTTCTTATTTTAGTGATTAGTGTTTATTAAATTGTGACTATAATTTTGTGTTTATTGTTTGTTACTTATAATATCGTAACAAAATGACTAGAGGTTGTATGGTTTTGTTTTGCAAATCTAAGGGTAACATACCCGGCATTTTTTACTTTAGGTAAGTATTTCTTATATTTAAATTAGGTGCTTCTTATGAGACGTAACGTTAGGTAACCGAATAAATAATAATATATCAATTATGAATTATAGAAAATGAAACTTTCATAGGAAATAGCAGTGAGAAAAGTAAAGCAATCTTAACTATCTTTTAGATGATTTCCACAATGTTTGTGTATTTCTGTGGATTATTAAAAAGAAATAAGTTTTACATTTAGGTACTTTTATTTCATTTAATAATTTAGTACATTCTTTTAAACGATCAAAATTATTAATTACTGGGCAGACCAGACAAATTTTAATTTATACAGGTCCCTCTAATTGAATAAAAGAAAGTACAATTTTTTGTTAAAGTTCCTTTTTGCTTTTTCTGTATTTGTTTAAAAAGAAATTAGATTTTTGGTTTCTTAAACTTACATTATCAACTTTTTAAGCTCGACATACTGTAGACACATAATATTTAATGGTTACTGTTACAATGGATACCTAGGTACCAAAGGTTACTAAATATTATTAACCACTGTTATTCTGTCTCATGAATGTTTGTTATTAGTGAAAAGTATATGCCTAAAAAGCAGTTATAAAAATTTTCACTTTTTAATGTACAACCACAATCTTAGGATAAGATTAAACTCATTTACACTATCTTGCCCTTCTTTTATCATAAAATTGGTGATAAGTACATGAAACTATCATACAATGTTTGAAATTTATTTTTAAAAAATATGTTTTTATTTATTTACTAAGATTTTTGGTAAAAATACAAAACTCCCAAAAATATCGACCATTTAAATAGAAGGCTGTAAAGTGGCGCCATCTATTCTTTTCATATTATATCAGATGATATGAAATCCAATATTACACAATAGTTTTAAATATTCTATGGTAGTATCGTTTAATAACCAACAGTTTTGTGAAAAAAAAAACAGTGAATGCTTGAATTTGACATTTGATGATGTCAACTTTATAGATAGTAACAAAGAATTATGGAAGTCCGGCTCTGACCTACTATTCATTGCGCAAACTCCGCGGGGCCAATCCCCCTATTCCCGCTGCCCTGCACGCCTGGACAATTTTGTTCTACAGTATTGGGCTTCCATACACCTTTAAACTTCCTTGTACGTGACCGATATCGACAATGTTAAATATGCACAATTTGATTAATATCTCGTTTTACAGAAGATAAAAAATTTCGTCTTTTTTTCAATTACATAAAAAACACTTTTATTCACCCTATATTTTAATTTCATTTAATTCCTAAGAAAATCCGTTTTACGAGTGAATTACCTTAATAAACAATATTTCATATATTTTTCGTTTCTTTATCGTAGGAGTGTCACAATTTCGTAAATTTTTCGTTTTTTTTATCCTTATAGTATCACAATCTTTTTTTTTTTCATATTTCCAGGATACTTAAAACGGTATTTTGTAGTTTTAAAAACCTTTAAAAATTGCTTAAATTGCTTGAATTAAAACCAGAAAAGTATTAAAACTAATTTCAAACGCGTTTTTCTCGATACTTTTTTGAGTTATGGCACTATTGGGGCGAAGGTGTGATGTGTCTAAATTCAAAAAAAGTCTATTCCCTCTGTTTTTTATAAATTTTAGATACAAAAAAGAAGAGTGATAAAAAAGTGGTAAAATTATATTTTCATTAAACAAGCCATTATGACACCATTTTCTTTAACGATGAACCTACGTTTTTTTTAATTATTATTTTTAACACGTTAATACTTATGTTATCATTTGGTTTATTTTTACCTTTGGATATATCCTCAGAACTTTTTTTCCTAAATTTCTTGATACTGTTATTACACGGGGATTTTTCTGGCATCTTATTTTCTAATGCCGGTTTTGGTAATTTAGTTTTCTTTTTTACATGTGAGCCTCCTTCTTCGACATAAGTAAGATCAAAAAATTCCATTTTGTTGGGATTACTGGTATTCATTTTCCTAATTCCTTTAAGACTACCTAAACTACTGCTCAAAAAGGTTTTTTCGCTTATTGTTTTCAAAGGTCCTGTTTCAATATTATGCTGTTTAGAGTTTCTTCTCTTAATAGGTTGTTTTAGTTCAGATTTTTTTTTCTTGGCTATTTCTAAATCATCGCTACTTATCTTTTTCTGTTTCTTCTTCTCATTATTAGTATTGTGATCTCTCGATTGGATATGTTCGTTTAGAATCAAGTTAAGTTTTTGACATTTTGTGTTTTTGCATAATGTATTATCCCCACAACCCGTTTCATGTCTCTTTCTATTTTTTATTGACTTAATATTTGACGTGCTCGGACTAATGACAGTGGTTTGACTAAATTTTTGCTCAATCATGTTTAGTTTCTCAAAAAGTTTGGTATTTGAAGGATTTTTCAGGGTTTTTGGAAGTTTTTTTTGAACACATTGGGGAATTTTCGAGGGTGAGTTTATTCTCTAAAATATTTAAAAGAAGTAAATTACAGTTATATGAATAAGATTACTAACTTTTAAGCAAAGTGAAGTGTTGTATAAAGCTACCAAATAGCAGATTAGTTCTTTTTGTTTTATTATGAAGTTGGTTGCCATAAAAATTTGATTAAAAAAGTGTCTTATATTAATTTGGCCTATTCTAAAACCATGTGTTTTTCCTTGATATTGGAAATTAAGTTTCTTACTTGAAAACATATACAGACGCTAAAAATATGAAGGAAAAATTTAACGACTTGCTGTTATCAAAAAAATGAGAAGATGACATTTACTAATTACTGCAAGACTAAAGTTTTAGAATAAACAATCTAAAATACTTTTAGTTTATATCCCGATCTAGACACTGGTGTTTTAGTAACTAAAATATTTTTAAAAGCTCAATTAAATCACTCTGTGTTAAAAGAAAATAATTGGGTGTCTCAGTGAACTGATCATTGCAAACTTGCAGATAGACCCATTTTTTTTTAAACTTAAAGAAATTAAAAAGTATTAGTTTTGGTGACAAGTTTGTCAAGTACAGCAAATAAGGGGATAAAAAATAAACAATTAATTAAAATTATTTTAACATGGATTAAATTGTTAAGTTAAATAGTTGGAGCCTCCCCTCACTTCTTATAATCAACATACATCATTGGTAACCCAGTATTATTTAAATTAATGAACATTGCAAATAAGCAGTTATGTTTATTTACTAATATTAACGTATTTACTTGAATAAGTCTTCTAAAATGCTACAAGCGTTATAGTTATGTACTTTTTATTAAATGCATGATGACATATTTTAAACTGGGAAAATTAGATGATTTTAATATAAGTCTGATGGTCTTTGAGTTCGACTGGTGACTAGAAACCTATATAATATTCACAGGGGATAAAAATGACATTCTTTGTATTTTTGTTTAAATTACTAGGTTTTGCTTTTCTTATCTGACATCTAATAGCAATTTGAATTTAGAAAAAGTATGATGGTTAAATCTATTTTTCATTTAATCATTTTAATCTGATAAGCCAAAAAGATATGGAACAATGTATTTTTATTCTTTCATATGGACTTTCTACAACTATCTTTTTAACCATAAATGGATATGGACTTTTTACAAGTAACTCATTAACCATAACTGGATGATTTAAGTTTAAATATCTGTTTGTATAGTCTGTCTCAAAGTATACCGTGTTAGCTCCTGCCTTCATTTATGGATTATACCTGCCGACAGCAATAAAACTGCGGATCGGTTGGTATTAAAGGACAGAACATTAGGGACGGACTTTAATAATATAAAGATTTATAATTTATTGTTTATTTAGGTAAGTATTATCTTAAAATTACATTAAGAACTTAAATATATGCAAAGTTTTAATAAATTCATAACTGCATTATCTATTCAAAAAGTTCTGCACTTGTATCCTCATGATAATCCAAGCTAGAATCCTTAATATTCTTTGCAGACAACATCAAGCAGTTTGGGACAAATCCGTCTTCTGAACCAGCGTGTATTATGGTAATGCGTTTTCCTTTATTTGAAGGTGCTTTCGTCTGACAGTTTTGACCGGAATCAACCCATCCTTTGGATACTCTGTCGTGTGTATCGAACCATGTTTCATCAAGGTAAATTATGGATCTGTTTTCTAACCTATATCTTTTAATTTCTTACAGGTAATTAAATCTCCAAGTGAGTAATCTGTGCGATTCCATTACTACTTGTCTTTTGTCTATTTTGCGGTATTTAAATCCCATTTTACAAACAACTCTATACAGGGTGGCACGGCTAATATTTATATTGGTTTCGTCTTCGTCTTGCTTCTTTTTCAGTTTATCCAAGGTAGGAATAACTCCGCTTTCATAAAGACAATATATTTTTCTTCTTATTAGGTCCTGATCACTATTGTCTATACGGTGAGATTGAAAATCACTACGTTTTTTTCTTTTGTTTAATTCTTCACTAATAATAATATCCCTTATCGATGATATTAAAGTTTTTGTAAGTAGACAGGTTTCTTTTAAAGCTTCTTGTTTAATTAGACCTCTACTGATTGACGTTTCATACACATTTTTCACAACCTGTTTTGCATCTAATGACAAATGATTTCGACGCGACATAGTTATATTCTCGTAAAATAACTTTTTCGAAACGCACAGTAAAAACGGTTATTCAACACTGCCACTAAAATATTAGCCAAAATATTTATATGCCTTATGGTTAATACTCAAGAAATACCTGGCCCACCTCTGCCCTTATGAATAAATGGGTTTACCCAATAACAATAGGTAATAGAATAGTTAAAGGTTTATTGGAGTAAGGTCCGTCAAAATCCATAACGATATACTTTGAGACAGACTATACTTGTAGATTTGAATTTTAAAGTGGAACAGGGTTGCCTTATCAAACTGTCACTAAAAGTCTTAGAATATTTATATTTTTTTCAATCCAAATGTAAATAACTTAGTTTTGCCAGATTAATTTTTATTTTATTTTATTAAACAAAAAACAAAACATTTTTTTTATTACTTAATTAAACAAATTGGTTATTATTTGATCGAACTTACTCAATAACTGCTTATCAATACGGAATTAAAACGCAATCGGATACGCAATTGTTAAAAAATAATTATTGTTGACAGTGTCCACTGACAGCTTTATACTACATTACTATAGCAACTATTCACTGACACCGGTCTAAGCCATCTTGAGAACCCACTTATCTTTAATAATTATTACTATTAAAAAGAGATGTTTTTGCCTTAATTTGTTAAGGTTTGAAGAAAAAACAGCATATTTTATTTGGAAGAAAAGTTACTTTTTATGGCTTGCTCTCTATTACCAACTTCACTCCGCCATGAAAAGTATATAAATAATATACCATTTTATAGGTTCATCTACCAATTCATGACTATACTTTCACTAGGCTATAACCCAGGACCACTGGGTAAACCCAACCAATTTTCTAAAAAATATTTCGACACAACACTGTGCAGCATACCTCTATATCTATCTATCTATAGTCACATCGCATATGTTTTGCAATTACAGAAAATCAGTATAACTTTTTAATAATTAAATTAATTTAGTTTGGTGGATATTTACCAACAGCCAGTATAAACTTACCAATTTTGGATGTTTTATATGTGGTATTTCACCCCTGAAAGTGTCATATACTTGTGTTAAGTAAGTGGCCATTGCTAAGTAGTCTTCTGTGTTTGTGATCTCCTCACCAGTCATAAATGGCGGTATACCTATAGAAAAGTAAACAAATAAATGACAATAGTAAATATTGTAAAAACTTGCGTAATAAAATAAATATTTAATTTAATTACACTAATTACAATAATCAAAGTTCTCAAAGTAACCAAAAGTATTGTAAATATGTTCTGTATTGTTGTGGCGGATTTGTTTTTAAAAAAATCTTGTTGGGTAAAAAAGTTTTTATACAATGGGACCGCTTTGGTCCTGGTCCCGGGGTACAGAGAATGAGCCTGCTCAGTCTTATTAACCCCTCTGAACTTGAAAATCGCCTAAACCAGAAAAAGGAAAAAATCACAAAAAATCTAAATACATATCTACGTTTCGGTGACTTGTCTGCAACCGTTATCAAGATAAACCTAAGTGAAAAATAGAATAATAATTCAAATTGAAATTGATAAAATTTTCATATAAAATTAAAGAAATTCAGAAATGTTTGGCGACAGTTTTTGACTTTTTGTTAAAAATGACACATTAGTTTGTTTTGACTGGTGCATTTATTATTTTCAGTAAAACAAAAAAAGTGGTGTGATAATATTTAATTTTAAGTTTTCTTGAAATAACTTCAGTATCAAGCATGTAACCATGTGTTATTAAACTTAACACAGTTATTCTCAACCGCTGGTCCGGCGGACCACCAGTGGTCCGCGGAGAAATTTTACTAGTCCGCAGACAATTTATTTTATTCGCGAAAAAATTTACTTATTAAAAAATAAAAGTAAAAACAAAATTTTAATTTACAAAATTACGAATGAGTTTGTGTTTTTTTATAATTTTCTGTGATTTTTGTTAAAGCTTTATATACCTAATTTTTATATGCATATAAAATTACATATCTTTACATTTAAATATTATTATAAGTAAATGATAATAAAAATGTTACGATTAACTTATATAGTTCTTTAATACCTAGTAAAATTTTGTTGTTAAAAAAATATCACCGGTCCGCGAATGTTTTTTTACAAATTTTACTGGTCCGCGGGCCAAAAAAGGTTGAGAAACGCTGACTTAACAGATATTGATGTTACACAGTTATCTTTCTTTAATTATACGTTTTTTTGAACAAGCTTTAGCAAAGGATAGTTTTTTAAAAAGAACGCGAAATAACTACACTATCAAACTACAAAATCCCCAAAATCGCCTCATGTAATTAATGGACATTCATTATAACATAACATGTAAATAATGTAATAAAGTTTGATACAAAAGTTTAGATACATATTTATTTATATTAACCAAAGCATAAAGAATCAAGTAACTATTTCTAAAAACTTTTGCCAAGAAGGTTTTAGGTGTATGAAAAGATCATGGGCATTTTAAAGGTAGGTAATCGATTCCAATATAGTGCAAAAGGGTCAAAGTTAAGACGGGTAAAAGATACATGACCTAAATTTGCAAACAATCTTTTTTTGTATTTTGATCACTGGTGTATTTAAAATTTATTCTTGTTTCGTACACCAAAAACTAAGGTAGGTTCCTGTCTCTGATGGTTTATAAAATATGGTAATGAATTAAAACTACTTTTTTAACCAAATATCAAAATATTTACTGCTCACATATAAGATGCAGAAATATAAAATATTTATTTGAATATTAGTGATACTAAAATAATCTACTAATAATATATGTTTTAACTATCTACCTAAACGGAAAAGTTTACTGTTCCTACTTTTAGTGATTTATCACGTCTGAAATATATTTGGGGAAAATAAAAAGCCGCTTTGACTAACCAGAACTAACCATGACCGATCAGAACTAAAGGCTTGTGAATTTGTCTAAATTATCCCTACGTTTGATTAAGCCAGGGCAGAATTGTGGCCTAAATGGAAAAGTTTACTGTTCCTATTGTTAGTCATCTATCACGTCTGAAATATAATTGGAGAAAATAAAAAGCCGCTTTAACTAACCGGAACTAACCATGACCGACCAGAACTGAGGGCTTTTGAATTTGTCTAAATTAATCCTAGGTAGAGGTTATTAACAAAATTTTAATAATTGTCAATATGGTATTTATTTGGTCGGTGTACGAAACGAGAAGCATAAGGGCGTGCCTTATTTAACTAGAATCCAGCTGTTGGGGTTAAAATCATTAAAAAAACGCAGGCAGGATGCAATGGCGATTTTCCTGTACAAATTGTTGAACAACATGATTAATTGTAATGGTTTGGTTGAATCTATTAACTTCCGTGTTCCGACTAGAGCTACTCGAGCTCGGAAACTTTTTTATAAAAATAGACACGGAACTAATTACGGACTAAACAGCTTTGTTGATCGACTTTTAAAAAATTATAATGACAATTATATCGAGACTGAATTATTTTCTGTAAGTTTAGTTAGTTTTAAGAGAGCTGGTGGATGTTCTTTTATTTTATTTTATTAAATGACGTATAATATTTTGTAGTTTGTAAGTTTTGTTGTACCATTTGAAAATATTAATTTCTGTACAGTACATGTAAATTGAAATAAATAAATAAAATAATTAAACTACATATTATATGAAAAAAGATGATCTTATTAGAATTTTTTTTTATTGATGCTTTGGCCGATCTTTTTGCATTGACGTTTTAAAACGTCAATTAATTTTTACCACTAAAGTTAGGTTATCTATTTGCGCGTCGTAGCTCCATCGCTCTCGGGCCTTTTTAACTAATAAAATGCGTTGCTGAATTTGCGAGAAAGACTCAATGAAGTTTTTAATATTTGTGGCATTGCGAGAAAGTGAATACTACACATGCGGTGGACCAGTTCTGAGACAATAAGAAGATGTGGAGAGTTTTACTATATTAGTCCAGTCACTGGGGCGGAAAATAGGTCATTACCTCCGAATTCTTTATAACTGCATGAATTTTTCTGAAAATTTGAAATTAAGTTTATCTTACTCTCCACTTCAAAAGTTACATACGCTTAGGTGCGCTTTTTGTTTTTAAGTGGTGAAAACTACCCTTTATTAAAAAATTAAGAAAACTCGTTTATTTTTGTGTCTTGGATATTGTTACGTGTTATTTAACATAAAAATTAATTATTTACAATTTTTAACCCTTTGAAACCCCTAAAAACCTTTAAAAGCTAATACTCTTTATAAAGATAACATGAAAAAAAAGTTTTAGTAGCTTAAATCATTTCAATTATTAACTAAAACATTTCAACCCTTAAAACCTACTCTTTTCATGAAAATAAATTTAAAAATATTTGTAACGATTTAAAACATTTTTAGTGTTTTTTTTTACAAAAATTTATTTCTTGCTGTAGAATAAGTTGTGTTAAGTTTATATTACACTTTTTTTTTATTTTTTGAAGAGTAAAAAAAAATAATATTAACATATATATATATATATATACATACATCATTGTATTTATTTGTGTTAAATTTTAAGTGTTTGTTTGTCACTTTAAGTTCTAAATGTTCATTACACAACAAAAATGAGTGTTTTTCGTGAGAAACCCCTTAGATTTAAGATTAATTTGTTGTTCTAAAAAAAAAATACATATATACCTGATGAAGGCCCTTCCAGGCCAAAACGTCGTAATTGACATAAATTTAATGAAAATTGCTTAGTAAGCAACTGTTTTTATATATTGCCTGACCTTATCCCCAAGAAAATCCAGAAAATTTTGGAAAAGCATAAACAATATATCAAGGCAAAGGTCAAAGAAAATAAACAAATAAAAAAAAATATATATATATATATATATATATATATATATATATATATATATATATATATATATATATATATATATATATATATATATATATATATATATATATATATATATATATATATATATATATATATATATATATATATTCCAAAATTTATTTTAAAAAGTGCTAGTTTTTTTACAATAACTTCGTTAATTTTAATGCTACGACATCCATCCAAAAACTATTCTAAAGGAAATTTAATGGGCTTTAAGGTTATGATTGTAAAAATACTGCAAAGTCCTTTATTTTTAAACAATCAAGGGTCAAAGGGCCGGAGACAGGTGCTCCATGCCCAATAAAACAAACTTCACCCAGCTATATATTCGTTATTTTTGAAGCTACAGCAAAAATAAAAAAAATTAAATTGTAGTTAAGAATAAACCTACATTTTTGTATTTTATTATTTTTTACCTATGTTTTATTGTTTTCGAGTTATTTAATAAAAACAAATTGTTTAATATTTACAAAAAAAAATAATATTTTAATCATGTTTTTTTTTAACCTAGATTTTTTAATGGGGAAAAACTTTTAGATCTTATGAATACCACCAAAATAAAGTGAATTATAGAGGAAATGGAATTAATTTCAATTCTAACGAACATGACGTTAGTTTTATTGCGCTTTTTTTTACAAAAATCGTATCTCACGTAAATCTTATGCGAAAGACTTTCACCATTTCAAAGGTCTTTTTAAGCTCTTTAAAAGGTGTTTCATGAGTTTTTTTCGATAAATGTAACTGTTTGCCGCTATTTGACGCGAAATGTTTAGTTTCAAGGATACAACGAAAAATCCCTTTTCTTTGACCAGCCACATCTCAGTTAACATATTGCTTACAACACTCGTAAATAAACGAATTTCTTTGTTTTTTATAAGCTTTAATTTTGTTTATGACACTTTTTTCGTAAAAGCCTTAGTTTTGGAGTTATTAATAAAAAACTTCAAAAATCCAATGTTTTTTTTTTATCGAAAAATCAAACTTTTCAGCAGCGAATAACCCCGAAAGCATTTATCTAGCGGAAAAAATGTATATCACACTTTTTGCTTAAAATTTGCCCCTCTATCGAATTCCAAGGTTATTTTGAGTAAAAAAATTCCACCCTCTAGAAAGAGTGGCAACCACCCCAGGGGTGGCAGCGCATATCGGCACTATGTAACTTTTGTTCCTTAAATACCTATTTATCAACACACAAAATTTTTAATAAATTGATTCAGTTATAAAGAATTCGGAGGCAAAACCCCCCAGTGACTGGACTATATAACAAAAAAAGAAATAAATATATAATCGAAGGCAAAAATCTCACGCAAAGTATTTATTAAGAAATAGCAATCTAAATAATATTAGTGCCAAGAAGCAGTATTTTTAATAGAACAATAAAGTATTAAATTTTACATCTTTTTTAAGTTTTAAATGGTATTCGTCATTATATACAAAATAATACTTAGATATTCTGTGTTTTACCTGAATCATTTTTCATTGCCTACCTAATTCTTTTTCTAAAATATCCATAGCTAACTGATTACACTTTGAAGGTTCGTTGCTCGTTATTGCACCATAATCTAGGAGATCAGGTCGGTAGTGATGTATTATTGCACATAGAGTTTTGCCATTTCGAAAAACTGAAGCAATATCTGTGATTGTGATGTCTTCGTGAGCGTGCAGTTGCTCTTTAAGCCAGTTAAGAAGAGCTTCTTTATCCACAATACCTAAAAATTGAGTAAACACGTCAAAATTTTATTTTAAAAAATTATTTAAGTTTGATTTGCCTCTGATTGAATTAAACATGACTTAAACTCAGGCCACTCGTCCAGATAGGTATGCTATGTGCTACTACATTCAATGTTATTATCTCTGGAGGAAAGCTGCAGCATCAAATTATCCAAAACATTTACTGTATTTTACATGAGAAAACATTTTTCAAAGCTTTCAGTAAAGAGCACATTTACTTAAGAACTATAGAATTGCAGGGTAAAATTGACAAGCTCTGGTTACATCTTAATCCAAATAGTGCTTAAGAGTTTACGTTATAAGGTGTATGATGTAACATGCCTAAATGTGTTAACAGTTACATCAGTTTTAGCTTAGAAAATACAGTTGTACATTTTTGACCCTTTAGAATATAATAATAAGGTAATTGTTTAGATGTGTGGCTCCACAAATTTTTAATTATAAAAAATCGAAAAATAGAGATATTGAAATGTTTTTTTAAATTTTGTTATAATGAAAATAAAAAAAACTGGTGTTATTCAAGTTTCTCGCCAATAAAATGCATCCATTTAAGTTTAGCAATTTGTAGGGATTTGATCAAAAATATAAATTTTTGGATTTTTCAAATATTTTTTCCATTTTTCATGAACTTTAAGAATAAAAATATTTGACAACAAGAAAAAATTAATCATGTTGATTTTACATCCCAAAAAAGTGGAGCAACACATCTAAACAATTACCAATAATAAAGTAATAAACAAAAATGTTTTTAAATTTACTCCTATATGCATGCATAAGATATCCTAACAGTAACCACACAGCCCTGTCAAATCATGCACTTGATAACTTGCATAATTTTGACTTTGACAATGTTAATATTTTGGAATTTGAAAGTAATAATAAAAAAAGGAACATTAATGAAATGATTCACATTAAAAAAACGCAAAATACCGTAAATTTCAGAACAGACACGGAGGGTCTAAGCTCTATTTACAACAATTTATTGTTGCAATAGAAATAATAAAAGGAAAAACCCAGATTTTTGCACCCCAATAAAACAATTCTGTATAAATTAACCTAGGTAATGCAAATGTTTGCTTCATAGTTTTTAAAAAGATAAAAATTTTAGTATTATATCAACCACTGAACAAGAATGTTAGTAGAATGTTATCTAGTGCTTGTAATTTTTACAATATAGTTGGTAAGTGTTTACTTTACAAATTATATACAATCATACTTTTCTTAAAATTCATCATGTTAATTAAATACAATAGAACAATATTTTTAGATATTCTGATGATGGTTTAACTAAATAAACCGAAACGTCAATTAAACATTGATTTTTATTTAAAAAATGACCGAAAAACCCCAAAAAACAAGTAATAAAGTTTAATATTGCAAACGGTCAAGAAAACAAAACCAAATTTACTTCAAACTAATTTGGGCGCTCCTTATGGCGAACGATAATGCCCAAGACTAGTCTTTAAGGAAAGCAAACAATAATAACCTTTGCCTTAGGCCGGGTCTACATATGGTCCCAAAAGATATTTATATTGGTCCCAACGTTGGCGTGTACGTTGTAATGCCAATTTCTCGATCCACACGTTGGACGAGTAGCATAGGCGCCCACGTAGGTGTCAACGTATGAAGTCGGCGTTATAAACAAGTGTCATACTTTAATGTAAAATCTTACCTCGTCGCCTCTTCTTCGGGACATGCTCCTGCCTAATAGAAGCTTCCAAAGAGGCTCTTTTCATCTTATCTATGCTATCTGGGTTGTCTGTGTCATACAAGCATACCGTCTGATGTGGGGTTACAACAGTCTTGTTAAGGTTTGGATACCTAAAAATTAAACATACTTTTTACTCCTTATAGAAATCAGATTTATTTTTTACTCATTATTCCTAAAGTGGTACACATGGTACCATTTAGGATAAAAATGGTCTTTCAACAAAAATAATAAGATATAAAAAATCTGTATTCGAAATAAATAATAATATCTTAAAGTTTTTCAGTTTGTTTTTTAGGTTTACAATTTGTATACCTACTACACGGTATATAGATAGAATTTAAGATAATTAACTAGCTAGTGGTTTAAGCAACTACTATTTTAATACAAAGTATAAGAAAAAGTATTTTTTCTTGTTATGGTCCATTTTTCCACTTACATTACCTACGACAAAAAACATTTTTTAAACTCTCTTGTCATTAAAATATTTAGTTTTTACCTTACATCGACCTTCTAATTGAGTGACTCAGAACCAGAAGTGCCTATCCAACAAATCTCATAATATGAATTCCTTTTACTTACAGTTAGGTTTAGGTTAGGTTTAAAGTGAGTGGACTTTTAACGCCCTCCACTGCGACCGCTCGGTCTATTGTGGCCCAAACCTTTTTATATTTCTTCCAATAGGATCAGACTTCTAATGAATCAGATATCAGATTGGGAGAGAGTTCTTACATCTCCTCTTACTCGTGTCGCTACCGAATACGAGCACAATATGTGTTCTGGTGTCCCTGTCTCCTGGGAAGTATGACGAGCAGACGATTAGATCCGTCATGCCCTCCTCTCCCGGTCTAGTGACGTGGGTTTTACAGTTTGAAAGATTTCTTGTGTGAAATTTTTCTTTAATACAAGAAGAATGAGCCTTAAAATATTTTGACAAAATTAACTTAACCTAGAAGAGCGTCGAGCTTTGTTTAAAATATATTTATTCATTTGTGCATTCATTTTGTGCTTAAGAATTTTACAAAATATTTAAATACGTTGTTTACAAATTTTAGTAACCTGGCAAATCTTATTGTCAAAACAAATTGCAGCAATAAATTTTAAATTGTAAAAACTTTGAATTGTAAGAAACGTTTCAGCAAGAAAAATTGCACGCAAAAAATATTTCAAGCTGTAAAAACACCTGTAGCAATTTTTTTAAACCAAAACCCTTTTATTAAAAAAAATAAAAATAAATTTTGTAGGGAAGGCGCATAATTAGCCTAAATATACATCTATTACAATAAATCCTTTTCTACTTGCCTATAATTTTATATACATGGAATTTTTAGTGCCTGCTTTGACAATTGTTTAGGTCAAAATTTCATATTTATTTTAAAACGAAACAACATGGCAGCCGCTCAGTGCAAGTACTTTTTAAAAAGAAAAAAAGATTATTATTTTAAAGGAGTACTATCTTTTTAAAAAAGTTTTTTAAACATTAGGTAAACGGCATTAACTAAAAAAGATTTTTTAAAGGTCAAGTGGCAGCCACAACGTAATTCTCAGAAGCTACTATAAAACTTCTAAAAAACATACCCACCAAAAAAGCACTTTAAACAATTGTTAGAAAATTTTTGTAAAAGATGGAGTACATTTTATTCTGATACACTGTTTAAACATTGGTGAGGAATAATAAAATTTTATAACGACTACCATGTGCTGCTGTGTAATATTAGTTAAATGTGATTTGAAAATGGCTTTCATCAGATTGCAGTACAACTTGTGTTTAAATGGGTTCCTTGATCAAAAAAAAAAAAAAAAAAAAGAAAAGGTAGCCTATTCTAGATAACTCATCTTTAGGAACAAGGAACATAATGTATTTGAACTAATATTTATTTGAAAAGTGGAAATAATTCATATGTAATAAGGGAAATATACTTAGAACATAACTTTCAGATACTACGAAACTTTCAGTTATTGTTATATAATTATCATATTAAAATAAACACTATAGGATCCACTTTATCTACAGTTTAAGGCCAAAAACGCGTAGTAAACATCAAAAAAAAATTGTTACAAATATGATGACATATTTTCTGAAGCATCTAAGAGAAGTTAAATAATTTTTAATAAATCGTAATTTATGACAACTCATCAACTACATCAAAATATCAACGAATTAACAAACCTTGTAATAGGATCCAAAGTATATGATTTCCAGTCCTTATTCAGGTTGTCAGGAGTAGTCTGTGCTAGTAACCTATAGATGGACTCTCTTTCCGCTAAGACATCCA
Organism: Listronotus oregonensis; assembly: GCA_019359885.1. Lineage (NCBI taxonomy): Eukaryota > Metazoa > Arthropoda > Insecta > Coleoptera > Curculionidae > Listronotus > Listronotus oregonensis. Next base: position 128,962 of record JAHBCN010000015.1, read on the forward strand.
GAGGCGTCATTTGACCGGCACTCCAACTACGTATAGCCCAAGCTGCATCAAGGGAAGAAAGAAACCCTCTTGCACAACCAGAGCCTGTTGGCCAAAATGGCTAAAAAAAGAGATATAAACCTTTATAATTTACAGACACCCGGTATTTTACAATAGAGTTTATAATCCTATTAACTTTTTAAAATTAAAGCAAAATCTAGAATGATCCAAAATTTTAATGACTACCTACCTCTAGCAAGCTATCTCCCACTAAAATCATCAACAACCTATTGCCGTTCCTTTCCACAACTTTTGAAGCATACTCTGCGGCATACATTGAGGTAAAGTCGAACATAGCTACATCTGGCTGCCCATAGTGATTCACAGCAAATTCTAAATTGGGCAGTTGGTAGTTAGTACTGAAATCAGCTGCTTCACGAGCATAGTTTTGTAAAGCTTCTCTGTTAACGTTATCTGGAGCTAGAAGCTTCTCAGTATCAGCTAAATCCTAAAATAATTAATTGTTAAGAATAGTCAGAATAGGTAAAAGAAGCTGAAAGATGCCCTAATTGAAAGGTTTATACGTTTATGTTTTGGTGCGGAGTATCCAGTAATACCTACATATACTATAATCTCAAATGAATAAGCAAATTTTTGGTCATGAGAGACTCAGACACAGAATTCAATATAGGGGGCCATCTATAAATATGTCACACGAATTTTGGAGCCTTCCTTCCATTCTTCTTACACGTGTCACATTTGTGTGAACCCTCCTCCCGTAGTGTGACGTCTCATATTTTGCAATTTTAAATTTAAATATCATTAGGTTAAAACAGCAATACACAAATTTTTTATACAGTGCTTTCATTTTAAAATGAACCACCCTAAATATTATTCTAAACACAAACAAAAAAAAAACCGTCCGTTTAGATGTACAGGGAGAAGTTTAATTTTATATTTGATAAAGTTTTATCAATCATCTCCTCACCTTTAGCTGACTTAACTTTGGTATGACAAATGACAATAACTACAACATTGCAAACGGCATACAATTTGCTATCTAACTGTACAAAAAAACTTGAAATCGGTGGACGTAGTAGAGTTCGAATAATATATTTTATCAAATGCTCAAAATGTGCGTCGTTATTAGCGAGACAATAAAGGCTGTTTTGAAATTCCTCGCAAATTTTGGCATAAGTTTGCCTGGTAATACTTCTGCATTCCAGTGAAATTATATCTTTAAGTTCTTGAATATTTGCAGGTCGGTGAAGTTCTATACACTTTATTTTTTAAAAAATCCCAGAAAAAAAATCTAAAGGAGGTAAGTCTGGAGACCGTGCAGGCCATTCCATTGCACCTCGTCTGCCAATTCATTTGCTTGTAAACTGTATAATGAGGGGAAGCTCCTTCTTGGTGCAAATGTAATTATCTTCACTGAGTTCATTAGCATCATTTTCATCCGCGGTTGGCCAATTAATTTTTTTTTCAGAAACAATGGCCCGATAATTTCCCCTAAATACCTGCCAAAGGTTGATCCTTTCTGGAAATTGAGTATGACGTTCCTGAAATAGCTGCGGATTTTCAATATCCCAATATCTACAGTTGTGTAGTAATAAACACGGGTTTGTGGGACGTCAGGAAGCTTATGACTCGTCAACCCCTAGACATACTTTGTTTATCCTCTATCTCGCCCTTAACGTGTAACGTAATTTATGAATGGTTCCTAGTAATAAAAGAACACCAAAATTGATTTTGCTTGCCCTTGAGGTTTCCACTTAATCTAACTTTCTGAATTTTCTTGTTTATAAATTAAATTAAATTTCTTACCACTCTATTGCTCCCTAACATTTCACAACAAAATATGTATGTAAATAGGTTGGTTGGCTTAAGTCGGGTATTTAAAAAGAAAAATAAATAGATTATGACATTTCCGAGAGCAACTCCCTAAGCTCATAATCTTTACTAAGAAGAAAGAGATATAGCTCGAAAGCATCAGAGAATTTATAGTACATAAATTAACTCTGTTCTTTAAATAAATCAGCGACTAAAGATGTAAAAGAGCAAATCGAGGACATTTAAGAACATAGTAAAAGTAAGGTTGTTTAACACCCATTTCTATGCTGACTCATATTTTTGTTCTATTTAGCACAACTAACTGTTTTGTTTATAATGCATTTGGTGTAATGTCTGAAATTTAGCTTGGTATTATATGTAACGATGAAAATTCTTGATTTTTTAAATAAAAAAATTACAATTTTACTTTTCGTTTCTAAAAAGTAGATAATATACCGGGTGGTGCATCGCCGAGCGGAACATAGGAAATCCCATGTAAATTTTAAGGGGATCAATTATTGGCTCCCCTGTACATTTTACAGAAAAAATGTAAAATAACTTTTTAAAGAAACCAATCTGACAAGCCCTCCTGCCGAGTTTCAAAAAATTTTAATTAGCGAATTTTGAATTATTCAATTAAATGTAATTGCAAAATTACCCAATTTTCGGTTCAGGTAAAACAAAACAAACACCAGTAAAATGAATATTGTCTCTGACATGAGAAAAAGTGTCAATAAATCAGTGACAGTCGGTATTTAAAAAAAAATATGAATTATTCAATTTAATTAAACAAACACCAGTAAAATGAATATTGTCTCTGACATGAGAAAAAGTGTCAATAAATCAGTGACAGTCGGTATTTAAAAAAAAATATGAATTATTCAATCGAAGAAAAAGTATCCATAATTAAATGGCATTATGAGGGAGATAGTTTTAGAGCAGTATCTGAAATGTTTTCAGTTTATTTCCCCACCAAGCCCATTCCGTCCATTTAAACTATTAAACGTATTGTCAGTAAGTTTAAGTAAGTACCATAATATATAATTGTAAATGTTTAACTCAGGATATCGAAAATGGAGCCGAAGAAAGAGAGAGCAGAGATCTTAATATTCTACTGAGTGTGGAGGAAAACAAAATGGTTAGTACGAGGGTTCTTGGGCAAGAGGTAAATAAACATCATACAACGGTATTGCGCACTTTAAAAAAACACAAATATTATTCGTATAAATTCAAAAAACATTAAGAGCTGCAGAAAGGAGATAAGAGCGAAGAATGGCATTTCGTTTTGAAATGATATAAAAAGCAAATAACGATAGGAATTTTTTAAGAAATATTTGTTTACCGATGTATGTACATTCACCCTCAACAATGTACCAAATGTTCAGAATTGCCGGTATTCGAGCCAAGAAAATGAACATCGCTTTGTTCCTACTCGGACACAATATCCCCAAAAAACAAATGTATTCGTGGGAATTATCGGACACCATATCATTGGACCCTTTTTTATGGACTATAACGTGGCAGCAGAAACTTATTTGTACTTAATTCAAAATCAAATTGGACCCGCCTTGGAAGAAGTTGTTCAGGAAGATCAAATGATCTGGTACCAAATGGATGGTTGCCCCACCCATAATGCCCCTATGGTTAGAGAGTACCTGGAAAATGCTTTTAACGGCAATATTATTGGTCCACGGTACCGGATACTTTGGCCAGCCAGGTCACCTGATCTTTCACCGAATGACTTCTTTCTGTGGGGTCACTTAAAAAGCATCATTTATAAAAGTGTAAAATTTGAGAATCTAAACCAGCTACAAAACGCTATTTCGTTAGAATGTAATAAAATTTCGCAATATCAACCTAGCAACGTTAGAAATGAATTTTATGACCAGTGGGGTTTTTTTTAGCTGTTAATGGGGGGTTGTTTGAACATTTGATTAATTAATGTTTTTATGTAATTTTCTATTATTTTTAAAAAAGTTATTTTTTTTAATTTTATTTTTCCACGCCTAGTAAAATATTAAGAGTTTAGTTCTCTCTTTTTTCGGATCTATTTTCGATTTTCTGAGTTAAACATTTACAATTATTTATTGCGATGGCTTTGAACTTGAATTAACTGACAATACGATTAATGGTTGAAATGGATCAGATAGGCTTGATGGGAAAATAAATATTGAAAATATTTCAGATACTGCTGTTGGTTTAATTAAATTTTAGTATAATAAAATTATTTTTTTTAATGATCGATAGTAATAATTGTTATTAGTTAAATTTAATTGTTACATTAAATAAAAGGTTTAATAAAAAAATAATGTTAATGTATCTTTTACTTTGAATGTAATGGTTGTGAGATTGATGAAACGAAAAAAACATTCCTTGTATTCGGCTGTAGGTCAGATTTGACAAAGCCTTATAACAAATTGTTTGCTGGTGGCTGGTGCCTATTTGGTTTTACCTGAACCGGAAATTTGGTAATTTTGCAATTACATTTAATTGAATAATTTAAGATTCGCTTATTAAAATTTTTTGAAACTTGGCACGAGAGTTTTTCAGATTGGTCTCTTTAAAAAGTTATCTTACATTTTTTCTGTAAAATGTACAGGGGAGCCAATAATTAACCCCCTTACATGGGATTTCCTATGTTCCGCTCGGTGACACACCACCCGGTGCGCCGATTTTTAATACACTGTATGTTTTAGAAGTGAACATTGAGATATGGGCTTTTTAACCAATGGGGCTATTTAATGCATCACTGACTCAGATTAGGTATACAATATTTACCTGCTTAATAACACCTTTTTCTAATAAACTAGCTTTCTTGGCTGTCATTACAAAATAATGAGTGTCATCCTTATAGTATACAATATTTTCTAAGTCTATTCTGGTTTCTTCTTGGAGATCTTTGAAAAATTTTTGATTAAAAATAAAGGCTACACCACTAATTTCTTCTACTCTTGCTTCAGCCTCAGTTTTTTTGTTGATAAAATTTGCAGTTATAGCTGAAAATAAGCATTAAAAATAAATATTGTAATCCAAAAATAATTACTTTTTTTTACTAACCTATAGCTAATTTTCCTCTAAATTCTTTTCTTTTAAAGCCTTGTAATGTGTTTCGTTTTCCATCAGCGCCTATAATTACATCGAACTCGTATTGTGAAACGGGGTGATTTTCGGGTTTAATTGCAGCCCTCCATCCAGTCTCTAAAAAAATAATACTCGTAAAAATAAACAAATATATTTCAGTATTTTTTATAGCTATAATTTATCAATGTTACTTTTTATTTTCGGTTCATTTCAGACGACTCTATATGGCGCTCGTCAATTTTTATCCCACTCAGACCATCGAGGGCAGGTAAAACGATAATGTCCATTGACGTTTATAAGTGAACCCGCTTCGATTACTGGTTATGAAGATTAAACGACCATGCATTTGTCACATTTCTCAAAACATCAGACATACATTTGGATTTTAGGGACTTATTTCACTGCAGTATAATTTAAAATATAAGATCTTTTGTATGTAAAATGGCTGTCTCACGCCTATATGGTGCAGAGTAAATAAATACCGGTAAAAGCGATCTGTCAGTTGCGTCTAAAATTTCTAGCATGTTCACTAGCTTGAAAAGTGTCTTCATTGTCGCTATTCTCGTCACATTCAACAGACTGACTTTCTTCTTGGTCTGTCATCTGGGTTTAGCGCGTTAACTGCGTGCTTGACAAATCTCCGCTCGTTGCCTTCGGTTTAACAATGTCCTTCAGGAAAAGCAGTTGTCAAAAATACGGCCATTTGGATGGAGGCGCATCCTCATCCAGATCTCCAGCAGCAATAAGTGCCTACTTATCCAAAAGCGAGAACGCTGGTTTCAGCTGGTTACCGGCGCTGACCTGTTTTAACTGTGTGCTTGTCAATTTAAAAACATGCATTCATTTTAAAAGCTCATAAGCGCGACTCGGCGCTGACTGCCGGTAAGCGGAAATCTGCTTTCACTGTGTTTGTACCCATACTCTACACATTCTAAGGCAACTAAAAGAATGACGCCACGAACCGTCTGGCACTACAACTCGGCCGACTGGGATGGTCTGAGAAATTTCTTTGCCAGCTGCTCTTGGGATCCTACCTGCTTTTCCACTCACGATCCTTCCGAAATATGTAAACAACTCACCGAAACAATTTAACTAGGCATTGAGAACTATATTCCCCATACCAAAAAGAACCCCATAACTTCAAATTAAAAACCGTGATTTTCTAAATACTGTGACAAAGCCAGACTTTTAAAAATCCAAGCCCACAAAAAGTTTCTTTAAAAACCTAGTTCCGAAAATCGACAGGCTAGCATTCAGGCAAGAATCAGTATAATCAAACTATTTCAGAAGCCAAAGACCGTTTTAACAATCGGATAAAGGATAAAGTCTTGCTCGAATGGCAGTAAAGCCTTATGGTCCTTTGCCAAAAATATTAGTCAAAACTTTTGCACAAATTCTTATCCACCCCTAATCTTTGAAGATGAAATTGTCTCTACCACTAAAGGAAAAGCCAAACTTTTTGCCAAACAATTTGCTGCCAATTCTACCCTTAATCCTTCTATTAATCTTCCTCTTTCAACCGTTGCTCCTGTTCCTCATAAAATATCCGATATCATTTTTAAAGTCAAGCAGATCAAGCGTACCCTTTTTCTCTTAATACCAAAAAATCGTCTGGGCTGTATGGAATAACAGCAATCGTCTTAAAAAAATGTGCTCCCGAGCTTGCACCCATCCTAATTCGTCTTTTTCGAATCTCTTATGACTCGGGCATATTTCCGGAGAGCTGGAAAGCTGCACGTGTGCAACCTGTCTCCAAGAAAGGATGCAAATTCATCTCTTCAAATTAAAGTATTTGGGAAAACATAAAATTTTTACATCACAGACAATATGGATTCTGCCACAGAAGATCCACAGCTGATCTTTCTTTTGTCTTACACAACTAGAACAAGTCCCTTGAGTTTCTTGGTAAATCCCAAATCGTTGCCCTTGATATATCAAAAACTTTTGATCAGGTCTAGTATGATGGACTCCTTAACAAACTTCCTTCCTATGGTATTCCACCTAAACTTTGCTCTTCCAGTTTTATCTCTAATCCACGTATATCAGTTATTGTAGATGGAAATAGTATAGTTTTTTACCCTTAAATTTAAATAAAAATAAACCTATAAAAGCAACAAAGTTAATCTTCTTGTACAACACACTTTTACTCTAACTACATATGTAGTCTGTCTAGTTTATTGATACTCACTTTCTGTTGCACTAGGTTCTATCAAATTCTCAAAACTAACTTCTGTATGCACCTCTACGCCTAACAGTAAAGCCACCTTAAGTAATATACACTGTATCTGCCTAATACTGATATGATCTATGGAACCAGCACAAAATTTGCCAAAAAACTTTTTAGCGCCCAGCATGCGCAGATCCTCTATCACAAAGGGCCACAGATGAAGCACGTTGTTTCGGGATAGGCGGTCTCGTTTTTCTACTACAACCTAGAAAAGAAAAGAAATCTCTTAGTACTGCAAGTTGTAAAAAATATCTAAAGATAATAAATTAAAGATGAAATAGTTATAGTTCATAGTTAGTTATAGTCTTTTAATTAGACTTAATACATGGGTCATTTTTTATAGGATGCAATTGCTTTATAGCAGGAAAATTGATGATAACCTAGTCACTCTTCAGCGTTTTACTTTGGCGATTATTGAAATGCAGACAATTAACATAAAAGTAAAGAAAGATTTGTGCCGATAAAAGTAAAAAGTCTTTGTAATGCCTCTAAAAATATATGGGTAAATTTTTTAAAAAGCATTTTTAAGCATAATAATTTATTTTTATACAAAAGCAGAAGTTTTCACTGCCAGCAACGAAGGATTGCGATGTTTTTCTTGGGAGTATGCGCAGTTCCACTGTATCAATCAAATTTTTATTGCGTTTGCAGAGAATAGCTCTGGACGTATTATTATTGTAGTTGCAACTGCTAGTACAGAAAATGAAGCATTGGCTCAAAATTTTTTCGTCCTGCCTCGATTTACCTCAAATTTTCAAAGAAGGTAAGAAATAGCCCAAAGATCAAAGTTTATATCTTGCCGAGGAGTGCTTTCATCCTGGGGGTGGTTGCCACCCCATCTTGGGGGTAGAAATTTTTTGTTACTTTTTAACTACAAAAATCAATTAAAAAAAGTAATTTTAAGAAAAAAATGTTCTATACATTTTTTTCGTAAAACTAATAATTTTTAAGTTATTCGCGATTGAAAGTAAAAGTTTTTCGACGAAAAATTCGATTTTTTTAAGGGTTTTCCGCGAATAACTCTAAAAATATGCATTTTATCAAAAAAGCTGCAAAGGGCAAAATTGTAGCTTATAAAAAAACCAAAAAAAAACTATTCTTTTTATAATATCTCTACAACCAATACGGACCGAGCTAAGGCTTGTTAATAGGCGTTTTTCATGATTTTTTTTTATTAGCTTATTGCAAAGCCACATGAAAATAAAGGCCAAAAATATTTTTTCCCGATTTTTTTGGCCTCCGGAAACGCCTTAAAAATCAATTTTAAGTTTGAATTTTGTAGGCCCGTGACCTCACGGCCCTAAATTTTCTATTGGTGGAATTTCTGCTTTGTTGTCAGTTTTTTGTTATTCGATACGCCTGTCATCAAATATCGATATGCGCAACATCTACAAAGTTGGCGTTTCCTGTCAATTGTCATATTGTCAATGTCAACCTGTATAAGCTGTAACCTCTAATATTTATTAATAATTTCTAATTTGTAAATAGTGTGTGTTCTTTCAAATATTCCAATTTATTACTATAGTTATTATTATCGCCAACTTTCCTTGATATGAACCCTTTTTACGATAAATTTCCGTTATTTTATTCAAAATGAAAAAAAGTGTATTGTTATTATTTACGAAACCAGAAGCCGGCCGAGTTTAGGATCTTCAAAATATTTTTTTCTCTTCCAAAACAAGACGATGGGAGAAAAGCCTGGTGTGCTGCTGTAGGTATTGGAAAATGCCCAAAGGACATGCCTATTAAATTGTTGTGAAAACCATTTTGATGTAAGTTTTTATGTTTTATTCCAATTGAAACTATTTAGGTAGTCTGGCTGTGTTTTAGTGTAAAGTTTAAAAAGCATTTCGCATTTTAGCATTTCGTTAAAATCGATACGATTGTCGATATCGATAGTTCCTAAACAGATTTGGCATCCATGTTGAATTTGATTGGTTAGGGGAGTGGCGGGCTATTTAAATTACAATGATAATTAAACCTTAAATAGAAAAGTAAGGGGTTTGTATTTTTCCGTGTTATTTAGCAGGTTTTGCTTAATTGTGTTTCTACTTTTAATTTTTACACACAACATTATCAATATCAATTGAGTGAAAATACCCTATTGTTAGCTTTTGTTCGTCAAATGTTACATTTGAATGATTCAAAGTCAAATATAGCGGGAAAACTTTGCATTTTTTAAGGAAAACATATAAGATCTTTTTTTAAGTATATAATTGGACCTTCCTTAAAAAAAAAGTTTCTAGAATGAAAATTGAGCGAGTTATGATAAAAATAAGGTCGGTCTTTACTTTTTTTTTACGAAAAGATTAAAAACAGCCCCCTAATTCCCCTCCTAATTAAAATTGATCTTTACCCTTTTACGATTTTTTTATATATGTATTATTAATATATCCTAGAAGTTTTACCAATTTAAAACTATTAATTTTAGTAAAATTGGGCTTTACGTGAAAAACGATTTTCCGCAATTTCGTAAAAATAGCCCTTTTCTTCAAAATAACTCTAACAATACTGGAGATACGAAAAAAATGCTACAGTGCCGAATTGTAGCTTTCTTAATTACAAAGATTTTTATTATTTAGATTTTTCTGTACGATAAATATTTGGCGAGATATGGCCGTTTAAAGCCTCTATTTACGAGCGAGCTCCACCTTATTCGAGCCCTTTAAACTCATCGCATTTTAAAACTAAGAGATTAAAAGGAATTTAATTTGCATAGCCTTGTAGCTCTAAAAACCCTACAAAATAATTTTAGAAAAAATTTCTATCATTAAAACTAAAGGAGCTATGTTTGAAAAACGAATCCATTTTTTTTACCGGTATACTATACTTTTAGCGGTATGATTTTTGTATGTAATTCTACTTTTTTTCTTATTTATATCTATTATATTGGTTTATAAGAATTGCAATGTTGTAAGTGGTGGTTTTTAAGTATTGAAAATTTGTCAAGTAATGAAATTGGTAATATTTCAGGCAGTAATATTTTTAATTAATAAATCTGATAAGCTATACACTTTTTTGGGGTAAATCTTTTTTTTAATTAAGCTTCAATAGGGGTTGATTATTCAGGGTCGAAAAGTTGCAAAATGAAATTAGTACAAATTTTAAGCAACAGCATTCTAAAATTAAATCACTCTATCACTAATAATTTAATCATTTTTTTAGGGTAAATATTTTTTTACTTTAAGCTCTAATAAGGGTTGATTTTTATTGATTGAATTATTCTGAAATTGTATTCCAAAGCATAAATAATTTTAAGATAAAAAAAATTTGTAATTTCGTTATAAAGGGTGATTTTTAAGGGTTGAAACGCCACAAATATAATGTAAGGTATAACTTACTACATAAAAAATATATTCATTCTACATATTTAGCTATGATTTTAATTTACATGTCTATTTCTATGTTTTTTTATTTGTTTAGCATAAGGGGTGGTTTTTACCCCCTAGAAATAAAAATCACACTTTAAGCATATATAAACTTTGATCTAGAGGGTAAAAGCAACTTAATTCCAAAGTTCATAAACATTGGAACAGTACGAAAAAATCCGGAGGTCAAACACCTTTTTTCTCCTCATACACTGTACTATGTAATTCTAGGGTATGTTTGGTATTTTCGAGTTTAGCTGAAGTTTTTTTCTCTTTTAATGACCTGTTGAAATGCGAAAAAATTTTAAGAGACATATCGGACTTTGCCAAATATTTTTTAAAATAAACTTTTATCTAGAAAAACTTTGCTTGCAGAAAAATAATAAATATAGGATATACGTAATTTTAACTTATGCCAAAAATAGAGTAAACAGGTGGAAAATGACCATATAAAAGATTATAAACAACTTTTAGCCATTAGAAAAATGACCAAAACCTGTTATAAAAATGATAAAAAATGCATGAGAAAAAGAAACAATTTTCAATAATTAACAATAAAAAAATTACAAATTCATAATGTTATTGTTTAAAATGGTCACCTCTAGCTGTAAATTATGCTTTCACCCGTTTTTTTCCATCGAACCGCGTACTCTTTCAAATCTACTAGGGGTATTTCTTATTGTCTGGCAACCCGTAATTATCCAGCTTTTTTTTCTGCCTTAGGAACTCGTATTGTTTACACCAGGAACATGAGATATCCCCATAAAAAAAACTAAACTGTCAAAGTCAGGTGCCCTAGGGGGCATGTTCACAATAACACCCTTTCATATGGACATAGGGTTTAGGAAAACCCTATAAATCTAATTATGTGTTGATTATTCGTACTACAAACACTCAATAATAATAACAAGAAACAAAAACTTACCACTTTAGCACCCAACAACTGGGCCTCGATGGCAGTTCTCAACCCACAAGGTCCACCACCAATAACTAGTACCTTAGTACCGGCACATGCTTTTCCTTTTCCATAACATTTATGTGATGCCCTTGCGTCAAATTTTTTCCACAGAGCTTTGGCCCGCCACGAAGTAAGATTTGCACGAAGTTTTGGGTAGAAATGGGGAAAAACATTTGGTTTGAGATGAAGAAATTCGCACATAGACCTAAAAAATAGGAACAGTTAAAAAATTAGACAATATTTTTGGTTTCCAAATCTAATGTTAATTAACAATTTAGTAAAAAAGATTTTTTTTTAAATATCCTACGCTTATCCTTCCTATTAGTAACCATAGTCATTCATTATTAAAAAAATATTTTCTTCATTTGCTTTGCTTGAGTAATTCTCAAATTAAGATGGCCCTAATATAATTATGTCAAAATTAAGTATTGAGTATACTAAGTTGTGAATGTCAGGTTGACCTCAAGACCTCAAACACCACAATTAGGGTTTACAACAAATGCCATCTTTTAAAAAAAACCACCATAAGAATAACACTTGAGTGTTTAAATCACCATAGAAAAAGTAAAATATTTCTTTAAATATAAGTATAGGATGTCTTAAAATATAGCGCACCTTTCGAGAGTTTATTAGTTACATGAAAATAGGGTACAAAGGTCCTATAAACGGAACTCAAAATGATTTTTGTCAAAATTCTTTAAAATCATTTAAAATTATTTTGTAGTTTTTTGAGGTTCAAAAAGTTGTAATGTTAGAATATTTTCTTTTTTAAATCCAAATATTCTTATATAGACGTGTTAAATATTGGGTAGGGTTAAAAAAATACTGTCACAAATTTTGTATTTTTTTCGATTAATCAAGTTTTTCCAGCAAGGTGCGATATTTCATTGTTTTTACACAAGAAAAGTACTCTAGAATAACAAAGTTTAAGATTTTTCTTAATAAAAAATGGAATTTCATTTATAACATATGGTTTTTTGAAAAGGCAAACCCTTTCAACTTAATTATGTAAAAAGGGTGCATCCTGTCAATGTCGACCTGGAGTACCTTTCTTGTATTAAAGAAAACTATAAAATTTAATAATCTGTTGTAAATAAATAAATAACCTCAAAGAAAAAGAAGGGACCATATTTGCCTTAGCCCCATCCAATATATGGCTCTAAAAAAGAAATTAAATTTTTGAAGAAAAAAATTTAACCTTAGGACCGTTAGAAAATTATGCAAATTCAGCTTAAATAATTTTAAAGATTACAGGCAAAAACCTTCTTTATATAACTTCTTGTCCTATTTTCATGTGTAAAATATGCCCTAGAAATATTGTGGCCTAATTTTAAGATACCCTGTATATACTTTCATGTTTCCCAAAAACCTTGTAAACGATAAAAATACACATATATAAATATTAAACAAAAAACAAGTTTCATTTTGTAAAGGTTCCTATTTGGTATTTCTTAGACGGTAGTTAGACGTCTGTTCCAAGACAAGTACAGGGCCTTTGATTATATTTACGTGGCTTCTGGGGCCTTTACTTTTAAAAACAGAAAAAAATGTTTTTTATAAAAATTGTAGGATTTTTTCCATATTACCTTTAAAATTATCAGTAAAAAAATATCGCAATAAAAAAATGGAAAAATATAGGCCAACTTTAACTTTTTTAAATGAAACACCCTGTATATTATGCGCTACAGCGAAAAATCTTTTTTTTATTTCAATATAAATATATATATATATATATATATATATATATATATATATATATATATATATATATATATATATATATATATATATATATATATACATTGATGATACTTGGATGAACCATTTTTGAGATATTTTAGGTTAAGTTATTAATAAATTACAAAAAAGTTTCATATTAGTATCAAGAAAGCCATGGAAACAATAGAATTGTTATGTGGCTAAATTTGGTGGGGTTTTCTCTGGACCCATAATGTTTATTTTGTGATTAAACATTCCTGCTAAATTGAAGGAAGACTTGTCGGTGAATAAATTTTATTTAAAAATTTTTGGATCCTTCAAAAAACCTAGCTGTTTCCAATGCATACTTAGGTCGGCCCATGCATGTTTTGATCGGGAAGGTTCGAACGGACATAAATTTATAAGGATAAAATTTTTTAAAATTTTAAGGTTAAATAAATTTTATAATTTGTTTTATTAAGTTCAAAATTCCGCATCCGAGATTAATATTTCAGGATTTTCAAAAAAATTATTAAAAGTATTTAGTGCAAGTCCAATAGAAAAAGTATAATAATTATTTTTGAATAAACGGGGGATACCCAAAACCTTGTTTTCATGTCGTGCTGTAGTCCTTTTTCTTCATTTAAAAGCTTTTTCGTTCAATAAACTTTCTTACTATGTATTTAATAGTATCTATAGATGGTACCCGTTGTTAAGAATATAATAAGTAATATTCCCTTTGCACTGTTTTCACATTATTATGGTTATCATAAAAAAGACGCATAATAGATTTTTTGTTCTTCTAAATAACTCATCGACAAAAAAGCAATACAAAGTACTTTTAATAGTTAAAATGATAAATTTCAACTTTTTACAATATCAATACGTCAAATTTATTAAAACAATTTTATTGTTTTCATAGCTATCTTGATACTAATATGTTTTTTTTTTAATTTATTTATATTTTAGGCTTAAATATCTCAAAAACGGTTTATCCAAATATCACTAATGTATATATCTTTGAAATCAAAAAAAAAAGATCTTTTATTGTAGTGACTAATATACAGGGTGTTCCATGTAAAAAAGTTGAAGTTGCCTATTTTTTTCCATTTTTTTATTGCGATATTTTTTTACTGATAATTTTAAAAGATAATATGTAAAAAAAACCTACAACTTTTATATAAAACATTTTTTTCTGTCTTTAAAAATAAAGGCTCCAGAAGCCACGTAAATATAATCAAAGACCCTGTCCCTACTATCCATTAAAAAGCATTCTCACAGTTCGATTTTAGTTGATCAACTTTAGTGGATCAACGAAAATTAAATAAAAATACCTGTGAGAACATAAGTTTTAATTTAAATTGTTTAAGCTTTGTTGGTGAAACTTATGTTCTCACAGTTATTTTTATTTGATTTTCGTTGAACCACTAAAGTCAATTAAAATCGAACTGTGAGAATGCGGCTTCATTCTCTAACCCACCGACGAGCTGTAGGGGATTTGTCCCTCTTTTATAGGTACTTTTACGGCTTCTGCTTCCAAGAGTTGGCCAGTATAATTCCTCCTTTAGCAGCTCCCAACAGACCAACACGTAGTGCCACTTTATGCATCCTTTTACAGTCCAACTTGAGTGGCCCCGAACTTCCCATTTTGTTTGTTCCTTCATCCCTTGGGTGTCCAGACTTTGGAAACTGCGACCCGCAGAAATTTTTCCTTTTGCCCCAAATCTCCAACTATTTAAGTCTCGTGTGAATAAACTATCTATTACTAAACTTCCGTCACCCACAATACGTTATTACTTAGGCCTTAGTCTTCGTGGACGGTCCCAGGATGAAAAAAACATCTACTGCAATATATTGCACTACAGCTGGCGATAAGGAGCTTATAATAAAGTAGCTCTGCACCTATAAGGTATTTGTATTTTAAGCAGTTTATATGGGGTCCCAGTTACATTTTTGCCCCGAGAGCCTTGGTTACGTAGCTACGCCACTGTCTTACGATTTCTCTGATCACCTTCATATTCAGCAAAAAAATCATGCTATGAGAAAATATCATGTCAAATTTCGTTAAAATTGGTTAGATAGTTTTTTTTACAAACTTGGGTACTAGAGTCCAGAATATGCGACTTAGACATTTGATTTTTATTTCACATTGACAACAGGTCTTAAGCTTTGAAACTCTTTTTAAAAAATGAAAATCGGATCATTTGGACGCCCTTAGCAATCGTTTAAAATTATAACCATTTATTTTGCTTATAAACAAATTAAAGTATCTCCACGAATTTTAAAGAAATAATTTACTAAAAATACAGTTTAAAAGTACTTAGAAACGCGCTTTTCTTTACATATCTACAAACAATAGAAAATATTAACTTTTTGCACATGATTTATATGGAATATTTGTCTCATCTTTTTAAATTTATTTTATTAATACAATCCTTTCAAAGTAATTAAAAACAAAATGTTTAAACCACCAGATAAGGGTTGGTCTACTTGATGAATAAGTAAGGAAGAAAATCACGTTTCAAGAAGCTTCGTTTTTCGTAATTTTGTAACATGAATTTTCCGACCTAGCTGAAAAGTTTACCGACTCTTTTTATATACTTTTTGGTTTTGTTTCTATCAAATTAAAATTATAATTACCTATGATATCCTAAAATACTCTTAAGCGTAGTGGCATTAAGAAAGGGTTCAAAGTACTCGTTGGCGTGCGCCGCCTCCAAACCGGAGACGGGACGCCCCCTTAGATGGGGCGGCGGCCCCCCGCCACTGTGGCGGTCCATATTGCACAGCTACGTGTGGGGCATCTGATGTCACCGGCAGGGTGCAGATCTGTAAAAAAATTATATATTAATCACTACAAACATGGGCTAGATAAATGGGTTATTTAAAAATAATATACCTCTTAGATAATTACGCTTTGTTGATAAAATTAACAAAAATATTTTTCTAGGAGAAGAAATATCCAGGTTTTCCTTTTTCTTGCAGTAATATACAATAAAAGTTTAAGTTTAGTACTTTTTTCTTTAACATTTATTATTATTTATCTTTCTTTTAAGAACTGTTAAAAAGTCAACAAAAAATACATTTTTAACATTAAGCCTTCACTTTAAACAGATTCATCTATCGAATAAGAAATAGGCTACGTAGCTTATTTAGCAAATAAAAAGTTAGTACAAAGTACAGTGAATACAGAAAACTGCTCCGTTGTTGCTCCGGGTTGTCAGTTTTTTGACGAATCCCTTTGAAGTGTTCGGTGCTAGTCAATCAGTTAATCAGTTTGTTCGTTGCGAGCGTATGGAAAGTCGTGGTTTTTTCCTATTTTATTATTTTATTATTTATGGTTACTGATAATACATATAATAATACCTACATAATTAATAAATTACCCTTGTACCCTTGAGCCCACGGTGAAATCACTGTGAAAGCGCTGTGTTCATGGAAAAACTGTGAAAACCCACAGGTTCCACCATGTTTTCAAGTGGAGTTGTTATATAAGCACACCATGTTTCCACAGTGGTTTCTTACTAAACCCACGGCGCTTACACAGCAAATCCATGATGAATACATAGTAAATATTCACCGCGATTACACAATGAATCCATGGTTTTTACACTTTAAATTCAAGATGGATACAAAAAAAAACAATACATTAGAATTTTAATTTATAGTTATACACTATGTATACAATATGGAAATCCTGGGAACACTGGAACATATATAACGATGTGTTCACGGTGTGTTAGCCCACAGTGTTTCCATTGTGTATACACTGTGGGCTCAAGGATGCGACATATATTTTTCGACTTTAGAATTATATGGCCAATTCTAAACATTTTTGTGTAAAATACCTCATCAATATTTACCAGTTTTCAAAATAAAATTAGTTAAAAATTAACAATTTAGTCACTGTGACTGCAGACTGAGCAAAAACTGCATAAAATAGAAAAAACAGATTTTTACTTTCCTATTCTAAGTTTTTAAAAGCTATCAGATACTATGGTGCCAATTACAGGTGGTACCAAGTGATACCACTCGTACATGGGAGAATGAGATGGCTTGACAAACATTACATGTTTATAAAATCTTAGCAAATAAAAATCGAAATTTTTGAGATTTGTCGATAACAGTAAACAGAAGAGCTAACTTTTATAGGTATTATTTTTTATTGATTAAACCGCCAGTTTTAAATTTTTTTCGTTTTATTTTGATAGTGACTTTTTACGTTTACTGTACGAGGCTGTACACTATGCTGCTACATCCAGGAAGCTTTGTTTGAAATCTGTGCTCAGCGAGCATTGACGAATTTGCATCAATCTGACGTAGTCTGAATGATCTAGTCGCTTAGAATAGAATGACGAATTTCGATTTTGGAGCATAAATAGCCAAATGCTACATTAGGTACTAATTTACCTTGTGTGCCAGAAATTCCTTATCAGGTGCTGTTACTAAGAATTCTTTTATTTGATCCAAATCCAGAACCTTTGATTTTTTCAATTAGGTCGATTTCTTCAAGAAGTAGGCCAGAAGCACCTTTTCTTACGTAATGTTTTCAACATTGCGGCTGGCGCACCACTTTTTATATTCGGAAAACTGCTTCTCGTAAATTTTCTTTCCCTATAACCATTACCACGAATGCTCAATTTTTGACAATTTCAGTTTAATAGCGTCAGATTTTGTTTAGTGTCACAGAAATTGTTTTTGGTGGTGTATCAATATCAACAATATAATAACCCTACACCTGACAGCCCCGCTTCCATCGATATGTTAAAGTACCGTTAAATAGTTTTTTTTTTAAATTTTATTATCTAAAGTACATCAAATAGTATAAAAACCTCGGGACTAAAACGTCTTTTAATCCCTTAGCGAATTGTAACCCTCCCTACTGTCGGGGTAACAACCTTTCGCCGCGGGATGAAAAGTATCGCTTTAATTTATATATATAACTATATATATATATATATATATATATATATATATATATATATATAATATATATATATATATATATATATATATATATATATATATATATATATATATATATATTATATATATATATATATATATATATATATATATATATGTATATATATATATACTATGATATATATATATATTATATTTTTTTTATTGATATATATATATAATATATATATAATAAACCAATAATAAATTAATAAACCTTTTTATGATTATATATACTTATTATTATTATCATTCAATAAAAAAAATTATAAATTTTTTAATTAATTTTTAGTCGTTTGGTAATTTCGCGCTTTTTTCTTTTACTCCGCCTTTGGACTCGTTTCAACGTTGCCACTTCATCTACTTGCAGCTCTTTCTCATATCCCTACCCGTAAAAATATTTCTCTAAAGATGTAATTAATATTAGCTTTTTGTTCAAACTACGTGGTGAATAATTTTCATTTTTTTAAATATTCAAAATACATTTTTCTTCATTATACTAGTTTTTTGTAAGGATGGTAAGCCTCCTTCATAGGCAAAAATTAATAAACCTGTCATTTTCCCACGCTTCTTCCATGCTACATGTACAAAAATTGCAATTTTTAATCGCGATTATCTGCATGGTATTAGATAAGATTCTTTAAATTTTACCAGCACATGTGTTGTACATTTAAAAACTTATATTCAAAATTTGAAGGATTTCTTAAGATCTTGCTTGCATGACCCAACTACCTTAAAAGAAATATTAGATACCAGGTCAGCAGGTGACCAATATACAAGGTGTCCAAGATAAGAAGGGCCAGTATGGGGATATCCGAAACTGTAAGAGATGGGTGGATAGTTTAAATTTGGCAAATTTGCGTAATGGGGAGCTTAATATTAAACCGTTGTAAAATTAAAGTTCCAGAAATGTGGCGGAAAAACTCAAATTTCCGATTTTCGTTTTTTTTACGAGTTTATTTTAAAATACATTCTCATTGGAACTTTTTGCGCTTTACCTATTGGCAAAGTCAAATATTTCTTACGACGTTTCGTTTTCGCTAAACTATCATGAACTTTATTTTTTTTAAATACGGCCCTTGATTGTTAATTGCATTTTTTGAAGCAGTTTTAATTCCAATTACAATGATGTATATGACTTTTTTTTTTGTTAAATAAACATATTTTCCGTAAGTGACAATAAGTTAGACAAAGAACGCACATGATTTCTTATAGGGACGTTCCATATTTGTTAAAAGTTATACATTTTTGTTATTGGGGTAATAGGGTCTTTAAAAAAAATAAATAAAAAGCCCATGGTCGTATATAAAAAAATAAAGTTGATGATGGTTTAACAAAAACGAAACGTCCTAAGAAATTATTGACTTCGCCAATAGATGAAGCGCAAAAGTTTCAATGAGAGTGTATATTTATAAATAAAACGAAAATAAAAAATTTCAGTTTTTCGCCATATTTTCGGAAATACAAAATATAACTTCAAAGCTCCCCAATACGCAACTTTGCCAAATTTAAACTACCCACCTATCTCTTACTGTTTCGGAGATCCCCATACTGGCCCTTCTTATCTTGAACACCTTGTATGTAATTATTTGTTATTTTAAATTCCAAGACATTAATAATTTAAAAACGTATGTATGCTTTAAGGGTACTATAAAAGGATACAAAAAGGTAGCCACCATGCATGTCATGATCCGCGTTTAATAAATGTTGGTGTGTCCATCGACAAGATGTGTCTCTAGCCTTTTAGGCGTCAACGAGCTTTTAATGTGTGTTTAAATTTTCCACTCCGCAACGCTTAGAACATAAACTACTGCAGGAGAAGCTTAAAACGCTGAAATTATGACGGGGAAGAAAGAGATAACGATAGCACCTTGCACCTGATTAGCTGGCATGAATAACCTTTTTCAAACCAACGAATGACGTGCAAATTGCGAGAGAGATAGCCATTAAATCCTTTATCGCTATCTTTACTTCGTCACGATTAGGGTTTTCGCTTACCCGACCCTTTTTAATACCCGGGTACCCGGGTATTTGCAATTTTTGCAGAAAAAGAGACAATTTTCTTATAATCATGTTTTATTTTATTTCGAAAGAGTGAAGTCTGTCAGTAAGTCTCCCTAACTTATAGTTAAGGAGACTTACTACTGTGTGATTGATTGTACTTAAGAAGTACAATCAATCACACAGTTAAACAGTCTTGTTTTCATTAACTAATTAGGAACTAAAATGACTTTTTACTAAAATACATTCTGTTATCTATACAATAACAAAAATATACCTGAATAAACTTTCTTCTTTGACATAGACAATAGACAAATTAAAAATCACACACAGTTAAACAGTCTTGTTTTCATAAACTAATTAAAAACTAAAAACATTTTTTATGACTAAAACTTTTTATTATGTTAAAAGATCAATCAATTTCGGAAATGTTAGTACAAGGTCGAAAAAAATTTGTTTATTGCGGTGTTTTTTGATCCAGGTTTGAATTTGTTCAGATTCAGATTAAGAAGACGATGTCGATGGCACTTCTTTTTCGCACGTAAAGTTCTGTTTTTTGATCTTTATTTTAATCTTATGTACTTATTCTAAATGTTTTAATAAAACACTTGTTGAAGAGCCTTTATAGGATAATATTTTTTGGCAATTTGAGCATTGTACTGATTCCTTATTCTGTATTTTTTTAAAATACTTCCATACTTCAGAAACAGATCTATCCATTTGCCTACGAAAAGTAAACTATCGTTTAGTAGAATTTTATAGAATATCCACTTAATATATTTTTTTAATTTTGTATTAATAATATTAAATTCAATTAATCGCCGTTTACCGAACAATATTAGAATTGCAAACCGAATATTTTCTACACTTCTATGAAAATAATAGAAATAAAACTATTTAATCAAACTCCAACGAAATAAAAACAAAATACAGCGGCATAGCCAAACCTAACCTCAGATTTACTGCATTTTTGTAAAAAACTCAACGTCTTCTTTAGAGTTAATTTAATTGTTGTAGTGCAAATTTGCTAATATTATTTTTAAGGCGCTACTTACTTATAATTTTCTGACAATTTTGATGAATTCCTGGATCAAAGTGGGTACCCGGGTACCCGGGTCTAACAATGAAATAGTACCCGGGTACTAAAAATGCCCGAATCCGGGTAGCCGGGTAGAAAACCCTAGTCACGATTTCAGCGCATTGAACATCTCCACCGGTAGTATGATGCAACGCACGTCACGACGTACTTTTAAACGCGTATTAAATAAACGCTCGTGTGCACCCGAGTTCTATTGAATTTTTACTTTATTATCTTTAAAACTAGGCTGTACAAAAAATTATCATCGTAATAATGATAAACTCTTAAAATATATTATAGGTAAAAAACCCTATGTGTTGGAGAACAGAGCGCATTTGGATAAAACAGATGACTCTTGTTTAAAGTTAAGAGTTATTTATAACGCTACGTAACCAGAAAGAAACTATATTGTAAATAAAAATCTGAATGCCAAAAAATCATTCATACTCTGATTAAAACAAAATAATTATTACATATTTGTGAAATATAAGTTTAACTACCAGAAACAATTCTGTTTATTAAAAAATAATGTGATAAATTATACCATTCACAATTAAATATTTATTAATGAAACTACATATTAGTGTAATGATATCTGCTTATCACCCAATTAGCTTAATTATACAACCGTTACTTTTCCTTTTATTACTTTTTAATTAATTGATTTTGGCTTCGTATTGTATTTTTAGATATATTTAAGTAATAAAAGATTTAAGAGACATTTTTTTTATTTTACATAAGAGCAATCCAAAAAACGATAAAAAAGATGTAGTAATTACAAAAAGTGATACAGAAGACTTTTAAAAAAATGTTCGACTAACCCCAATTTAAATTTTCATTGCAGCACGAACCTATAACAGAAACCCTGCTATAAATATACGTAGTTTCTGAAGTATAGCAATTTTGCATATTTATTCAAACATTTCAAAACTGCCTCGCAAACAGTACGAAGGAAAAATGTACATTGTGGTTTTAGGATATTTTGGATTCGAAAATAATATCCGCAATGTTGCCAAGTGTACTATTTGAGAAAAAGTAGGCGACTTTGTTTCTTTAAATACAAATCATAGTTTATTTTTATT
Organism: Listronotus oregonensis; assembly: GCA_019359885.1. Lineage (NCBI taxonomy): Eukaryota > Metazoa > Arthropoda > Insecta > Coleoptera > Curculionidae > Listronotus > Listronotus oregonensis. The sequence continues at coordinate 151,232 of JAHBCN010000015.1, forward strand.
GTAAGGATTTAAGGTATCTGCTACCCCCATATGTCAAAACTTGAATATTGGACCCCGCCATTTTCTTGAGAAAAATGGGTTTCGGCCAAATTTTTTCAAACTTTGTATAGTGATAGTTCTTAACACGCTGATCAGTCTTCACGGGCACAAAACCAAAAAAAAACAATCTCCCCACAATCACCCTCGTAGGTCACTGGGGATTTTTCTTATGGAAAATGGGTTTCGGCCAATTGTTTTCAAACTTTGCATAGTGATATTTCTCAACACGCTGATCAAAAGTCTCGACGGGCACAAAACGCAAAAACTCCCCCAACCTCCCCAAAATCAACCCTCAAAGGTCACTGGGGATAATTTTGTCTGATAGTTTTATCATTTGCTCTGCGGAATTTTTTCACAGTGTTGGCGAATTGTTATTATATTATCAATAGTACGCAAGTAGTCAACGGAAAAGCATATCTTCTGAAGATGTCAACACTCGTGCTGGCGAAACGTCAAGAAGACCTAGCCACCAATGACGGTCTAACAACCCAAAAAACAGTAGTTTATCTGACGATGCCGATGGCCGCGAAAGCCTTACACAGTTTATAGGTTGGTGGGGTTTTTGGGTTTTGTGCCCGTGGAGTCTTTGGATCAGCGTGTTGAGAACTATCACTATGCAAAGTTTGAAAAAAAAATGGCCGAAGCAATTTTCCATAGAAAAATTTTGGGGTCCTTTAAAAAGTTAGATTGGCGATTTGCGCATCCATCCTGTACCAGTATATGGTAGGTATCTGGATAATTTTAGTGACTTGTTATGAAAATAAAAATAGGATGTTATAAAGGTATTTTTTATTTAAAATAATGTCTAAATAATCATGAATAACAAGTTTATTTCGTAAAATAAGATTTTTTAAAATCATCAAACCATTTACTTTAAGGAAGGAAGAATTTTAGGTAGAAAATATTGTGCAGTTATGAAGTTAGGTCAAAGACAGCCTTACAACTCAAAAATCACTATTTAATAATTCTTACATTTTTCTTATTTGCCGTTTGCTATTGCGTCTGTATTACCAGTTATACATTGTGATAACATGCTTAGCACTAAATCAGTATTTTTTAAATTTTAAAAACGAATATTTGCTCTACGGCAGTGGTCGCCAACTCGTCGATCGCGAGCTACCGGTTGCTCGCACAGGCAATTCTGGTAGCTCACGTTGTAAAAAATCTAAAGGTGTAAAAAGAATCAGCAAATTTTGAAAATTCTCATAATAAACACAAGCAGCGGCAACATTGCGGTAAGTGATTTGTCGCCGACGTCAACATGCTAGAATTGGCTAGAACCGATCAGAGCGCTACTGTTCGAGAACGATCTGGGTTACTTAATTGAAAGAGACATATATACTAAGGCGCGGCGACATTGCGCACAGTTTAATACTGAACTAAACGTACAAAGACGCAGCAGTTTCGTTAGAGTTGACCTAAAAATTCGAAATATTATGGCAAGCAGTGGTAATGGTAAGAAACCATTTCCATTCGGTAGGGGAAGAACAATACTTCTCTACAGAAGTTAAAGGTAAAAATGTATGTTTGTTATGTAATACCTCTGTCTCCGTTGCTAAAAAAGGAAATATTGAGAGACATCATAAAGCTGTATATTCGAATTTTGAAAAATCATTCCCATTAGATTCTGCCATTAGAAAGGAAAAACAGAAAAATTTAATCAACCAGTTAATTGGACAACAGTCAATATTTTTAAAAACAGTCGACAAAAATAAGGCTGCAACTGAAGCATCTTACCGTGTGTCCCAGATAATTGCACAAAAAAAACCTTATGAAGACGGAGAAATCATAAAACACGCATTTTTAGAAGGTACAGATTTCTTATTTGCCCAGTTTAGAAATAAGGACGAAATAGTGTCTGCTATAAAATATATGCAACTTTCTGCTAATACAGTGATGAGACGAGTAGAAGTAATGAGCAATTATATTTTTTCGCAGTTAAGAAGGGACTTGGATAACTGTGTTTATTTTTCACTGCACCTCTCAAATAGCCTTATTCGTTAGGATGGTTTTTAGGGATTTTACAATTAAAGAAGATCTTTTAAGGTTTATTCCACTAAAAGGACATACTACTGGACTGGATATGTTTTCTCATTTTAAAAATCTTATTTTATCTGAGAAAATTCCAATATCGAAAATGGTAGGCTTGACAACCGATGGATTCCAGCTATGGTGGGTTGTGATAAGGGTCTGGTGGCGTATGTGGTAATGATGGAAGTTTTCACCGTAACGTTTTTCTGTACCCTTCTCCCCCTATTAAAACATTACGAAACCAACCAGCTTATGGTGGGTTGTGATAAGGTCATTGCTAGGTATGAACAAGTATTTCACGCGTAAGTTCAAATTTGCCCCTCTCCGTCCCAGTAACGCATCGATAACGTATATTTTAAGACCACTCTTCTTACCTAAGTTCCAAATACAAGGTTACGTAACGCGTAGTTCAAATTCCCCTCCCGTCCCAGTAACGCATCGTAACGTTTTAGACCCTCCCACCCGTTACGTAATTGCATAACTTTGCTCTTAGTTTAACGCAACAGCTTATGTCATGCAATTAAGCTTAACTTTGCATGGTTCGTATTATCGATACATTTCATACCGCTTTATGTTTATAAATAACAGAAAAGAATCACACTTAGGATTTTTTCAATTAATCTGGAAGTTAATGTTTGTTTAGCAAAACTAATACTTTAGTAAGAAACGCCTAATTCGGCTTAAATTTGGACTAAAACTGAACTAATCGTACATTTATTCCTTTTTCGATAGGTTTTCCTGACTTATCAAATTAGAATAAATGACTCTATGCCATCTTGGAGTAAAAAAGGAGTAAAAAACAGAGCAGCTAACAAACAAAACCTCTATACAGAAATCTAAAATTTAGAACATGTCTTGATGGGATATATACAACATTTTTAATTTAAAAACGTATTTTTAATAAACTTCCAAATGTCTACTATAACTTAAGGCCATGCCTATTCAGTTTTAAATTTTTTCAAGCCGTACAAAATTTTAGTGGTACATTACTAAAAGAGATATGAATGTTTTGAATGTTCCTTTTCATTTTGTTCTATAAAAAATATTTTTGCCAGTATAAAGAAATGGCGATATTGAGACAGAGTGTATATAAAGAATTATAATCTTTTATATGCGTCATATGCATGTAGTAATATAAAACTGAAAACCGCAAAACCTGTAATTTATATTTTATAAGGTAAGACAGGAAGGCGGTGCCTTTGACATTGATTTGTGTAATAATTCCAAAAACACATACCGATATTTATAAAGGTCAAAAACTCTATTGCTCACCGACATATAGAACAGGGTAAAATAAAGCGTTTTACTGTCATAAAAGATAGTTTTAATAAGTGATCTAGTGATTTTAAAAAAGATAATTAAAAAAAAATAAACCGAAAAAATATACATACATTAAAGTATCCAATACGAAGAAAATCGAAAGTAGGTACGAAACAAATTAAGCCGATGCTAGCAAAGCCATCGAATATAAAACTTAATCAAAATAGAAACAAAATATCCAATACAAAACAGAGTCGAGAATTTACTTACTTTCATTTTTTTATATATATTTGGTGGGGATTTTTTTTAAGTTCTGGCACCGACCTCAAAAAAAACTGTAGGCTTCTAATTTGTTTTGTATCCACTTTTAATTTCGTTTCTGTTGGACAACTTAATGTATGTCTAAAAAATATTACATATTTAATAATTTTAAGTTATTTTTTTAAGTCGATTTAATTTTTTTTAAAATTACCTTTTTATTTCGTAATTTTTAGTTTTAAGTAAGCACTGGAATATTTCTTCTGTACTAAGTAGTAACGGTTTTGTCGTAAATATTTAAAAATTTTGTTGATTATTTTCTTACATGCTCTAGAATTAGACCAAGCTTTATCGTATTTCGTTTGTTATTTACTAGTATAAGTGGCGTTTGTAAATGAGTCTTTAATATATTCTTTCATCCCCCCTTTTAACCTCTCAGGGGAAAAGTTTTAAAAATAATACCAATTTTTATTTTTTTTGGGTAATCAGAAGCCTAATTATGAACTTTCATATTTACATATTTACAAACTCAAAAATGTCATTTTTTCTATACAAACTATCATCCTCGTTTTAACAACCAAAGGGTGTAAGTCCACAAATGACGAAGTTTCTTAGAAATTTCTACCCTCATTTTACCCTTTTAGAGGGGAGTGTCCTAAAATCCTGCCTGCTGACGTCTCCTTATTTTATGAGTATTCAGAAGCCTAATTACCAAATTCCATATTAACTACTTTAAAAATGACGAATTTTCTGGACAAACTTTCATCTCCATTTTTAGCCCCCAAGAGACGTTATTCCAAAAATGTTAAAACGGATTATTATTAATAGTCAATAGCCTACATACCAATCTGCTAACGAGAACTAACCAAAACTTACCAAAAATTTAGGGGGAATTTTCTAAAATCCTTTCTCAGCTGATATATTCTACTCATAATCTACCTCCGTGTCAAATTTCATTTTCATTAATTTAACATTTAAGTAAGTTTCAAAATTTTGTGATAAAAATTAGATCGAATCAAAAAAAAAAAATTAGGAAATAATGTTTTTAATACAGACACTTAATTTTCAAACAAAAACGAAATCAAAAGTAGCTACGAAACAAATTACGGACCTTCAATTTTATTTAAGGTCGGTGGCAGAACTTAAGAAGAATACCACCAAATATATCTAAAAAAATTAAAAGTGTGTAAGTAAGTTCTCTTGATGTGTTTTATACATACTTTTGATTTCGTTTTTGTTGAAAAATTTAGTGTGCATAAATCCCGCTCCACGAACTTGAAGTTATTTCCGCAAAAGTAAAATCTAAATTTCGCAACGGAGTACATTATACCTCTTTTGTTTATGGGAATCCCCCAGTACCTTTAAAGCAAATAAATTGTTAAACCTAACAGATGCTGGCTTTACTGAAGCTGACTGTCTTTGCTTTGCGACTTTGTATGAATAATTTAATTTTATTGAGTATAGCAACTGCGGGTACGTAACAACATTCTTCGGAATCCCAATTCTGATTCTGAAGAAAGGATACTGTAGCATATATTTTTTAAAAATCTCAAAATTTTGGCAACGCAGCACGATGATTTTGTTTATCACAGTAATGCTTAAGCCACTGATGGATACTTCGCTATTTTTGGTGCTTGTTATCACAATAACATATTTTTTCCCAAAGTTACATTTGAAAACGGAAAGAGAGGGAACTGCCGAAAACATTGATTAAATAATTAAAATAAAGACAATATAAATAATTAAGATAAAGACAATTACCCAGTTCAATTACAAATGTAAATTTGGGTAAAAAGTAAAATTAAAGTAAATATGAGACAATATGCTTTTTGTGATAGAAATTATACTTTTTATTTAATACTTGGAATATATTTAACTTTAGATTTAATAGCAAATAATTTTTAAACGTATTTCCCAAGTTATAATTTATAATACTCCAAAATTGCGAGTTAGAGATTTTTGATATAGATTTAGCCGTCAAAGTCTACGAGTTTTATATCTATATCGTAAGGTTATAATTTTCTGTTAACTAATACTATTTCTGTATTTATTAAAAAAAAAAAGTTTCACGAAAATTAAAAAAAAAAAACATTTTTTTAAGTTAACTTTATGCAAAAAATTGTCGAATTACATCTATTTTGTTTCCTAGGAGTTTGACTCGTGAAATGAACTCATCGTTAGGTCTCACAACTTCAAGTAAAATTGTTTTTAGTGCGTACATTAAGCAACAACCAGAGCTAGACACGTGGGAACTTTACAGTGTGAGCAGTAAAGTCCGCATCATTAATAATTTTATTCAAAGTTTGCTTTGGCATCACTTCTCTGTCAATTATTTTTCTAAAACAAACCAAAAGTGAGATTGTTTCTAAAAATATTGAAAAAGTTTTTTTAATGTAATTTTTAGCCCATATGCAAATTTTCAGATGTCTAAGATAATTTTGATTTTTTCCCAAGTTTTGTTAAAATGCACCACTGTTGCAAAATAAAGCGCCCCGTACTCTGACGAGCAAATTGCGTAACAAGGGCTGTTACGCAAACAATTTTATAGTGTATGCCAATATTTGACGGGTTGCGCAATCGGTTGAACAAAATCGGGAAAGTCCGAAATGCGTTTAGCAACGAGAAGCGTTGTATAATGTGTTGTAAAGTTTGTGTGTTTGCTCACGACCAGGATTCAGTTTTGAAGGACCATGGCGGCGGCAAAACCGAGTAACCTAATTTGGATTTTGTAAAAATACACACATTTAATATGGCGCTACTTCAAAGAAAATGTGTCCGAAATAAGGTTTTGTCTAAACTAAAAAGTTTTATGTAGTTTGCGTTGGGTCCAATTTTGCAACAATGGTGTAATTTAAAAATATATATCAAAATTGTCCTATACAAAGTTATTCAAATAACTTTTTTAAATATTTTTAGAAATAAAAATTTGAAGATATTTTTTGGTTAATTTTCATCTTGATCGAAGCAAAAATTGATGCCAAAGACAAATTTGGACTAAATCTATTAATAAATATATTCTATATGATGAGGAGTGTACTGATCACACTATATGTCCCTGCAATAACGATCACTTTCGTGCAAAAAGCTATGGCTCGACATGTGCACCGTGGGTATGGCCAGTATCAAACAGTTATCGAATACTATACTTTGTGGTTTTTGATATATTCGTGTTTCAATTTAAAATGTATTGTTCAAACATACATTATGATGCCAATCGTGTTAACTAATAATGTATATTTAGAGGACTTTTCGGTTCATCAGACATCGAATCTCAGGGGCCAGGCTCTCCCAGGAACATAGCCCTAGATACGCCAAGGCCCATGGTATGGTACATTCCACAATAATTCGTTGATTTCTCGACTGCAATATAATTTAAATGACAATCCACAGTGGAAAACCCAGCCATAAATAAGTTGCCTGACAAATATCTATTGTGTAAGCACCGCACCTTTTAAAAGGGTACAGATCCTGATTACCTACTAATATCAATAGTTTAGGTAAGCTATTTTGGATGCTCAATAACACACACGAAAATACCTTAACAAACTCCAAACGACTAATGAACTAAGATGAAGACTGCTTTATATTGAACACCTGCAATTTGCCTTTAACTTACGTAATATACCAAAAAGTGGGTACAATAATAAGTAAAGGAAATTTTAAGTCCGGACCTACATGCGAGTAACCAAAGTTTATTGAGTTTTACAACTAACAGTAGCAGGTAAAACAGGAAATCAACGAATTATTTTGGAATGTACATTTCTTTATTTCTTACTGTTTAGGTGCTATTAAAGAAAATAAGACAAATCTTTTATCAACTTACCCTGTACATCCACTCACACCTCTTATTCTCTATACGATAACACAAGCACAATCCTAATAAATATAATTTTTTTAAACTATTACCAGAAAATATTATACGGGGGAATTTTTAAAATGTAGATAATTAGAAAGAAATCCGATACTTTATCTTTATATGAATAAAAATAAGTACTTAGTCTTATAAATTCTAATCAAAACAAAAAAGGATAACAATTTTATAAAACATTAAGTTTAATTACCACAAACGGAATTTTATTTACAGTAATAAAATAAATCATAATTGACAATTAAATAAGTAGACATCTATAAATAAAAAAACCCTTTATCTGTCAATTTGTACTAATATTCTTCTATTACCTTATCAATATTATTTTACAACCGATAATTTTATTTTGATTCATTTTTAATTTATTTATTTTAATTATGTTATTTTGAGTATACCAGAATTAACCATAAGATGGGCCAGACAATCGAGCTAACAATTTTTGTCTTTTTGTAACCTTAATTCTACAGTTATTAAGTGTGCAACATATGGGATTTTTTTATTAATTACACAATTAAAATTTAAATATTGCCGAAAGTTGGTGCATGTTTAATAATCATATTAGGTGCACTTAAAATGGTTGCAAGTCAAACAGCATACAGGGTAGGTCAAAAAATATAAAAAATTGTTCAAGAGTAAAGTACCCTTATTTCAGAAAATTCGGTACAATGTTATAAAAAAAGTTGTTCAGAAATAAAAGGTATTTTGAATGAACGTTTTTTGATATGCATATTATTACTGATGGTTTACCTTATTAAAAAGAATTTTAATTTTGTGATTTTTAACTAAAATATGTTGTTTTTAGGTAAGGAGAAACAACATTTAAATGAAACATTTTTTTCGTAACCATAGAGTGTGGTTTCCAAAAATGAGCAAACATTTTACTTGCATTTGTGTTAAAAGTTCTTCATTTTTGTTATCCTTGAGATAACCCCGAGGGACTTTTAAATAGGATATTTTATTATTTAAGCAGATAAATTATTAAACGGTACTGGTGAAACTTTTGTAAAATTACAATAAGATGTCCCATTTATAAGTCGCTTAAGGTTATATCAAGAATCACATTTAAAAACCTTATGAAAATCTAGCATCGCAAGTTTTGAAATACAGTTCGAAAAAATTTTCCATTTAAGGGTGGATTCATGTTAATCTTAAAAATAACATATTCAAATTTGAAGAATATTTACCAAAAATTAATTTGGCTAAGAAGCACTTCAAAATAAGGCTAAAAGTATATATCGCGTCTCGGGCTCCGTGCTAAAATCTGTGACGCTTGATTAATCATCTGGATTATGTAGTATCATTCGTATCGTAGTTCCCATTTGTAAATATAAAAACTAACAATGATCCGGATTCGTGATCCGATAAATAGGAATCGATTCCCTGGATTCGATTCTTTGTTCCTTAAAAAAGGAATCGTGATTCGTATTGGTGATTTGATTTCTTTACGAGGATCCGGATCCGTGAATCGATTCCTTTTTCAAAGGATCCGTCCTAGCTCTGCTATCAAGCAATGTACTTCAAGCTGCAGAATTTTCTTCTGGGTTATTTGCCCTTGCAATTGCAAATCCTAGTAAGACAGGTGAAATGAGCACTTTTAAAACATTATGTAGAAATAAATATTTGTTTTAAATTCACAACCTCCAAAGAAAGTTTAAGTTTAATAATGTTTAGGTATAATTAAAATAAGCGTTGATTTTACATTATTACAATACAGTTTTTATTTCCGTAACATGAAAACATCACTCGCATTTGTGTGCATATTAGTGTTATTAGTACAATAGAAAATGAATAACATTAATTATAAAAACATAAATAGTTCGATAAAGAATTATAACTTATTCTTACATTAAACAAATTTTTTTAATATGTCGTGTTTTTTCTTTCATGTCGCCACAAATAATCCTACAAAGGCAAAGATAAATATAGGGATAGTTCTGAGATATACAAAGTGGGTTAAATAGTCGTAAATTTTTACAATTACTAAAATTCTAGGTGGGTTAAATGATTGCAAAGGTGCACAATTTGGAGGCCTGTATAACGGCTTTTAAAAATTAATAGGTATTTCGAATACTTTTAAAAATATCCCCAATAAACAACAACACTTAGATCTTTGATATTTATTTCTTTAGCCATAGTCAAAAATAATAATATTAAAATCAAACATTTTGTTCGCTAAATATATTCAGTAAATTTATTTTTTAAATACGCACCTGGAATTTTCGATACATATTTCAAATATCCACATAAATCTTAAATCTGTTTAGTTTCGTTAAAAGTCTATCAGTTTACTTTTTTGTTTACATTACCGAAAATAAATTTCTTTTAAAAATTTTTTGAAAAAATTTATTTCTAAAAAACTGTACATATTATTATCTTCTCGAAATCATTGAACTTTTATATTTATAAGGTAAAATGTCGAGTAAGTTTTTTCATACCCTCGAAGTTGAAGTTGGTGTAAAATAAATGACGTAATCTTAAATTTTTAATTTCGTTAATGAGTCAAATCAGTCTAAAAATTAAATTTTAATTTCTGTTATTCTATCATTTAAAAAAAAATGTTTACAATTACGTCCCTGATAAATAAATTTGTTTTGCTACCAGTAAATTAACATTTTTGAAAAAGCTGTTTTTATTCAAATAATAAAATTCTCGTGTCACAGTTTTTATTACCAAACTCCTCCGAAACGGCTTGACCGACTCTGCATGTATATTCAGTAGGTCTGGAGAATAGACGAAGCTATTTTCTACCAATAAAGGGTTACCCTTTTATTTTTTATTTATGTGGTAAACACATTTTTTATTTTGATTTTTTTATGATTCGGGATAAAAAAATACATACAACCCTAAATTTTCACCCTTCTACCACCAACCCCTATTTTTTAATAGCGATATTAGTACTTTAATTATTTTCTCTTTTCTTCAGAGAATGTGTGCCATCTAAAAATGTGATATTTTGTGTTTGTTATTGTCAGGAGAAGGTTCTCATTAATCAGATGGGAAGATCGGTAGATGGGTAGAAGGGTAGATCGGTAAAAGACCGAAGCAGTTCTTCTAACCAAAAAGAGGAATACTACTTAACCCAAGCTCTTTCAGGACAGGGATGTTTTCAAAAATATATATTTCAGCGTAGGAGGACGAACTCTGATAAATGTTTCTACTGTGGGGAGACTGATGATGCAGAACATACGCTCTTTACGTGCTCCAGATGGACTGACGCCAGAACAAACTATATTACCGAAACTGGTATGGAATTTAATGAGGAGAATATGATGACTGGCCTAGTGACATCAGAGAGAACTTGGGAACAGGCATATAGCGTGATACGCTTTAATATCAAAACAAAAGAAAATGAAAGCAGAAATTAAAAAAAAAAGACAGATAAACTTAAAAATTAAATTATTCTAAAGAAGACAGACCGCATATTATGCTGAATCAATAAGAAAGCGGTTTCCAGCATGATATGTTTTAGGAACGATAGGGGAAGGGTTTAGTGGGTCGGCTGTGACCGGAGTCCCACACTACCCGGGGAGATAGAACACCAATGCTCCGGGTGTGCATGGATAAGCATTCCTAATCCTTATCTAAAAAAAAGATGGGTAAATGGCTAGATGAGTAGAGGGGTAGATGGATAGATAGATAGATACGTAGATAGGGAGATAAGTAGATACGTAGATAAAATATTGTGTACCATAAAGCATTAGAATAATAAACACTGTTTTTTTTTCTTTGACTACCAAAATATTCACTGGAAATAATTTATATGGCAAAACAACGTTTGCCGGGTCAGCTAGTTATATGTATGTAATTTTATTCATAAACAAAAATATAATAATAAACTAATGTGCGGTGAATCAACTTTATCAAAAATTGTCAATTATTTTGGCACTGGGATTATCTTGTACATTATTTTACTACTTTTTTTAATAGGTATTACAAGGTGCCATTTTTAAATTAAGAAAACCCAATATTGTTAAATTTGCAGTTTAAGTCAAAGAAATTTTTTAAAAATATATTTTATTTCAGACTTTGAGTAGGAGGTTCATTGAAAAATCCGTCAATCAAGAAAAGTGACATGCCCAGCAAATTAATGTATTAAATTTATAAATGTCAATATATTTAAACAATAGCTTTAAAATAATGAAAATGCAAACAATAAAACAGCTGAAATTTAAACCAAATATTACTTCTATTCATATAACAGAGAGAATAGCGGTTCTATAATAAACATTAAACCGAATCAATTACAACGGCATATTTGTGGTCACTTGACATTACCTCAAAGAACGCAGTTTGAAGAAATTGCAATTTAATGCAAAATTACTTTAACCTACAAAATTATTAGTCTAAAAACTAATTTATAATTTTGACGACTGTTAACAATGGCTAACCATAAATTAGTCTTGGTAGTTAATTTTTGAAAGGCAGATATTTGCATAATTTTATATTAAATTAAAATTTAGGAACTTAATCTGTTTTAAATAGACAATGCGCTCTTTACTTTTATTTTTATAATGTGATTAACTTTGGTATTAAAATAGGAATATCGCATGCATTTTCCTTTAAAGTATCTGATAAAAGTTCTTAAATGATAATAAAAAAAAGTACACAAAAGTGATATTTTGTAATTGTGTACAGGGTGATCCACAAAGAAGTAAACAAGACCATATTTGTTGCTCCACAGGCATCTTAAAAAACCTAGAATACTGACTTCCATATGTACAGTGGCGTACCCAGAAAAAAGTTTGAAGGGGGGCAAGCCATGCCCGCCGGAGGCCAATGTGGCGAATTCGAAAAATTTTGGGGGCTGCCACGCCCAATTTTTACCAAGAAGTTGTTAAAATCGTTAAAAGAACCAGGATTTGGCGCGCTCTTAAATGGCACAGGGGGGGGCGACTCCCGCGCGATACAGCCGAGTTCTTAAAAAAATCTTTCTTGAGTCTTTTGGGGGGCAAAAGCCCCCTTGCCCCCCTGGGTACGCTACTGCATCTGTATGTAACAAAAATTGTACACCGAGTCCCGTTGTATTAGATATTTTAAATAGAATTTTAAATTTTATCCGTGATCCATAAAAAATACGTTATAAGTGCATAGTACCTCTGAGCTGTTATAAAACGATTTTTATGTTTTAATTTAAATGCAACTTAAAGTTGTGTTTAAAGTGTGTAGACATGATTCTACATACCGACACGCGCGTTTATTTACATGCATACACGTGGGTGTTCTATTCTAAATAAGATATTTATTTTAATTTAATGTATTACGGATATTTAACGTAGTAAATGAGAACTTGAAAGTACACCATTAAACTGGTCCGATTAAAATATATGAAATTCATTCATCTTCTTTAGTGTATTTTTTTAATATATAAGTGCCTAATCAGTGTATGTTCCCATTTGTTGGTAATTAGTTTCAAGAAGGGAGAATTTTAAAGTTAGTTCACTTGGAGGCCTCATAACTCAAAAACCAGAGGTTGTCGGAAAAAACTAATATTAAATTCGTGATCAGCGCCCCAAAAATGCAAAAATATGCAAAATTTTATAAAAATCGGCGTGGTGTCCGTAAAGTAAATTTTTACCAATTTTTTTCCTCTTTTTTTCAATGTGCGCAGATATCTCATCGTCTAAAATTACCTGCTGAAAAAATGGTTGCCATGGGATTTTTACAATATTCCCTAAAAACTGCGTACGTTGTAAAATTTTTAATTCCAAGTCAAGTTTGAAATATATATAATATTCTATATATAAAATATAATAAATTCTGAATAAATTATTTCTCCGCAAAGAATTTTGGTCTAGAAACTAACAAATATTTTTCTATACTATTAAATATTTTTAAACCTTGCCCAAAACATACCAAAAAACAACAACAAAGAAATTTATTAAGGGTTAAAAATAGTCGACATGGTGAAAATAAAGGACTGGGTTTATAATAAGTTACCATTCTGTTTTTATTTTGTCAGCAATGTTTCTGCATAGATTAATGCCTTTCTTAAACTTCCAAATTGATGATAAGCCATAAACATATTGCTAAAAGCATAGTACCGACAGAATGACACTGACAGATTTTTGGTGCTTCTATGTTTTAAGGCAATGGATATTCGTTCACATAGTGGACGAATGATATTTTTAACTAATCATCCACACATGTGTCGACGAATATTATACTTCATTATTCGTCCACACATGTGTGGACAACCAAACATAATGAGCTTGTGTGTTTGTGTATTATTAAATATTATTGTTGTTTTATTGCTATAAGGAAGGTGAAGGGCCAAGTTTACTTTTCTAGTCTAGCCGAGAAGTGTGTTTCCTGCGAAAATAGTTAAAAGGCTTCGAAAAATATGAGGATTGCTGATTCGACGAGGAATGCAGATCTAAAAAAGGCGTTTTAAGGACTTTTTCCGTCAATAAAAATTGTAATTGCTATAAACAAAAACGAAAATAAAGCCATTTCGATTTTTGATGATAACTCAAGAACCACTGATAACTCAAGAACCATAAGAGATAGCGGGAATTGCAAAAAAGATCCTTGAAAAGGAGGAAATTTCCAATAAAAAAGTCTTGACTCCCGGAGTTCTATCTTCATTATTTATAATTTTAATTTAACTCTGAAAATGGGCCTCCCCGCGACGTTTTTGGTGGCGCGCTCGGCGTCGAAACCGAGTACTTAACACTAATTTTTTTTTAGGGTATTAGATATACCCCTTAAAAAATTGTTAAGTGTGACGTACTCGGTTTTGACGCCGAGCGCGCAACCAAAAATGTCGCGCGAAGGCCCATTAAATTAAAATTATTATAAATAAAATATAAAGTTATAAATAATGGAGATAGAACTCCGGGAGTTGGGACTTTTTTATCGGAAATTTCCTCCTCTTCAAGGAGCTCTTTTGCAATTTCCGCTATCTTTTACGGTTTTTGAGTTATCATCAAAAATCCCAATGGCTTTTTTTATTTTTTGGTAATAACAATTGCAATTATTATTGGCAGAAAAAATCCTCAAAACGCCTTTCTCAGATTTGCATTCCGCATCGAATGAGCTATCGCTTATATTTTTTGAAGCCTTCTAATTATTTTTCGCAGGAATAACACTTCGACGCGGCGTTCATTGCTAAAATGACATGTTTGCCCCATTATGGCGGTCACTTGTTTGAATTCTTTGTTCTACAGTTCATTGTTAACAAAGATCACGAAACAACAGCGAGGGGCCCATGGTCCATGTCTACAGTGGAAAAATTACACCTTTCGGTCAGTATGGGGGACCTTGAGTGACGCCATATTGCGTTCGCGGACTTTGTCGACCTTCTGGACGACATAAATCAATAATCAAAGTGGGGCCTATGATCCAAGGGCATGGATATTACACGTTTGAAAATTTACCTCTCCTAAAAGCTACACTTTAGGGAGGCCATAGCGGGAAGTCAAAATGGGGAATAACGTTGTCTATCAGCCCCCAAAGCCTCGGCGTGAGGCCTATGATACATGCAAAAACCCTCTCGGCTCCAGGTCTAATATTTCTCATCCACTCTCTTGGACGATTATCCACTGTCATGTTTTTATTATATAAATTAAAAGGTTTAAAACCTTCCTGGGCTATTACAAAATAAAGTATTTAAACTTTACTTTATTATTAAATAAAATAATTAGTCTAGGAGGAATAGGCGCATGAGTGCCGAAAACTATTCCATCTCAATTTTTTTATACGATCCTGTTTAAATTGCCCTACTGGTAATATACATAAATGCATGTTGTTTAAACCGAAATTGTTTAAACAATTGCAAGGAATTGTTATTTTTTAACCGATCAATTTTTTTTCATATTCTTTATTGAAATACAAATAAAAAATGTTCTATGACTTTTTACGATAAAGTTAATATTTTTGGATTTATAAATTTTTAAAATTTCAAAAAATCTCAAATTTGGGTACTTTTGACCCATGAAAAATATATACAGGGTCCGGCAAAATGAACAACCCATTTTAAATTGCTTATAAAAATTTATTAACTTTAAAAACAAAACAAAGGAACATGTATTCTTAAACAAGAAAGATGGGAGTTTATTATGCTTTGAATATGGTGTGCCGCAAATGACCGCCACCCTCTTCAATACATTCTTCTAACTGGTTCATAAATTTTCTCATTACATTTTGAAGAACTTGCTAGAAATAGCGTGGATTTCATTGGCAATATTTGTTTTTATTTCTTGAACAGTTGCGATCTTGTATGGGTGAAAATTCATTTTTTTAACATTCTTCGTGTACTTCGCTCAGATAAATTTAAACAGTAGCATGTTTAACAACAGATTTTTTGGACTAGCGATAATTGCATTTCTAACTCTGTCTTCGTTCAGTGCATTGCAGGCAGATCTTGGCCGCCCACTTGACTTCTTGTCTAAAACGGATCCTCCTATCCTCCATTTACGAATCCAAACTGTAATGGTCTTCCGCTGCGGACACTGTCGGTCATTAAATTGACGTCGAAAACACCTTTGAACGCTATAATGGAATTATATTCAATAAATTTTTCGACACAAAAAATGCGATGTTCTGTTAACCAACGCGGCATTTTGACAACTGTCAACAATTTTAATAAACTCTCCAAAGCCTACTTTTCCAAATAAAAATATCGCCATAGTGAATACTCGATACATTTTTTTTATATTAAAGAAACAAAATAGGTAATACATTTTGCCGGACCCCGTATTAAGAAAACAAATAAAACAAAAAATTTATATTTTTTTATTTTTTACACAATAGTTAATAATATCCTTAATTGAGATTTAATTTTTTTTTATTGTTTATAAGTACAGGTTTTTTGAGCCCGCTCACAAGTATGCGTCCCTTACGATACTTAACGCCGTCTCTGTGAATCATACGCTGCATCGGACCCTCTGTGTCCTGAATCATTATTTTAAAAACTAGTAACTTTATCAAAATTGTTAAAGAAAGCAATGTTATTAATAATTTAATTATCTACAATATATCTGTATAAATAATATAGTTTTTTTAATCTTAATTAGGGATATAAATAACTATTGTATTATAAAGAACAAAAAAATATAATTTTTATATTTTATTTTTTTAAATATACTATATATATATATATATATATATATATATATATATATATATATATATATATATATATATATATATATATATATATATATATATATTTTTTTTTTTTTTTTTTTCATGGGTCAAAAGTACCCAAAGTTGAGATTTTTCGAACTAAAAAAAATTCATATCCCCAAAAATATTAACTTTATCATAAAAAGTCGTGGGACCTTTTTTATTTGTATTTTAATAAAGAATATGAAAAAAAATTGTTCGGTTAAAAATTAACAATTCCTTGCAATTGTTTAAACAATTTCTGTTTGAACAATATGGCACCGTATGGCGCCATGGCAACATGCATTTATATCATCAGTAGGGCAATTTAAAGAGGATCGTATAAAAAAATTGAGGTGGAACAGTTTCCGCTTCTCATGCGCCGATTCCTCCTAGACTAAATACCGTTTTAATAAAATTTGTTTTGAATTAACATATACTTGGTCCTTATTACTATATTAACACCTATAAAAATAAACGTTACTGCCAGTTATGACTGAGTAATTGGCAGCAGTTTTATTTTTATATTCTGGTTATTTTTCACCGAGGTAATGATTATTTAAAGACGTAATTTTCCACTGTAAATGTCGCTTAATAGGGCAAGCTATAAGTAAGAAAAACTAACTTAAATTAAATACGAGTAAGTAAATCTAAACAAATTACCATATTTTTACACTTTTTTATTTAATAAAAAACTTTTTCAATTGCAATTCAATAAAAAAATATTTCCAAATTTATTTTTACTAATATCGATATTAAGATACTTAAGGCTAATATACATACATCTATTTTTTTAGGGATGACATCCAAATAACTATACATATATAAACAAAATGTGCTGGAGAGAGATACAGAATTCTAACCTAGCACCTTAGCTTATGACAAAGTTTCGTGTTGTAGAAAAAATATCATAAATCCACCAAACCAGATAAATTGAGTAAATGAATAAGACGGAATTCAGATTTGATTAAAATTAATTACTTTTATCTAAATGCCAAAAAAACTTTGCAGGTCTTAAATTAACTGTTTCTAGCAACTCAACAAAATGTAATGTTTGTTCAAAAATTTGGCAAGTAAAATACCTTTTAACAAAATTTGGCAAGTTCATTTTATTTAGACAATTTAGAATGTAAATTTCCCAATTATTAGGAATTTTCAAAAATAGTTCAAAAGATTTTCATAACGAGCAAAAGTCTGAGTCACCGTTTTTACTTTAAGTAATTTTTCGTTGTTTAAATAAAGAATTTTTTTATAGGAAACAATTGTATAGAGTGGCCCCTTTAATCTTTTAAATTATGTTATCTGAAATATTAAAGGGTTTTAGATTTTTTACTACCAATGATTTGCCTTAAATGAATTCATTTTTAATGTAATGTGATAGGTTATTTACAAAATGTGTTGATTTTCGTTAATGGTACCAGATTTATTTCGGGTACCTATTTAATGGTTAATTAAACAATCCTTTAAAGGTTTTTAGGTATTCAAATTGATAAGAGATACAGATAACAAGATCCCTGTATTATTCCATAATTTTGACTTAATTTAAAATTGAGTTGGTCAACCTCAGTTGATTCAATAAGAGCTTTGGATTACAGCGTTCAATTCGACATAAAATCCGCTTTTATTAATTTGCTCTCGGGCAAGGTTAATAGTCGAATGTGACCATAGGGTAAAGGCCACGTTAAGCTGGTGTTCCGTCCGGATAATATTACCCAGACGTTAATGGAGGGTTGTTCAAAGGTAGTAGTTATTTGTATACGTGATAGTTCTACCGCGTTTTCTATAAGGTGCAGTAAAATTCAATATCTGCATGTTACGGTGGAAACAATTGATGGAACTGGGAAAAATTATTTTTAAAAATCTACAGAACCGGGTCTCACCATACCTAGTACTTACGCTTCATACAAGCCTTCGTGGTCTGTCAAAAAGATGTTCCATAGTTTCGGCGGATTCATGTTTAAAAAAAAAGTGTTGAATGACGGTTTTAAAAAATGTCCTTTTTCGTTTATTATTTTTTAAATTTAATTTAGTTTCATTTATTCAAGATAACGTCGCAAAAAAAACTTCACACACTATAAACAGTATATTATTCAATAGTCATATAACGATGGCAGTTATTCACGCGGATTATATCATCCGAGTGAATAATAGTCACTATATGCAAGTAGAATACAATACTTTATTCCTGACTATCAAATAATTTGAGCTAAAATTAGCATAAAATTTATTTTTAAATTATTAATTAATAAGTCAAACACGTTTTTGACGTTAAAATTAACCGAAACAGCGCTACAACGTGTTGTGTTGATTGTTTCGAAACCAGCTGTGTTTTTTTTATCTAGTACATCGACGCTGTGATTAGCAAATTGCGTAATTCTTTATGATACAACTTTTTAGTAGACAAATAAAACTTTTTGGAAAAAGTATGTGTCCTTATTATAAAACGAAATTAGTTTATAAAATATTTATTCAAAATCACACTTTATCTGTTTTAATACCAGGACTCATACTTTTATAAAAGTTTTATTTGCCTATTGATGAGTTCTTTATATATATATATATATATATATATATATATATATATATATATATATATATATATATATATATATATATATATATATATATATATAAAGTTACACACTTTGCTAATTATACCAACGACATATTAAATAGTATTCCAAGTCGAGGTTATTCGACTTTTTGTTTAATTTTATAAAAATTAAAAAACTGGATCAGTCAATAATAAAATCATTATATACTAGTAAATAATGGATATTATTTAGTAAACTTAGGTATATTAAGTAAAATTTTACGCCGATTTTTATAAAATTTTGCATATAGGCAAGGGCGTAGCCAGGATTGTCGTATATAAGGGGGGGGAACAAAGAAAATCCTAGATTATATCGGTTGTTTTGATCGTTGTTTTTACCCTATGAGTTTCACATGAGCAGTGGAGGTAGTAATTAAAAAAATATATAAAGATCAGAAATAGCTTGAATGAATGCGAGCGGCCACCGATAAAGGCGCACAACATTGGCTGATCAGTTGCCTCCCCTCTCACCCCGATTCCCGCCCCCCCGCTCCGCTCCTATGTCTATTTTACTTAGGGTTCTTTATCACTTTTTTAAAGTTCTTTTGTGTTTTCACAAAACGTTTTATGATTAATTTTTTATAACCAAAAAAACTACGCTACACTTGTCGTTATAAGTGACATTTTTTAGAGTAAGAAATGATGTAAACAAAAATTATATTAGAGATCACATTACGTATAGTTGGATTTCACAAGCCAGCCTTTAAGCCTGCTAGTTTCTTAGGTCTTATAAGAAGCGTCGCAAATTATGAAGCTCGACAGAATTACAGTTTACCAGCGAACGACCGCTCTTCTAAGGGAGGGCAGCTGCCCCTCCCTGCCCGTACCTCGCTACGCCTATGCATACAGGGGTTTTTTGGGGAACTGATCACGAATCCAAAATAAGTTTTTTCCGGCAACCTCTGGTTTTTGAGTTATTAGGCCTCCAAGTGGACTAACCTCAAAATTGGCATTTTTCCAAAATTCCTCCTTCTTGAAACTGATTACCATCAAAATGGAACATACACTGATTGGGCACTTATATATTAATCGAATACACTAAAATTTACAAAAGTTTATTGCTTATTTTTAGTAAAAAACACCTCAAATAAATCCAGTTTTTTTATATCTTCACAATTTAATTATGAATCAGGCAACCACTTATACATCATATATCTTCTTACAACGTACAGAAAAGTGGATTCATTTAAGATAATTTTTACTTAAAATAAACAATAAATTATTGTAAATTTTAGTGTATTTGTTTAATATATAAGCGCCTAATCAGTGTATGTTCCCATTTGTTGGTAATCAGTTTCAAGAAGGGAGAATTTTGAGGTTGGTTCACTTGAAGGCCTCATAACTCAAAAACCAGAGGTTGCCGGAAAAAAACGAGTTTTAGATTCGTGATCAGCGCCCCAAAAAACCCCTGTATGCAAAATTTTATAAAAATCAGCGTGGTGTCCGTAAAGTAAAATTTTACCGTAAATTGAATATATAATATATTCATGGATAAACAATGATTATTAAATGGTAAGTTTGCCTCTAAGTAATATTGTGTGAAATCAATGTTCTCTTTGGTGACGTAGCCGTCAGCCGACCGGAGGAACCAATTGTACCCAGTATGCCCTTTTAAATAGTGAATATTGATCATGTGCTGATCATTTATTGATAGGTATTACAGGATGACTGCGGTTAAGTAAATAGGAAATAAACCTATAGAGTGCAAAAAAAGCAATCTTGGAACAATTACACTCAGTATGACATATTATCGATATACACGCAATAAATAACCTTTCGAAAAGTTTTACTTAGGGTGCTAAGAAGGATTGCTCCAAAACTATTATTTTTTAACAAAAGCCAAATTCGAGCTTGGTCCGTAGGACCACAGACACATAGACCTATACGTATGCCGATAATTTTCCGCCATATTTTTTTTCATCAAATTTTGTTTGGTTTAAATGGCATATTAAGTATAAATTGTTCCAAGATGGCCATTTTTTGCACTTTCTAGGTCTATTTTCTTGTTCTTATCAGAACCAACCACAGTCATCATGTAAAACCTAACAATAAGTGATGTGATCAGCTTATAGTCAATATTCACTATTTAAAAAGGCAAACTCTGTACGATTGGTCCTTTTCTTCTACAGTGGGCTGACGGTCTATCACTATAACTTTTAATTACCAAAAATTCACATCTAACGACTTTATGTAATCTATAAGGGATAATTTGTCAGGTATAATTAACATAACACACAAAGAAAACATAGTATTCATTCATATAACACGGACCCGCCTTATCGGATAGCGGTACTTCAACATGTACAATAATTGATTCTAATTCTACTTGTCTAGTAAAACTGGGCACGTTTAACATATTTATTTACAAGTGATATTGTCATTGAGAAAAAAAAACAATGGGTTCAGGTCAAATACCATGACAGGCCTATCTATAACGGTATCAAAGAGCTTATTTTTAATTCGATACGGTCTGAAATTTAATAAGGGATTTAAATTTAATTTTTGATAAGATTTATTAA
The DNA here is from genome assembly GCA_019359885.1 of Listronotus oregonensis. Classification (NCBI taxonomy): domain Eukaryota; kingdom Metazoa; phylum Arthropoda; class Insecta; order Coleoptera; family Curculionidae; genus Listronotus; species Listronotus oregonensis. The sequence goes on from JAHBCN010000015.1 coordinate 172,905, forward strand.
ATATACTCGTATATATTTAATATTTTTAAGGCTAGCAATTTATCAGTTATCAGTATTCGTTTTGCCTCGTTTCATGATAAGTGCATGCCCACTCGCACTCTCGTCATACATACAGTGGTGGCCATAAGTATATATGGAAACTTTTTACATTTTAAAATAACACAAAAAATATTGATATGCGAACTTCTTGAAATATAAATAAACAACTTTTCAGTAAAAAAGGGTATTTCAAACAGTATAAAGCAAAGAAATGTTGTTTGGTTTTTTTGTGTGATAAGAACAGAAATTTTGTGGCCAAAAGTTTGGAAACCTAAAATAAAATATATAGAAATTATTTTACTTAGGCAGTTTAACAGTACGATTTGGTTTACGTAAATACAAGCACCATGCCCAAATCTAAATATTTATCTACCGATTTAAAAAATAAAATAGTTGAGTTATACAAGGCGGAATATAAGCAAGGTGAAATAAATAAAAATTTAAGCATGTCAAAAGGCCCCTGTTTCAAAAATAATTACAAAATTAAAAAAAGAGGAAATGTTTCGGTAGCCCAAAAGCCAGGAAGACCACGAAAGTTGTCCAAAAGGCCAATGAAGGTGATGAAAAAAATTTCAATTGGAGATCTGAAAAAACATCAACGGACATTGCTCAAGAAATGGTTAAAATGGGGATAGCGGTGTCTGCGCGCACAGTAAGAAGAAGGTTGAATAAGGTAGGACCTCTTGTAAGAGTTGCTGTGAAGAAGCAACTAATATAAAAAAAATAAAAAGGACCGCTTAAAATTTGCCAAGACCACCTTACCTGGTCTCATCCAAAATGGAATACTGTGTTGTTCAGCGACGAAAGTAAGTTTCAGTTGTTTTAATTTTAATCCAATATTCCAATGGCTACTGCTGTTAAGTTAGTGATGATTTTGATGAGATAAGAAAAAAATTACAACCGGTATTTTGTCGCGGATACTTTCAACGGTTGTGCTATTAATTTATTGTTGTGTTTTTTTTATTTTTTTCACTCATATTGTAGAGGAATATTTTAGTTGTTTTAGATTATGACTTTTTCTTGTCATCTTAAATATAAGGACAATCTTATAATGTTACAATAATTTTATTTCAATCTGTTATCTAGTTTTGTGAACTTTTCTTTCTAGGAAAAAATTGTTAAAATTGATAACATGCACTTTTACCTATTAAAACTTTAAAAATATATAAAAGTGTCTTACCTGCCCAGCGAATTAACACTAACTATCAAATAACTGATGGCGAAACATACCTGAAAAAAAAAGATCCAGCTTTAAAATGGAAATACTTTTTATTTTGCTAAAAAAATTAAAAAATTGATAATTTTGCTTTTGTAAGCAATCTTTACGTTTTAAAGGATTTTTTAAAGTAGGAATCCTCGATACACTTGTGAATAGTATTATCATTTTTTAAAGAGATCGCACTTAAAAGGGAAATAAACAACAAAAGAAATTATAAGGTCTATTAAAAATTAAAATCAGAAAAAAATATTAATAAATGATTATACTATATTCTTAAGGATGAGATATATACTAGCTCCAGCGATGCTTCCAAAATTTGGGATATCTTAAAATTTAAACAGGAAATAAAAGAATCATTTACTAATTATAAAATAATTTTTAATAACCAGACTAAAAAAACACTAAAGAAACGGTAAATGAGTTTAATATTTTTCAAAAATCGGTCAAACTTCTGTGTCTAACATAACGAAATTTAGTCCGCTTTGAAACCTTATAGTAAAAGCTCGAAAGCTCCATGTTTTTAAGTTCTACCTTATTGTCTAAAAAAAAAATTATTATCTAAAAAATAATAAAATTCCAGAGGTATGAATTAAGAGTGAGCGAAATAGATTTATCGAATTTAAAACAAGTAATGTTGCTTTAAGCGTAATAAATTTAACCTGTAGGTACTTCTTAAGGAAAATGTTTACAAAATAAAATATTATTTTTAAAAAATAGCTATTTTAGCATTTTAAACAAATTTTACTAGGGGAAGTACATATCAAATTTAACATCACAAACCTATGAGGTGCCTGCTTGTAAACTATTTATTTTATAATTAGATTTTTTAAAAAGTATTTTTTATTCTTAAAAATTCAGTGATTTTTAAAACTTTCTTACCTTGATTCTGCTAATAATATAAAAAATATTAATAACGCAAAGATCTTTTGGTACCTGCATATCTTAAGAAAAATATATACATTAAAAACCTAGTCCTTAAAAAAATTAATCTTCAGAATTATCTTAAATTACTAATAAGTAAATTCTTTTGTCTTAAAAAACGAGGTTGAAAAACTTAATTGTAATTAAACTTACTAACCTAGGCATAAACATACTGGGTGTATCGCTTCAACCTACACTAGCTCACCCTGTATCGTTCAACTAACTAAATTAGGATTAGGCCAACAAAGGATAAACGATAAATCGCCGGACGATAATTTCACATTTAAGCCCAATGAACCGCGAACAAAACGTATTGTTCCCAACTCGGGTAAACAAACTCACCAAGTCACCTGTGGGCGCTGCTTTCATTAGTATTCGCGATTACTATTTCGGGTCAGAGACGCCTCTCAATGTCAATGCTGGTCGATGTATTTGTGCCACTCGCATATTAATTTCGTTTTACTTTGATAGGTACTTCAAATGTATAGGGTTTTTGTTTAAATTCTGACCCACAAACTGGTTAGAATGGCCAACACCAATAGCATATCTACCTAGACTATGTTAAATGAAAAGCTCTGTCCATACTTTTTTTAATGGATAATGATCACAAATTTAACAATGATACGTTTATTATGGGCTCATTAAAGTTTTCCTACAGTTGACGCATATACGGGAAAAATAAAAAATTGAGTGAATCTGAGAGCTTTTTAATTAAAAAAACGCCAATTAATCCTTTGACCTAATCTTTGAAAAGGACAATATTATATCCGAATGCAGTTGTTGTCACGCCTTTGTAGCTGGCAAGTTTGTAACAAAGTAAGTTCTTTAATAAATTTTGTCAATCGATAAGAGATGGCGCTATTAGATTTGTCGTAAAAATGGTAGTACTTTTCTATAAACATGTGTAAAGTTTCATGTACATCTATCAACGTAGTCGTGTATTTACAGCTGTTTAAAGTTGATTGTCATAGTTTTTTTTACAGTAGAAAAAAACGAATATCGTGCAGTAATATACTATTCTTATTTTTAAAAGGGGTAACACCAAAACAAATTATAAGCATTAAAATATGGAAATGGATTCTTCACCCTTAATTAGAACTATAGAACGATAGGTAGCTGAACTGAAATTGGTGTGGTATAAGCCTTGAAGATAATCCAAGTGAAGGAGTCCAAAAAACTAGAAACTGTAGCAAAAATACTAGATATGGTTGTGATTGTGGGCAATATTTGGTCTAATGTTTTGGGTTTCAGAAAGCTGTGTGGACAATGTTTGCGGCATTCACTAACAATGGAACAACAACACATTCAATTATGACTTTCTCAGGAACAGCTAAAGCAGTTTAGAAAAGCAATAAGGGATTTGGTGCGTTGTTAGAAGACTATTTATAAAACTTGAGTACCATGATCCTAAATCAAAACAAGAGTCTAAGGTTTGATGTAAACCCATTACTTCGCTCCAAAGGAAGTTAGGGCCCAGAAATCGGCCAAAAAGGTGTTAGCATCAGTTTTATCGGATGCAAAAGGAACTTTGTTTGTGGATTACCTCCAAACAGTATGCTGAGATTAAAGTTTTTTAATCTTAAAGGGTATTTGTTCATATGGTTTACCCAAGGATCAATTTTGGGTCAACTTTTATTACTTATTATAAATCAATAAAATATGTTGATGTTTGGCTAATGGATTGGTAATAACGGAGACCATTTTAAATTAGGGGTAGCTAGTACAAAAAATGTTTTGACAGGCAATTGCTTATCTGGTCATGTAAAAATAATCAAGAAAACACTTTTTGTCTTGACAGTTTCTTGACAAATTTGTCTTGTCTTGATTCAAGAAATTTCAAGACTTAAAATTTCTTGACGTATAATAAAGGGTAAAGCAATTTTAAATACTAATATTGTATTTTTAATATTCCTACAGCAGTTATTATAAAGAAAAGATTAAACGATAGATAAATCAAGTTTAACTATTCTACTTCATAGTCCTTAATTAACTTTAAATACTGTGACTCGCAGTGTTTTCCCATATTCAGAGTGATTCAAATTCGATTCTCACGATAGGGATCTCCGCAACCAAAAGAGACACGGGGTTAATTAAACTGAGACAAAATCGAGAAATAGATGGCACTACTCACATGAATATTTCACATTCCGACAGGATTTTTTAATTTTTAAATACGTTATTCCTTGGGTCGAGAGAAGGATTTTTTTTCTAGTTATACAGGTTGTACAAAAACCTAAAGGTTACATGCAAAAAAATCCTTCAAGTTACTTAAAGTTTTTTATGATTTTTAAATATTTTTCTAACTGTACTAGGTGAGCGCGAAAAGTGGACCTAAAAGTTACATGCAAAAACCCTTGCTACATCTTCTTAAATTTTTTGTTTATTATTTCATAGCGCGAGGTAAGCAATCTTTTAATCGCACACCCTGTACAGTGGAAGAAAAATGTTCCCTTTAAAGGAGATGCCTCGCACTAAGAAATTATATACCAAAAGACCATAAAAAAATAATCTAGCAAAAAAAAATTACTTAGGGGTCGTTTGTGTCGCTCAAAGTAATAACATACAAAACAATCACATATTTATAGCAACTTTTAAGTTTTTTTACTTGTAACCTTTAGGCTCATGCGTTGGGCACACCATGTATGGGTGGAAAAAAATATATGGCTTTTTTTCGGTATGGCAAATACAGTACGCAGTGCCATGTCCTTTGGCAGTGCGTAAAATGCGGCGGAGAACATCGGAAAAATCCAATAACTTTTGGAAACATACGAAAAAAGGCAAATTTTTTAATTTTTCTTCAAGAAAATAATAATAATTTTTTGTTACGGCGCGTCATTCTTTAAATACCCATACCAACACTGACCTTTGCTTTAATATACGGCTCCCGGTTTTTTATTTCATTTTTGGAAGCTCTTGACGCCATAAAAGCAACCAAGCAAGGGAAACGAAAAATAGCTACATATATAGCATTGTAAAGTCAAGAGTTTTCCAAAAATGAAATAAAAAATATATGTCCGTATTTAGTAAAAAAATCTTTTATGGATATTTTAAAAACTAAACGTCGGCGTCGTATCCAAAAAATTATAGTTATTTGTGCAACCAGTTGGGAAAAGCACCATTTTTCGTAACGAGCAGATTTCTGAAAGAATGTAAGTTATTTAAAAATAGTGTTTCCCCACGATTTCACACAATATTTTTTCTAATTTTAAATCTGATATGATTCTTTTTAATTTTTCTAATTTTGTCGTTTAAAGTGACACTTTTTAAAACTTATTGGCGTTGTCAAAAGCTTACTTTTCATCACCAGTTGCGAAAAATTTTAATTTTCGTAACTGGTTACGAAAACTAAGATATTTAACAACGTCAATAAGTTTTAAAAAGTGTCACTTTATATGTCAAAATTAGAAAAACATATTTTTCTTTAGAGCTTAAAAAAGAATGCATGCTTGTTTTTTTCAGGATAAAGGACAATAATGATTGGAAACAGAGCTGTAAAAAATTAAAAAGCAATATTTTAAAAATTATTTTATTTTTCGGGTATATCTTCAAAAATATTTGGACTTTTCTAATTTTCTCGACACTGTTTAACTCACCGACAATTTTGTCCCAATTTAACCAACCTTGTATCTCTTATGGTTTACGAGTATCCATAGGTAAGCAACGATTCTGAATCATACCTTTTATACAACTGCACCATGCGTTTTTTTAGAATTTGCGGATTAAACATGCCTTCTAAAAAATATAGAATACCTTTATAGAAATAGCTGGCCCACTCAAAAGGCAAGGATCTAGTTCACCTAAACTGTTTACCCTTTAAATTTTCGGTTTTCACGCTATACAATCTTAAGTTAATTAAGCATCCTGTATGATTCGAAAAACATAAATTGACAATTCTAAAAGTATATCCAACCAGATATCTAAAAAGACGAATAAATTATATTAAAAAAAAAATTGAAAAATTTCGAGATATCTTAAAAATTGAGAAATCTTGGTCTTTACGTATTATTTTTTGTCTTGTCTGAAAATTAGAAAAATGAACTTTTGTCTTAATCTTGTTTTAGAATCGAGACAAGATTAAGACAAGATCTTGAAAATTTCAGGTAACTGGCCACCTCTATTTTAAATTTTTTCAAAGGATATAAAAATGCACTGTATCAATTTATTCGAAACAATGGTCGACGAGCCTTCTTCCACTTGAAAAAATCAGAAAATACGAAAATAAATATCTTGTATTAATTTTTAAATAGTAATAAATTTACTTTTAACCTCAATCACAGTAAAAAGATTTTTATTATAGTACTTGATCACAAATAAAGCAATTTTATAATCACTAAATTTAATAGAACAGTTTTGATTTTAATATTCCACAAGAGGAATTTAAAATCAAATCGAATTCAGTAATTATGGAGTTTTAATAACGTTTAAATCAATTCGTTTTATACAACATGACATTTTGGAACGGGAGCTAACAACGTCGGGAAAAAAATAATTTTAGGTTGGCTAATTTTTTGATATTTTGTCATCCTTCCTCATCCCTGGGCAATCTGGCTGGTGGTAGCGGTTGCGTTTATTAGTGCGCATCCCACCTGTACAGGTAATGATCCAAGATTTTGAAAGCATTTTAAGAAGCCTAATTTTCAGTTTCTTGTCTTTAATAGGTTTACCAAACATATTCTTTTTATTGTTAGACACTTTTATCATTGCTAATTATATGCCAGACGCGATTTTTTTTTCTTTTTTAATAAAAATTTTAAACTATTTTAGTACGTCTGTAATTTTAATATGATGTTATTTGAGTATACATTAACCCAAAATTAATTTGCCAGACGTTAATTCAATTGCTAAACCTAGAATAAGAACGACAAACTTGTTAGTTATAATTCATTTAAGTACGATGTTTCGATGGCTAAACGGGTATCACGTACACGAAGGTCCCGAGTTCGATTCTATAAAACTCCAAGTACTTTTTTTTTGAAATAATAATTAATAAATAATTAAATCATTGAACTTGTTAAAGAAATACACTAAAAACAATCTGTCAACAACGCATGTACTTAACCCACGAATAAGAGAAGCTATAAGATTACTTATAAAATTTATTTATTTTTCGTAAATAAAAATGTATAAACCTGGTCAGCACTGTAAAAGTAAAGTGCAATATCAATAGTGAATAAACAATTTTAAAGCTAAAAAAGTAAGTATAAAGAGTGTGTTTTTGATAAAAAAAAAGTACTTGGAGTTTTGTAGAATCGAACTCGGGACCTTCGTGTTGCTGGGCAAAGAAATCATATTAATTTGCGGGCTTTTTATAAATCATAACATTCATAACTAATAAGTTTGTCGTTTTTATTCAAGGTTTTAGCAATCGAATTAAGGTCTGGCAAATTAATTTTAGGTTATTGTATACTCAAATAACATAATATTAAAATTACAGATATACTAAAATAGTTTGAAATTTTTATTAAAAAAGAACAAAAATCGCGTCTGGCATATAATTAGCAATGATGTAAAGACAAGAAATCGGGCTTCTTAAAATGCTTTCAAAATCTTGGATTATTACCTGTACAGGTAGGATGCGCACTAATAAACACAACCGCTACCGCCAGCCAGATTGCCCAGGTTCTATCCGAAAAAGGAAGAAGAACAACATATCAAAAAATCAGCTGACCTAAAATTCTTTCTCGAAAACGTTGCTAGCTCCTATACTATTTTATATTGGAAAATAATTAACCGAAACAAAAATGACTGGATCTGCCTAAAAATGTCAAAAGGTTTGTTATTGTACCCAAAATGGCATTTTCTGCTGAAACAACCAAATAAAAATGCAGTATTTCGTACAAAGTTCTTTTATTCTTAAAAACACTCATAAAAAAAGGTTTTCTCTTAATAAGAGAGTAGATAACAACAGGCCATTATGTTTGTGTTATTTATAAAGGTAATTTATAAAATTTTAAAATATTTTCTTAGCAACAGCATCTGTTTCTACCGTCTAAAAAATTGTTTTTAGTTTTTCACTTGCGTTTTAAATTAAATAAATAAGTTATTTCTGTACTTTACACGTGAGTGGGATATTTACGAAACATGTAAACTTTGAGGAAATTTCAAGTACGCTTTTGCGTTTTAGAATTAATTTAAAATGTAGAATGTAATGTGTAAACTAAATTAAACATTAATTACAACTCAAATACTTTTATAACATTATAAAAAGAAATATACAGGTTGGCTCATTAGTGCTAGAAAGAAAATAAAGTATTATCGTCCTTTAAAAAGCCGCAATTAAAGTTTTATATAGAAGTTGTAAATGTAAAATACCGATATATTAAAAAGTTTTGAGCTATTCAGAAGGCCAAATTAAGTTTTTTTGTAAATAAATTAAAATTTTACCTAAGATTCCAAAAACAGGGTTGTTTACTTAAAGCTCTACTACACATTAGAAAACCTGTTAGCAGTTAACAGAAGACCATCGACTGCAATTATTGTAAATTGGTAAAATAGTGGTCTTTTTATTCTCCATCAGTTGTAGTTCAGAAAACAAAGCTGAAAAAAGTGCAAACCTGGCAATTTTTTTTAAATGCATAGATTTGCAGGAAAATTTGGGATTAGGCTTAACTTAGCCTTTTCAAAATCTATATTATGCCTATGGGCGCTTTTATTTTTTAGGGGTGAAAACTACTCTTACTGCTAAGACCTATAAAACTATATATTAAAGCTTAAGTTGAGTTAAATTTGACTGAAACAAGTTGAAAAAGTAGTATTTTGTTTCTTTAAAAGGGAGTTTAAAATATTTCAGCCCTAAAAAATCAACCCTTACTATAAATAAAAAAAATTTATATATTTATCCCAAAATATTAATATGTTATCAGTGTTTTGCATAAAAATTTAGCATTAAGCTTAACTTACCCCCCTCTTGAAAATCTTCATTATGCTGAAGGCAGCTATTTATTTTTTAGGGGTGAAAACTACTCCTTATTGCAAAACCCTTCAAAACTTTTATATTAAACCCTAAGTCACATAAAATTAGGTTCATATAAATTGAAAAATACGTATTTAATATTTTAAAACAGTATCTAATATATTTTAACCCTTGAAACTTAACCCTTATTATGATTTAATAAAAAAAGATCGTTTACCCTAGAAAAATAAACATAGTCACAGAGTTGGTATTAAAAAATGTAACTGCTTAAAAGTAATGCTAATTTATTTTTCTAATTTTTTTAATTTTCAAAAACCCACCCGTTACAATCTTACAATGCAAAAAATAGTACAAAACCGCGAATTAAATAAAATGCTTTTGAACGGGCTTTACAATGTCGGAAAAAATAATTTTTTAGGCTAATTTTTGATTTTTGTCATCATTTCATTTGGGCAATCTGGCTGTTGGGGTTGCGTTTTATTAGATCCCCCTGTTAAGGTAATGATCAAGATTTGAAAGCATTTTAAAACCCTTACTTTTTAAGGTTGTCTTAAAGGGTCTAAACATATTCTTTTATTGTTAGACACTTTTATCATTGCTATTATATGCCACGCGATTTTATTCTTTTAATAAAAATTTTAAACTATTTTAGTACGTCTGTAATTTTAATATGATGTTATTTGAGTATACATTCCCAAAATTAATTTCAGAGTTAATTCAATTGCAAATAGAATAAGACGACAAACTTTTATTTAAATAATTCATTTAAACATTTTCATTTGTTCACTACACGAATATTCGATTTTAAAACTCAGTACTTTTTTTGAAATAATATTAATAAATAATTAAATCATTGAATGTTAAAGAATACACTAAATCAATCTGTCACAAGTGTACTTAACCCACGAATTAGAGAACTATAAGATTACTTATAAAATTTATTTTTTTCTAAAAAAAATGTATAAACCTGGTCAGCACTGTAAAAGTAAGTGCAATATCTAGTGAAAACTATTTTAAAGCTAAAAGTCAAGTTTGTGTTTTTGATAAAAAAGACTTGAGTTTTAAATCAACTCGGACCTTCGTGTTGTGGGCAAAGAAATCATATTAATTGCGGTTTTATAAATCTAACATTCTAACTAATAAGTTTGTCGTTTTATTCAAGGTTTAGCAATCAATTAAGGTCTGGCAAATTAATTTTAGGTTATTGTATACTCAAATAACATAATATAAAATTACAGATATACTAAAATAGTTTGAAATTTTATTAAAAAGAACAAAAATCGCTCGGCATATATTACAATGATGAAAGACAAGAAATCGAATACTATGCTTTCAAAATCTTGGATTATTACCTGTACAGTAGGATGCCACTAATAAACACAACCGCTACCGCCAGCCAGATTGCCAGGTTCTATCCGAAAAGGAAGAAGAACAACATATCAAAAAATCAGCTGACCTAAAATTCTTTCTCGAAAACGTTGCTAGCTCCTATACTATTTTATATTGGAAAATAATTAACCGAAACAAAATCTGGATCTGCCTAAAATGTCAAAAGGTTTGTTATTGTACCCAAAATGGCATTTTCTGCTGAAACAACCAAATAAAAATGCAGTATTTCGTACAAAGTTCTTTTATTCTTAAAAACACTCATAAAAAAAGGTTTTCTCTTAATAGGAGAGTAGATAACAACAGCCATTATGTTTGTGTTATTTATAAAGGTAATTTATAAAATTTTAAAATATTTTCTTAGCAACAGCATCTGTTTCTACCGTCTAAAAAATTGTTTTTAGTTTTTCACTTGCGTTTTAAATTAAATAAATAAGTTATTTCTGTACTTTACACGTGAGTGGGATATTTACGAAACATGTAAACTTTGAGGAAATTTCAAGTACGCTTTTGCGTTTTAGAATTAATTTAAAATGTAGAATGTAATGTGTAAATTAAATTAAACATTAATTACAACTCAAATACTTTTATAACATTATAAAAAGAAATATACAGGTTGGCTCATTAGTGCTAGAAAGAAAATAAAGTATTATCGTCCTTTAAAAAGCCGCAATTAAAGTTTTATATAGAAGTTGTAAATGTAAAATACCGATATATTAAAAAAGTTTTGAGCTATTCAGAGTGGCTCAAAGATGGGGCGCAAATTAAGTTTTTTTGTAAATAAATTAAAATTTTACCTAAGATTCCAAAAACAGGGTTGTTTACTTAAAGCTCTACTACACATTAGGAAAACCTGTTAGCAGTTAACAGAAGACCATCGACTGCAATTATTGTAAATTGGTAAAATAGTGGTCTTTTTATTCTCCATCAGTTGTAGTTCAGAAAACAAAGCTGAAAAAAGTGCAAACCTGGCAATTTTTTTTAAATGCATAGATTTGCAGGAAAATTTGGGATTAGGCTTAACTTAGCCTTTTCAAAATCTATATTATGCCTATGGGCGCTTTTATTTTTTAGGGGTGAAAACTACTCTTACTGCTAAGACCTATAAAACTATATATTAAAGCTTAAGTTGAGTTAAATTTGACTGAAACAAGTTGAAAAAGTAGTATTTTGTTTCTTTAAAAGGGAGTTTAAAATATTTCAGCCCTAAAAAATCAACCCTTACTATAAATAAAAAAAAATTTATATATTTATCCCAAAATATTAATATGTTATCAGTGTTTTGCATAAAAATTTAGCATTAACTTAACTTACCCCCTCTTGAAAATCTTCATTATGCTGACATATTTATTTTTAGGGGTGAAAACTACCCTTATTGCAAAACCCTTCAAAACTTTTATATTAAACCTAAGTCACATAAAATTAGGTTCATATAAATTGAAAAATACGTATTTAATATTTTAAAACAGTATCTAATATATTTTAACCCTTGAAACTTAACCCTTATTATGATTTAATAAAAAAAGATTGTTTACCCTAGAAAAATAAACATAGTCACAGAGTTGGTATTAAAAAATGTAACTGCTTAAAAGTAATGCTAATTTATTTTTCTAATTTTTTTAATTTTCAAAAACCCACCCGTTACAATCTTACAATGCAAAAAATAGTACAAAACCGCGAATTAAATAAAAATGCATTGAATCGCCTTTAGAATGCTCCAAAAAAATATTTTTTAGGCATAACTCCTTTAGTTTTTGTGATAAAAGTTTTTTAAAAAACCATTTTGTTGGTTTTGTTAAGAGCTTTAAGGTCCTATATATTAAAACTGTTTAAAACCCTTACTTTTTTAAAGAGGTGAGTTTAAAGGGCTGAAACAAGGTAGTCCTCGTCTATACATACACGTTTTAAATGTTTATATCTCACCTAATTTTCGTCATACAGTAAATAAAAAAAAAGAAAAATATTTTTAATTCAAAAAGCTACAGTTTCATACCTTACTCTCTTTTACGTATCTCCCTTAGTTTTCGAGTTATTTTCAAGAAAAGGTCATTTTTTATTAAAATCTGAAATTTGATTTTTACTTACTTTTTTTTTCAAAATTAGGCAATTTAAATCAGTTAAAACTTTAGAATGCATTTATAATACAAAGATAAAAAGAGAATTGAAAAAAGGGTCTACGACTAATTTTAATTTGGGTGGTAATTAGAGGGTTGTTTTCGAAGATTTTTGCACTCAACTTTTATGATACATATATATATATATATATATATATATATATATATATATATATATATATATATATATATATATATATATATATATATATATATATATATATCTATATATTCAATTTTATATATATATATATATATTTTTTTAAAAGAAAGGTCTTTGCAAATGCTTCGAAAAAGTTAATATTAGTTTTCCTCGTAAAATACGTAGATTTTGCGTATTTGCCTTTGAAACTCGGCAATTTTGTGTTTGTTGAAATGAAACAGCTAACTTTTAACAAACCACAACTTGGTTTGTATTGGTCCCACAGCAATTAGAAAAAAAAACATTTTATTTGTTTCTTTAAAAGCTACAAATTTGTTTTATACAGTTTTTTTTTGATGAAATACATACTTATTGAGTTATTTGCAAAAAAAAACGATTAAAAACGTTGATTTTATCGACGAAAAACTCCCGACTTTCGATCGCGAATAACTCGAAAAGTAGGCATTTTACAAAAAAATACAAAATACATTTTTTGCTTAGAAATCCACCACTGAGATGGTTTGGCAACCAGCCCCAGGGTAAAGGCGCCCTTGGGCATAATATAGATTATGATCCTTGGACTATTCTCTACCTATTGCCAAAATTTCAAGTCATTCTATATGCATTTAAAAAATTGGAAAATGGTTCGTTCTTGACTATTGTAATATACTAATTTACCAATCGCAAATTTTTGGAGCGAGCTTGTTTAAAATTGACACAGTCAGCTCTCCAGCCTAGGTTATCTTAGTTACATGTGGCGAAGTATTTTTTTAAAATTTTTATCCCTGGGTGTAAATAAGTTGTTTTTTAAGGTTATATTTCACCACACTATAAACCTACAACTATAAAAAAAAGATAAATGGTTGAACCATTAATATAAAAGTTATATCGGAAACTTCTCGAACCATAGAGAAAAGGTATTTTTCCTTTGTTTTCATTAAGTGAACTTATTTGGTTTTACTGAAAAGTTCCTTAATTCTAGAAAGAAAACTAAAATGGATAATATTAAAACAACCTGTAACCTTAAGTATAACAGCATTGCTTTATTGCCGAAATATTCCGCAAATCAAATTACATTTCATAATTATTCCTTTCTTAAAACACTTCTATAGAAAATGTAATAAAATGCAAATATTAATTATCTAATTCCGTTTATTTTTTTCCTGTATTGGCAAACAAACAATAGATGAAACCGAAAGGCCTGCGATCAACATGCATGAAAAATGCATCAAGCGTGTCTTGATTCCCATCATATTAAATATTTATGTATTATTACATAAAGTAATTAAGTGTAAACTAAATTCCACCTTTTCAATGAAAGTTTTATTTTTAAAATATTTCCTTAAATCGCCAAAAGAATTAACAGCTTTAAATGAATTTTAGGTGGTATTTTATACAAAGTTAAATGTTTAAATGGTAATAATACAGTATTCTAAGAAGGGTAACATTTAAAAAAAGCTACAACTAATACAAAAAGTAACTTAAAGCCAAAGTCACAGTAAAAGTTATTTTTTGCATATACTGTGTACAAACGTTTGTACAGGGTGGGCATTTTACTAGGGTCCTAGACATTTTTTCAGAAACTGCAGACTTTTGAGAAAAAAAGTTCGGACAAAAGTTTCTTGGATTAATTTATGCTTTTAATTAATTTCACTTTCACATATACAGAGTGTTTTTTGTGTTGGCCACCGGTGTTCACTTTCCTATATTAAATGGAACACTCTATATATTATTATATATTTGAATAAGGCTTTTAAAGACGAGTTCAACGATATATAACAGTATGGGTCTGTGTCGCAACGTTTTGGATTTATTGACGTTTTTTTTTATTTTTGACCTATCTTTAAATTATTAAAAAGACGGTAAATATTTATTTTTTTAAAATTAACTCGTAAAAAAAATACAAAGGCTTATTTTATCTACGTTTGCAGACAAATTTTTTTTAAGTTTTAAAAATAAATCAGTGTTGCCATGTATTGTCCATCGTAAAATTTCTTGAATTTTTTAACTGAAAACCACTGTATATACTAACAAATCTATATAAAGAATTAAAAGACCCTTTCAACGATGTATTACAACATAGGTCTGCGAGTCACCGTTTCGAATTTATGGATGATTGTCTTCAGGAAAAGTTTTTTTTTCCAAACATTCTACACCTTGTATACTTTATATTATAAATTAATAAGGTGATTTGGTTAACACATCTTAAACCACATGTATGGTATTGATTCATAATATTAAGTACACAGGGTGTAGAGTGGATGGAAAAAGAAAAATATTATTTTTCCTGAAGACAATCATCCATAAGTTCGAAACGGTGACTCGCAGACACATGTTATAATACATCGTTAAAAATGTCTCTATATAGATTTATTATTATTGACAGGGTTTGCATTTAAAAAATTCAAGAAATTTTACGATGGACAAAACATGGCAACACTGATTTATTTTTAAAACTTAAAAAATTTTGCCTGCCAATGTAAATAAAATAAGCTTTTGTAATTTTTTTTTACGTGAACAAATTTAGAAAAAATATATTTACCGTCTTTTTATCAATTTAAAGATAGATCAAAGATGAAAGAAAAACATCAATAAGTGCGAAGCGTTGGGACACAGACTCATACTGTTATATATCGTTAAACTCGTTTTTGGAAGAACTATCCGAATATATAATAATATATAGGGTGTTCCATTTAAAATAAGGAAGTGAACACCGGTGTTAACAAAGCACTTGTATATGTGAAAGTGGATTTAATTAATAAATTAATCCAAGAAACTTTTGTCCGAACTTTTTTTCTCAAAAGTTTGCAGTTTCTGAGAAAATGTATAGGACCCTAATAAAATGCCCCTGTACACACTGTGTAGTGAAGTTTGTTTGCACAAAATTATGTTATAATTATGAATTCACCATAAAATTATGCATTATTGTGTGGCATCTTTTTGTTTTACTTTTTTACCTTCAGATGCCTTGTAACAAAATATATGTCAAATTTTTACGATAACTTTGGTAATTTTTTAAAATAATAAAGTAAGATATTGGATTTAGTATCGGCCCTTTGGAAATAACAAAGAAAGCGTCAAATGTATCGTTGAGTTTGTTACCTAAAATATCTTGAAGAAGGTCACGTTACTTAAAAACTTATATTTAAAAGATGATGTTATTTAAAAAAAGACATATAGTCAAATAAACTACACGAAAAAATTAGCTATCCCGTAACGCATAAAAATCATCTTTGATGACAAATATTTCTTATATAAAGTGTACCTATGTATTTGATGATTAATCAAAAAAAAACTAATTTTAAAACATCTTAGGAAATATCGACACACAAGAGCAACGGAAATCATCTTCAAACACCTCTTGGAAAAGGGATCGATCACATGACCACGATCTACAACTTTGATAATTCGCGATTTTGACATACGGACAAGGAACATGGTGGTGGAGTTCCTTACCACTTTTTAAAGTACTCGTATATCGATAAACAAAACAAATTATGGATGGATGTTCGAGTAGTTCGGACTTACAGTTTTTCATGGAGAAAGCAAGCCCACAGTATATGAAGCGGAAATCTTCGCTATCCAAGCATGTGTTTAAGAAAAGTTAAAAATATCATATACAACCAAAATATACACATCCCCTCAGACAGTTACCTGCCCTAAAAGTATTAAATTTCCATCATTTTGCATTCAGGATCACAATGGAGTGCCCGCACGGCGTAAAAGAAGTTGCCGAGGAACAACAAGATGGAACTCCGGGTTCCTGGACAGTCAGCAATAGAAGGCAATGAGAAAGTAGATAAATTAGCAAGAACCGGTTAATCTAGAAGTGTTAAACAAAGGACGAAAACAACAATAAACAGCTGGTTACAAAAACAACATTTTCATTGTTGGCATGCGTCAACTGGCCATGGAAAAGCCAAGCTCGGTGACACTTTTAAGAAACTAAGTAGTAGGACTACTCATGTCACTTAATTAAATTATAGAAAGGGGGCATACACAACACTCCCACATTCTGTAGGCCCTGCAGGGAGGAGGAGGAAACGGCAACTCATATAATAAACAACTGCAAAGCCGTGGTATACAAACGGCACATATTTTTTGGAAAAATACCCAACGGAACTCCCCTTCTACATAACCATTTTATAGTCTAAGATCCAAATTAGAGACAACCTTCACCCACCTGCCAACCAGATGAAAACTAAGTTACTATGATGTAAATAAAAATATCGCGAATGGATTGCTTAAAAATTATGGTCAAGACCATGATTAATTGAAAAAAAAAATAAAAAGTTTTAAATAATCCCTGCATAATTTTAATTCTTATTTTTAATTTTTCATGACAGTACTAACATACCACTACTTTTTTGTAATTTTATAAATAAAACCTTTAAAAATTTTTGAAATTAAATTTTAAAAAAATATATTAAAAATTTTATTTATGAAAATGAAGAAAAAACAATAGTGCTATATTAGCACCGTCATGTAAAATAAAAAAATAAGAATTGACATTATACAGGAAGTATCAAAATGTTTCAAATTTTTAAAAATAAATCATAGCCTTTCTTTGGCAACCCATTGGCGATACTTTTATTTTCATATTATACTTAATAAAAAATAGTTTTTATTCAGTTGGTAGTTGGGTGAAGGTCGCCTCTAATTCGGATCCCGTACGTATTGGCCGAAATCTATTAGATGTAATTAAGGGAAGCGGGCTTCTATAACATGAAAACGTATCACAATAAGCCAAAAGGCTGCATTGCAAAATATGGGCATGCAACCAACTTTGCTTAAACCAACCAACGCACCAAACCTAGTGTAAACTGGTATTAACGGGCTTTATCTGAGGCGCTTTTGGATCATTTTAATAACTTTTTGGTTAAAAGATAAGTAATGGGATACAATTTATTAATTACCAACTGGTAGATAAGTGAAGTTTAACCTATTGTTTAGTTGTCAACCAAAGTAGTAGTTTTTAGAGTTCTTTTTGCACTTAATTGCTACAAGCCTTCCATCTAGAACTTAAAATTTGTCAACCAGATATCTTTTTTCTCTAAAAGTATGTTAAAGACACTTTCTAAAACATGTTATGTACAAAACTTGGAAAATACATTACACAGTGTTAGTTTGATTAATCTTACATAAAAAAATCTTTTTGTTTTAGAGAATGAACAAAAAATAAAACTTGATGCATTCTTACAATACTAATACTTATTCATTTAAAAATATGACCCTGTGTAGTTGCAGTACTGCAGTTTTTAGGGTACAAGTAATAATTTTAACGTCATCAGTCACAAGCTATTAGCTAAGTAAGTGTATATGCACACATGTGTAACAAGCTTAAAATTATTTTTAATGTTAAGTTTTTTGGTTAGGTATATTTATTATGGGAAAATTAGTCAATCAATTTTAATCGTCCAAAAACAGATGACTATGGTTTTTCAATGTATATTAAACGAACCAGATATAAAATAAATCATTCATAAGTGAAATCTATAAGTAGGTCTAGGGGCACGGCCACAACAAGTTGCGAATTTATTCAACAAAAACAATAATTGGAATCTTAAAGTAGGTTTATTTCCTATTAAAAGTTCTATTTCATTAATTCTTTTAATTGGCAAATAAAAGTAATTTTATATTTTTTTTTATCTTGGGACAGTCCACGCAGGCTGATGCTTAAGTACTAACGTACCGTGGGGGTCTTAGGTGTGGTGAGAGGGAGTTTGTTCACACGCGACTTAAATATTTGAAGAATGGGAGGAGAAGGAAAATCTTCTACTGGCAGCAGGTTCCATAGTCTTGACACTCTAGGGATGAAGGAACGAAGAAAGCGGGTAGTTCGGGGCCTCTCTAACTGAACCGTAAAAGGATACATAAAAATTGCACTACGTGTTGCTCTGTTAGGAGCTGTCAGAAAAGGAATTATACTGGCCAATTCCTCTGAGCAGAAGCCGTGAAAATACCTATAGTAGGGCGACAGGTCCCCTACAGCTCAACGGTGGGCAAGAAGAGAAAGCCTTTCCGTGAGCGTTGGATCATTAATAAGACATAGGGATCTTTTGAATGAAGTCCAGAATGCTAAGTGTTGTAGGGGACGCCATTCCCCAGGCATGAGAACAATATTCTAATAAGGGTCTGATTTGGGATACATAGAGTGTACAGATTGGAAGAAGAGAAATATTCTCTGGCTCAACAGAGGAATTCAAGCTTTTTTGAAGCTGCCAAGGCTATAGATGTAATGTGTTTGTGCCAGTTGAGGTTATTCTCAGAAGTAACACCGACAAGATTGAACGACTCTTTGTTCAGCAGAACTTGGCCGCTCATATGTAAGGGATCAGCATTGGCAGACTTTTTTCGCGACAGCGAACATGACTGTGTTTTCGAGGCATTAAACTGAACAAGATTTTTGGCGCCCCAATCCAAGATAAGTTTGAGGTCTTGTGAGAGAGAAATCCGCATTGACCTACGCTTGGTTTCCAAATCAGGCTTACTGACTGCCTTGAGTAACTAAATGTTAGAGTAGAGGGTACTATCGTCAGCAAAACTATGAATGGGATTGATTGTGAAAGAGAGAAGATCGTTAATGTGGGGCACCCCAGCATTAATTTGGTACGATCTAACTTTGACTGTCAGAAAGTAAGATATTTTACATTTCGTTGTAAACGTCATACATCCCAACTGTACCGTTCCCTACTTACAACCAAAAATAAATATTTGCAGCTAATATTTCTGTAACTAAGATATCTGCTGAAGTACAACTTCTGACCCCGAACTAGCAAATAAAATCAATAAAAAAAGTTCTGGTTATTTAGATATTAAATAATACTTGCTAATTGGGGAGCCTCTTTTACGATTTAGGCTTGTCTCTAGATTAAAGTTTATTTACCTTAACTAGTAAAGACAAGGATATTAGCGATACTAACTCGGAGTAAATAAAGGAGGTTTTTAAAAACGTTAAAGACCTTTTTTTTGTAAAACTCTTAAGACTGCCAGATTAGATTTATTTTCTTATTTCGCGATTTAGTTTTTTATCGTTTAAAAAATTAAAAACACCTACTACTTTTTATGTTTTCTAGCATTATATTTTTACCACTGTTTCGTAAAAAAAATTCCTATTTTATAGAGTTAGTTATTAAGGTTCTTGCAGTTTTACGTTATACAATTTTTTTTATTGTTTTCTTTGTTGTTTTCTTTTCAAAAAAACGTTAAAACTTCATGCTGATGTACGCATTTGTTTATATTAATATAAAGTTACCGGATTTTATATATAATTACAACTGAATACAGCCCTATTTTTTAAAAATATTACATGTAAATACTTAGTTACATACTGTGTGGTTTGGCCACAGAACTATGCAATTTTTGTGTTATATGCAAAAAATCAGATAAAATGCTACGGAAATACCATGGGCATAACTTAAATGCCTTAAATCCGCCACTGACGCGCTAATATTATTTTTCACCCCTCTGCAATTGTATTGACGTCGCAACACTAAAAATTATCACATATTTACTTGGGACTAAATTTGACAGTATCCATAAATATACATATAAGGATTTTTATAAAAAGGGACTCTTGTTGTGATTGTCATTTTTTAAACAATTTTAATTAACCTACTGATTAACATGTAAGAAGAAAACCGACATAGCTTTAACAATCACCTTATTTGTGTCATTTTCAGAAAAAGGAAATAAGCAAAAAAAGCATAAAAATTTGTTTTTTTTTTCACCTTAAAAACGAAATAATTTAAAAACCATAATTTGTTATCAATAAGACAAATTATTGCTTCATAAATATTTAAGCTGCTTACGTAGTAACCTCTTGAAAATATTATTATCTAAACGGTGCTATTTTTCCGGTTTTTAATCCGTTCCTAAGTAGAAATTACTACAACGTTTTGCCAACATCTGAGCTGTCATTTGATAGTACTACTCTTTTTAATGGCTGACTTAAAATCAGTAAAAAAAATTTAGATTGATTTTATCTTAAAAACGGTGGTGAAAATGTCACCAAAACGTAGATCAGTATCTTAATTTTTGTTCTTTTTAGGGGGTTTTTCTTTATTTTGTTTTAGGGGATTTGCCAGTTCGTAGGGGTCAATAGTTTCTAAGCAAATTCAGTACTTAGCCCGAGATCAGGACTGAAGCGGACTCATCTCGATAAGTGTAAAGATAGGAATTTTTGAAGAGTATATATTCCATAACATATCTACTGATTTTAAGACCGACACATTCTCTCTTTAATCCCTTTTACTTAGAACTATGAAAGGTTCTACAATCGAAATATAAGCTTAAAAAAAGATGGCTACAATAAAAAACAAGAATTAATGTATTGTCTATAGTCTATATAATAAAAAACAGATAAAAATCATTAACATAATTAAAGTGTCTTTAACTAGCTTGTCATATGCTTTCGAAAATTTAGTTATGTTGGTTATACATACACACAATTTTTGCCTAATAAAAAACTTTAAAGATTTTGACTAAAACGCGTGTTTGTAATTTATTTGTTTCACATGATCTTACGTAGCTTAAACAAACTTATCTTGCATCATCTGATAGTTATACACTGACTGAATGCCCCTTTGCATAGCTTCTAGACCAAGCGCTTGACTAACATTATATTATGAAAAGTAGTTTAAATGATCAATTTCTATCCATTTCAGCCTTGCTTTTAATTTTTTTCGAAAATGAAATATATATATATATATATATATATATATATATATATATATATATATATATATATATATATATATATATATATATATATATATATATATATATATACATCTGTCCTTCTCTAACTCATGTGAACTTTTAGAAAGTTCTGAAAATTTCTATAATGATCTAGAAAGTTCACAAATGGGTGAAATTGATGTAATCAATCTAGAACGTCTAAAAAGTTCTAAACATTTTTGTTATGATCTTTGGAAGTTCCAAAATGTGTGCAAGTGTTGTAATTGATCTAGAATGTTCTAGAAACTTTCTGGAATAATATAGAAAGTTCTCAAAATTTCCGGAATGATCAACAAAAATTCAAAATGATTTAACTAATCATTATTTTAATAAGTTAATTGTTAAGTCAATTTCGTATATACTATATACAACGTACGTTTAATGATACAAAGATTGCTTTACAAATATAACATAGATAAATTCTTGTACAATCATTAGGCGTGCGATGTATTTCGATCCGGGCAACGCCGGGTTTTGCAGCTAGTATTTATTTTATTTCTAAATAATTTGTCCACCTCTCCATGGTAACTAACTCATAGGTGATTATATAAAATACCTTTCTGTGTATCCATTTTAATTTTTTCAATTTATTAAGAGTAGCTTAATTTTCTTTTTTCTGGTCTAACTTGCAGTTTTTTTTCATTTGGCATTCTATGCCTTCGTCTATTTCTTATACATATTTTACATTATCGAATGAGCTATCTTTCCTATTATAATCGTTAAAATGTTTCCTTATCAACATTCTGTCTGGTATGTTCCAGATAGTTTTGACTGGGCTTTCTTGGTTATTATCTCGCTCCACTTTTGTATCTGTTCTGTATCTGTGTTTGTATCTGTCCTTCCTTCATCAATTCGTAGTTTTTTGCTTGACAAAATACTG
Organism: Listronotus oregonensis; assembly: GCA_019359885.1. Classification (NCBI taxonomy): domain Eukaryota; kingdom Metazoa; phylum Arthropoda; class Insecta; order Coleoptera; family Curculionidae; genus Listronotus; species Listronotus oregonensis. The sequence continues at coordinate 195,258 of JAHBCN010000015.1, forward strand.
AAAACTTTGATCTTTTAGTAATATTTAGTATAGCTTTTACAATATAATATAAAGAAGTTACCAAAACAGTTTATTCTTAAAAGAGTTTCCTGAGGACTGACAGTTTCTTACAAAACAAAAAGGAAATATAGGTATTGGTCTCCCGGATGACATTTATCAATTAAAAAAAAAATGAATGAAAAAAATTCTCAGAAATTCCCAAAATCATTTAATCTTGAATTGAAATAGTTTATCTTTTAATTATTGTTCAATTTGAAACGTTAATAAGTTTTTTTTTAAATTTCTAAATGGTTTTTTCACTTTCTTTCTTGGATGATTTGCAAGTTTGCAAAGATAAATCGATTTTGTGCACTCTGTGAGTGCACAAATCTATACCCTTGACCTGGACCGAAGCAGCTCTTCTTGCAAGGAATATTTTGTAATGAATGAATCCGCCATAACAATATAAGACATGTTATTTAGATTACTTTTTGCTCTACACCAGATACTGGGGATAAATTTTATGTCAGTTAATTTACCTGTTTAAATCCAAGATAAATCCAAGATATATCCAAAATAAACTCCTACAAAAGTTTTTTCTTAACACATCATCACACTCTCAAGCGTATGGCCTATAATCTTACGTGTTAAACACAACACAACTTCTTTATCTTACCAAAAATTGACATATATATTGCATATAAAATAAAAACATCATATCAGCTACAGTAACTTTGCTGCTACTAACGAAAAAACCAACGAACATGATTTCGCCCTATTTGATATTGTTAGGTTTAGTTTTCTCAATTCTACTATGTTTTGTGCAACCGCAATTTATTCCCGTGCAATTACTTTTACCGGGTAATGAATCGTATGATGGTGCAAACAGAGAGTATAGGTAAGTTAGAAATGAGATGATAAGACCTGACCAAAATTGTAAAATAGTTGAATCCTATTTACAGGCAACTAATAGTCGACAATTTAATAATTAATGCTATTAAGGGTCCTTGTTTTTTTTAACTTTTAATACCAACTTTTCTTATTATACAATATATATGCCTTACTTAGAGGGTGGTTAAAAAAGTTGGAAGTAGTTGTTTATTATACAAGGGAAAAAAGTTTGAGATTTTAGTCTCCCGACGAAGCGGAGGGAGACCAAAAACTGAGAGCTAAAATCTAATATTTTTTCGTGTATACTTTTGTTTCTGTGACGGAAAAAACGACGATTTAATGTTGAAGAAACATATTAATACAATATATTAAAGTCAGAAAATTATTTATGTATAATTTGAAGTTTTAAACTAGTAGGCTGTTGTACTTATGTCTACAATTAGACCTGCGTTGCTATGGAAACCTTTAAAGTAATCAAATATCTGTCATGTAATTTTGATATCTAATGGATTTGATTTAAAAATTGCAAACTTAGTGTGTTTGTTTATCAGTTATTTTGCATGTCATTCAAGCAATTCACATTTGATAATTATACTTCTGATATAAAGGAAATGTAACTTTTGTACAATAATATATTCTAAAATAAAATATCTACCTTTATGTGTATATACATATATCCGGTACCTACTTTTTTCCCGGGGAAAAAGTAATTTCATAAAAAGTGACATTTTGGTACCTGTTAACAGAGATAAAATGTTATTTTTTTTCCCGTCACCGACAATTTTTTTTTGGTTTTGGGATTATTCAAAAAAGTTTCCCAGTAATTAGTTCTGCATGTCGAATAACCGAAAAAACATTTTGGCACTTGTCACGTGAGAGCTATTTTGATAGCAAATTTAATAAGTATAACATAAGTGTCAAAGAAATGAGGTATAGAAAAAAGTTATAAGACAAAACTTGGAATTTAGTTTTAGGCTACTTTAATAAATTTTAAAGAAATATATAAATATTTAAGAAATTATAATTTTTGCGATGTCCTGTATTTATAAATTATTTTTTTTTTTCGTATTTAGAAATATTTCAGTACCTATTAATTATATCATTTTAAATAAAAAAAAGTTTTTTTGGTGATCATTGATAAAATAAAAACAAAAAAATTACTGTCGACCTGATACTTGACATGTTTAATAAATACTTAATCTATACAAGGTGTCCAAGATAAGGAGGGCCAGTATAGAGATATCCGAAACGGTAAGAGATGGGTGGGTAGTTTAAATTTGGCAAAGTTGCGTATTGGTGAGCCTAATAATATACCGTTGTGAAATTGAAGTTATATTTTGGACTTCCAGAAATGTGGCAGAAAAACTAAAATTTCCGATTTTCGTTTTTATTTTTTTACGAGTTTATTTCAAAAGCCAGAAAAAATCTAAAAATACATTATCATTGGATCTTTTTGCGCTTTATCTACTGGCAAAGTCAAATATTTTTTAAGACGTTTCGTTTTCGCTAAACCATCATCAACTTTATTTTTTTAAATACGGTCCTCGATTGTTTATTGCATTTTTTGAAGCAGTTTTAATCCCATTTACACTGATGTATAACACTTAATATTTTTCTGGTAAATAAACATATTTACCGTAAGTGACAATGAGTTAGACAAGGAACGCACATGATTTCTTATTGTTATGTTAAATAAATATTAAGTGTTATACATTTTTGTATTTGGGATAATAAGAGGTTCAAAAATATTAAATAAAGTCCAGGGCCGTATTTAAAAAAAAAGTTGATGATGGTTTAACAAAAACGAAACGTCGTAGAAAATTTTTGACTTCACCAATAGATGAAGCGCAAAAAGTTTCAATAAAAATGTATATTTGAATTTTTCTAACTTTTGAAATAAACTAGTAAAAGAATAAAAACGAAAATAAATTTTTTAGTTTTTTCGCCATATTTCCGGAAGTACGAAAACTTCAATTTTTCAACGGTATATTATTGAGCTGGCCAATATGCACCTTTGCCAAATTTAAACTACTAACCTATCTCTTACCGTCTCGGAGGTCCCCTTACTGGCCTTCCTTATCTTGGACACCTTGTATAATCTTTTAATTTAAGAATTTAAATTTAAATTGAAATTAAAAAATCAAAGTGCGATGTTACTTAAATCAGGATTAATGTTGAATACTGTGTTAACACATAACACCCACGTTACTTACTCCTTAATATAATACAAATCTGGACTTCCAGGTTAAAGAACAAATTACTTTCTCATGAAAGAGACGGTCTACAAATTATCCAACCTCACCAATAAAAACTATTAAGTTTTAACTTTTAACTAACTAAACTAAAATATACAATTAAAATCTCCTTCTAGGCCAGTCAGCAATTATATGAAGTATAATTACACTTATGAATATCACTCCGGATATAACTATAGCCATACAAATAATGGAGATAAAAATGCCGAATCGTATTTAAAACATCTATATCCACACTATCCAATAAACAATAACAATTTTGGAAGTAATAATGGAACGCACAATGGTCATTTATTTGTAGGGAATATTCAGCTGTATGATAGACTCCTTTTTAACCAGGTATGTTTTAAAAATAGCTTTGTTATATCTATTAATTAAACAAATTTATGAAATAAAGTGGATAGTAGCAGATACAAAACAGGACTTTTGATTTTTATTTTTAAGTATATGTTCTTGCCAGGTAATAAAATGTGGTAGACATATTTATACTGAATCTAATTGTCAAAAGCACCTTCGTTTAAACAGTGTCATAAAAGCAAAAAAAATATGAAAGGTTTTTCTTGCCCGATTAGTTTTACAATAAATACTACAAAATCCTATCTCGTAAAGTTTCATGTTTATATTTTAAGTATTTGGGCTTAGGTCATTATAACGTTAACCGATATCAATGATGTATGATTTTTTTTTATTTCGAAACAGTCCACGAAGGCCTAAAACCTAACGCACTGTGGGTGTCTTAATAACAGTATATGTAATGACTTTATTTAACACAATCATTAAATTTGCTCAATTAAAGTGGCCATATGACATGCTGTGACTTAATTATATTTTTAAACAAAATAATACTTTTATACGTCTAAAATTGCTTTTAATAAATAATATTTCGTAAATATATTTTTTTTATTTCTATAGTGTCCCAACTTTCTTATTTAAAGATTTTGTTATCCGTAGAATGTTACAAAAAAATGTCTATCATATTTTTAGAATACTTAATACGCTATCTTCTAGAGCTTCAAAACTCTTTGAAAAAGTGCTTAAATAGTTATTGTGCTCATTTTGACGGTTTTTGAATTAAAACACAAAAAGTATTAGAACGCATAGCTTTAAACGCCTTCTTCTCTACTTTTTAGGTTATGATACTAATTGAGCGGAGGTACAATTGGTATAATTTAATTTACTTTTTACCTATAAAAAAAAAGAATCTAGGTTATATTTCTTAATCACTCTTCTTAACTTTAAGATGCTGACCCTTAATAACGTTTGGTCTATTTGCAGAATACAGATACAAAAACGTTGGATTATCTGCCCCAACGAATTCTTGGATAGAAATAAAGTAAACAAACCTTGTTTGGCATAAATATATTCAGGGGGGCAAGGCGGGAAAGTTCTTGTAAACACACTAAATAGCAACCTTGATTAAACACACTAAATAACATCACTAATTAAAAAATATTTTTAAAGCCACAAACCCATTTTTGTTTATTATCTGAAGTGACAGAAAAGATATGTCATTCACTTTAGATGCTCAATTCGATTCCTGTTGATCAAGTCAGTTTACAAAACGTGTTATTGAATAATACAACCTACTAGAAAGAGATAAAATGACATCGAAGTGCCGTACAACACCTGATTTACTATCATTTTTTATTAAACGAATGCAGCAGCTGTCCAAAATAACCTTGTGGTCGGTGCTTGGAACTGTCATATTAATAAATGTTTATATTTAAATCGATGTTGCCTATATTAACACAAAAACCAATATTTTTGAATAATTTTATTACATTTTCAAGGTAATTTCCTGATTTTGGCAATTTGTTTACGTTTTTCCAAAACAAAAACAAACAGATCACTATACCACACTATACCAAACACCCTGCCTACAAACTGGCGTTGCGTTAATTCTAGTCCTTGAGTTCGTTGACTATACCAAACACCCTGCCTACAAACTGGCGTTGCGTTAATTCTAGTCCTTGAGTTCGTTGATCTGCCCAATATCTTAAAATTAACTTTAAAAATATTCTAAAATTCTAAATATTGAAAACTGTGCGAATTATCTTAAACAATGCTGTTCAAAAATGAAACTCAAATTATTTTAAAATATTTTTAGCACTTTCGCAAAGAAAAAAGATGGTGGGGAACACGAGAAAAAATCATAGAGTATCCCAAAGATGCTCCAGCTGGATATTATAGACACGCTGTGATCTATGCAATTCGAATTTATAATCAAAATTTTAACGGTTATTCCTCCAAAGCAACCATTTTAAAAGGTGGAGTGGGGTACCAGTATGTCAAGATCAAGTTAGAATCAGGTTGGAACAAAGGATTCCAATATCTAGTTCAGATTTATGGTCATTAAAAATGTATATGAAATATTCCTATATCTTAAATAAAAGGCAATAATTAAAACAAAAATCTTTTACTTATTTACTGAAAGATTTTTTAATAACATCAAATGTCAAAAAGGCAGAAAATAAACTATCTAGAGTCAGTGGCGGCTCTAGGTTTTTCAAAAATTTTTATCTACCAAATATGGGTATCCCAGAAGTAATAGGACACAGCAACAGCACATTCCTTAGGTCGAAAACTTAAACTTGCCTTATCCCAAACTAAGATACAGGGTGTTAAACGTTTAATTTTGTTTTCGTTTTTCCGTAATAATTTCTTAACTTAATGACATAGTGGTACAAAAATGGGGACTTAGGGGTTCTTTGAGGAGAGAAATTTAAATTCGTCCATGCTTTTAATGTTTCTAGTAGAGGAAGCTAGCTACGGCTTACCGCACTTGTTTAAGATGGCATAACTTTTTTTAAGCTTACTATATTGACCCGTTTAGTAAAAAAAAGTTACTATAATTCCCTCTGCGTCAAAAATGTAGTTACTTTAGGTCTCTAGGAGCAACTGTTTTCAGGATAAACGCATTTTAAAGGATCCCAAAATTTTCTATGAAAAATTGGTCTAATTTTAGGGGGGCTAGAGGGGTTTTCGGGTTTTGTGCCTGTGGAGACTTTTGATTAGCGTGTTTAAAATTATTACTTTGCAAAGTTTGAAAACAATTGGAAACCTATTTTTTATAGAAAAATTGCGGGGTTCTTAAAAGTGCGTTTATCTCGAAAACAGTTACTTTTAGATACCTAAATAAGAAAAACATTTTTGACGCAGCGGGAATTATAACAACTTCTTTTTTATTAACAGGTCAATATACTTAATTTAAAAAAGTTATGCCATCTAAACAAGTGAGGTAGGCCGTAGTTGTAGCCCTCTACTAGCAACATTAAAAGTATAACCAAATTTAAATTTCTCTCCTCAAAGAACCCCCAAATCACCAATTTTGTACCGCTACGTCTTTTAGTTAAGAAATTATTACGGAAAAACGAAAACAATATTAGAAGTTTGACCCCTGTATCTTAGTTATTACCAACTTTGGGGTATAATACGGGTAAATCTGTTCAAAAACACTTTAAACCTAGAAATGATTTCGGAAGTACATGAATCGAGATGAAACCTTTTGCATTCTTTTTAGAAACAGATCAACTAGAAAGTGTCGGAAAGGGATATTGGATAGTAAAAAAAGGGGTGTTTCTTACCCCATTTTTTTTACACTCTACACCCCTAAAAAAATCGCAATAAAAGTTTATTAATTTATTATAATATATATATATATATATATATATATAATATATATATATATATATATATATATATATATTATACATTATATATATTTAATTAAATAATACATAACTAAACAAATTTAAAATTAATTATAAATGCATAATTATAGTTCTTGCATTATTATTATATACAATTAAAATTAATGAATATAATAAATGTATATATATATATATATATATATATATAAAAATATATATATATATATATATATATATATATATATATATATATATATATATATATATATAAATTAAATATAAATATAAATATATATATAGATAATTTAATAGTCAAATAGCAAAAAGAACATCATGGTCTAGCGTATATTGAACATCAAAATTATTAGTATTTTTTGTTAATAATGTTCATACCAAATTAGTTTTACTTTTGCCAATCTATATTAAAAATAGTAATAAACGCTAGACATGGATTTAATATCAGCCTGGCTTACACCAACTTAATTTGTGGATTAATTTAATCCAGGTTTAACTCTAGCACCATAATAAGAGGTTACCATACATTCAGAAGCTAACCTTGTTTTCTTTTAATATACAGTATGTTTGTCCAAGATAAGAATGAATAGCATGAGGATCTCTGAAACGGTAAGAGATAGGTGGGTGGTTTAAATTTGGCAAAGTTGTGTATTGGGGAGCTTAGTAATATACTGTTATAAAATTGAAGTTATATTTCGTACTTCCGGAAATATAGCGAAAAAACTGAAATTTGCGTTTTTCCTTTTTATTTTAATACGAGTTTATTATTAAGTTAGAAAACATTTAATTATTTATTAAAACTTTTTGCGCTTCATCTACTTGTGAAGTCAAAAATTTCTTACGAGGTTTCGTTTTCACTAAACCATCATCAACTTTATTTTTTTAAATGCGTCCCTCGATTGTATACTGCATTTTTAAAGCAGTTTTAATCCAAATTATAATGAGGTATAACAGTTGATATGTTTCCCCTAAATAAACATATTTTTTTAAGAGACAATGGGTTAGACAAGGAGCGAACACGATTTCGTATGGGGGCGTTCCATATTTGTTAAGTAAATATAGATTTTTGTAATTGGGATAATATAAGGTTAAAAAAATAAATAAAAAATCCAGGGGCGTATTTAAAAAAATTAAGTTTATGATGATTTAACGAAAACGAAACGTCGTAAGACATTTTTGACTTTACCAATACAAAAATTACAAAAAGTTTCAATAAGAATGTATTTTTAGATTTTTTCTAACTTTTGAAATAAACTTATAAAAAATAAAAACGAAAATATAGAATTTCAGTTTTTGCGCCATATATATATTATTAAGCTCCCCAATACGCCACTTCGCCAAATGCAAATCCCCATGCTGTTTATTCTTATCTTGGACACACTGTATATTGTTGAATTAAGTTGAGGAAAAACACGTACAGAACTTTAAAAAACGTAAAAACAACAAATACAATTTGTAGGTTATCTAGAACTCGCCATTTGTCTTGCGAAATGCGAACTGTCAAAGATCCATGCTGCCACTTCTGTCCACCAAAAAGAACAGACGTGTTTAAACCAAATAAAATCATATTTGATCTACCCTAGTTGAAACGGTTCAAATTTAAGTAGAAAATTTAAATACCCACGTGTTTACACAAAAAAAAAACGGTACGCGTGACGTCATTTAAACTAGGGTTTTTTATGCGGAGTTTTAACGTAGTTTTATTTACGATAACATACAATGCGCAAGAAGCGACGCTGGGCGACACGACTGCTCGGCTGCGTGTTTGCGAGTGAAATGGTCAAGATTTTGCTTGTTGCAAGTCGAATTGGCGATGACGAACCTTCTGTGGCCAAGAAAACTAGTACATGTACATGTATGTATGTTATGTACTAATTTAAAATAAATATTTTTGACTTTAATAAATCATGAATTTTTATTTTTTCACTTCAAATTTTACCTCCGCCTTCCTCCGCCTCCGCCTCCGTTAACCTCCGCATCCGCGGAGGCGAACCTCTTCTCCTCCACATTCGCCTCCGCTAAGAAGCTTCCGCTACAACCCTAATTTAAACCAAGAACGAAAATTTTGGTCCACCCCGTGTAAACAAGGCTATTGACTCTGTGTTTTGGCGTTTTAGGTTGTTGTTACATTTCCTATTTAAAACGCAAATTTCGTATATAAAGTAAATTAATTATATTATTACCAAAAATGAATACGAAAAAAATGAGACTCTTTCAAAAACGAACCAATAAATAAGGCGCCCCATTATTTATTGGACATTCATGTCATATTTCAATGGTGTTTAGATCAAATCATTTTGTAAAGTAAACAAGATGACTATTTTACATTTCTTTTAAATACAAGGAAAGACACAAATATTGTGGCCTGCTAAGTCCCCGTTGGGTGACCGTATGCATATGACTCTTTCAAGGAAAATGAAGCAATAAAAACTCAATACCCCGGTTGCAGAGTAAATTTCATTAATAAAAATATAACACAAGTTTGGTTCTGTCTGTCACAACCATGTTTTAAATTGGTAAATCGATTTGCCTTAAACATAATATATCATTTGAAACTTAGCATAGGTGATCTTACTATAGGTCTGCAGTTTATAAAAACACACAGGAATACATAAAATTGAACATTTTTATAGAGCAGACATAATCTTTAAAGGATTTATGACTACTATCAGAGAGCATTGCCCCTTGTCAATGTCTGACACATAAAAATATAATTTTAACTTTTTGCGTGGTTACGAAAATTGTTGGAATGCTGCCAACCTTAAAAACTGTACAAAAAACAAATCATATCTGCAGTGTAATGCTGCTAATGAAGTTCTCTATACTAATGTTTTCTTTTTAAATTTTCATGAGGTAAAAATGCGATGAATGCGGGATAATATTAAATTATTCGTAATTTATTTTCTATTTCTTACCTTTTTACTAAGTTTTAAACAAAATCTATTTGCCAACCTAAAATTTATTGACGAAGCTGAAGAAACATCCAAAAACCCGGCAACCACGGTATCTAGTACAAAGGCTTCATACAGGCTGTCGTGGGCTTTTACAAGAATAAAAAAGTACATAGATGACTACAAGTGTCAACTACTAAATGAATCCTTGGTGTTAGAAAAATTTGAACCTTATGATTAAGTGTAATTATAAATTTATGCCATTTTTTAATATTTAATTTCAACTGATAAGTTGTATAGTTAAACAACTTATTTGTATTACTTTCTGCGAACAACATATTAGTATTAATTAGTCATTGTGTGTCTTACTTAATTATTTAATTTTATCGTGTAAATAATGACAGTAATTACAACTTGTAAGAAAATACGAAAGGTAGAATACTAAGTACAGGGTCCATCACGAGGTCGTCGTTTAGTTAATATTTATAATTCCTGATTATTTTGGTGACCAAAATTTAATATAAATATTTGGGCATGATACCTTTCTTACCATGTTGCGATTACGGATAATTTATAAACAAATCTTCATCTCATTTTTTTACAAAACACATTACCAATTTTTATTGAATATTTACTCTTTTTATTTCGGAGGAGCCATCATATATTTATACATGATGGTGTCCCACCCTATTTTGACTTTGTTCTTGAGAAATTTTTACACGACGAATATCAGTCAATCGATAGATGAAATGTTGCACTAATAAAATGGCCACCACGTACTTCAGATATAAATATGTGTGATTTTTTCTTCTTTATTTGTGGGGCGCTCTTAAAAAATAGGTTTAACAAATTCTCGCCAAAATCAACAGACGAGAATTTTAAATAATAATAAAATAATAATAATCGTCTTTATTAGGTGATAAGGTTATAATAACATAGTTAGGTATATTACATCTATAAGATTGATTTAAATTCCCTTAAGCCAACCATATTAGGGCGATATTTAGCCAATTAGTAATCGGCTACTCCACCATTAACCCCAACAGGCTGGATTCTCACAATATTAAAAAAAAATGGCAAAACATTGCAAATATAACTAATAAATAAAAATAAGTTATATAATAAATTTAAAAAATGCTCAAATAACACACTTAAAACACACATTCAAGCAACTAAAGAACAATATGCGGATGCCTAAAACTACTGTGACTAAAAAAAGAATGCTCGGTATCTCCTTCTAAAAGCCTCAACACTCAAAGTTTAATATCATTTGGTAATTTATTATAGAGATTTTAGCCGATAAGTAAAGCCACCCGAAACAAGGTCGTCTTCCGGTACCGCCAACATACTTCCATTGCGTATAGTTCTTATGGAAGGTGTTGCGTGCTATTAGTTTTGCGCGGTAGTCAGGGATGCCAGAGGTCATAATTTTATGCAAGAAAACGGCAAACTGCAACCGTCTTCTATTTGCCATATTTAGCCATTTCAAATCCCTGATACTTTCTGATACATGATCAAATTTGCGCAGGGAACACACAAGACGACAACATGAATTTTGAACCCGTTGAATCCTTCCGCCGATATGCAAAGTCAAAAACGGACCATAAACGAATGAACAGTAATTAAAAAAAGAAAGTACCAGGGTTTCAACAAGCATGACTTTAAGTTTTTTGGACAGAATCTCCCGATTGGCATATATAATTCTTAAGTTACAGTAAGCCTTTCTGATGAGGGAGTTAACATGTTCATCAAATTTAAGACCACCATCTATTACGACCCCTAACGATTTCGCTGATTTTACCTCCGGCACAGTTTGTCCATCAATATTTATGTCTACCTTCTCGCTAAGGCGAGCAGCCTTGACCCCACCAAAGTAAAGAACCTGTGACTTTTTAGGGTTCAATAAAAGGTTGTGTTTCCTTGATAGATTATTTATAATATTTAGCTCTCTGTTCATGTTATACTCAGCAATATGATGTTCATAAGGGAGAAAACTATATTTTAACTGAATATCATCAGCATATGCTTGATAAGAACCAATCTCTATACGTTTCAAAATATCTGCTGAGTATACCAAAAACAGAAGCGGACCCAGTATCGAACCTTGCGGTACACCTGATACTACAGGCAACAAAGATGACATTTGCTCCTGCAGCACTACACTCTGTGACCTTTCGGAAAGGTAGGACTCGAAAAATTTTACCGCAATGGCATCAAACCCGTAGTGGGCAAGCTTGGCACAAAGCAGCTCATGGTTTAAAGTGTCGAAAGCTTTCGAAAAATCCAGCAAAAAGAGGGACGCAACGATTCCCGCATCCAAATCGGCCACGATATTGTCCAAAACATTGGCAAGTGCCGTAGCAGTGCTGTGTTTTTCTGTGAAGCCAGATTGAAGATTGGGAATAACACTTTCCTACAAAAAGCGTTAATTTGGCTATAGACTATTTTTTCCAATATCTTGGACAATACCGACAGCAGACTTATTGGACGCAAATCCGTAAAACCCTCTGGTGAACTATTTTTGGGAACCGGTTGAATGCGCGAGACCTTCCACGCCTTAGGAAAATATCCATTTTCTAAGCAGACATTAATGATATGGGTGATGTATGGAAGAATAAAGGGCAGCAATACTTTAGCATTGACAAGGATATTCCATCGAAACCAGATGAATTTGATTTTATTTCTTTATAGCAGTATATATATCATCGATAGTAGCTAATCTCAAAGAAAATTTGGAAGAATTATAAAATTTTGTTCGTTTGTAATAAGCCCCGCAGTCAAACTTTTTCATATTCCCAAAAAATCAGACAAAGTCAAATTTTATTTGTTTTAAAGCTAGTAAAAGAAAATGGTCGTCATTTTTTAGATTAACTTAAGTAGTATTACTTATTGTGCTCGCTTTTTCATATATGTTTGAGTATTGTTTTATTTTTGGCCTAACAACATCATCAAACAAAAAATCTTTAAGAGGTGAAAAAACGTATAATAATGGAAAAAAATGTCTGTATTGCCACAACATTAATAATGTTAAAAATCAGAATAAATTTTTACTGACGACTTCACTTATAAAAATTTCCACTTTTTTGTAGTCGATCATTAAAAACATTATTTTATAGCGCCTGACTCTACACCAAACAAACTTAAAAATGAATTAGCGCTTATTCAAGAAATTTACAAAGAAACAAATATTTTTAAACAATTTTGAGGCCGGCTTACAGCTAAACACAGCAATTACTGATGTGACTAAGATGGCCTAAATCGGTCTATTTTTAGGTCAGAAGTCTGCCCTTTAACGGTGTACACGTGTTTTCCGAAAATATCCACATTAAAAGGTTCTTTCTAAGACCTAAAATAAAATGCAAAAATGGAAAAATCAGCTGATTTCCCGGCTGATCTAGAAGATCTTACCCAAGGGATATCATCTGCTGAAATACATTAGAGACCATGTTCAAAATACACAAAACAAAAAAACATCATTACGTATTTTCTTTAACTTAGATTTTTTTGATATTGGGAACTTATTCTGTGTCTTGTATTAGTTTTTTTTGTCTGCGAGATTGAAGAATTTTAAATATTTATTATTTTTTAAAAAATAAATATTAAAAATTAAACATTACTTTCCAGAAATGAATTGTTTTACTGACATGTGTCTCCTGTTGTTTGTTATTTGCTACACATGATCTTACGTAGCCCTTAAGTAAATTTACCTTGCATTATCTTATAAATGTGTCATTTGTGTTACAAAGTAAAATTCATAGACCGGGAGATTGTTAATCAAGCTAAACATAATTTGTATAAAGATTTAGTATTAAACGGCCCAGCAGCAGCCAGAATCAATATTTAATCATACGCTGTAGTTAGTAATAATTGGGAAAGGTACAAACAATTTTAGTTAAACTAATGCCTGAAAGAAACACTAACGTTAGCTGTCGTGAATTTTTGTTTTAAATGTCATTTAGCAAAGCAAAAAAATTCCAACGCCATAATCAAATAAGAAGAGATTTTAACTGTTTTTTATTTATTTTTTTATATATGTATTGTTTCTTGACGAGCCCCAGGCAAAGAGTAATAATTGTTTTCGAAGCAGTAAGACAAAGCAGATAAAATCCAAGAGATATAGAATTCGCGACCAATTTAAAGGGATAAACACGTGACTGTTATCGCGTCCGGTATTGGCCATTGGGCTGGTAAGTGCTCATTTTATACCTGCAGGTCTTCGACGCGACGGTCGTAATCTTTGTCTATCCTTGTTTACAGTAATAACAATGACAAAGAGTGCACGTCACCTGGTTTGCACAATCTTTACATGCATTCAAATGGTGAAATTGCAAATTTGCAAATCGAACATGTGACATACAATAAACTGACGGCATTTCCCGACCTGTGTTTGTTGACTTGCTTAAAGTGATTTTTTGGTCTTTAAGGTGGCCGTCTGGATGCGCTGCGCAGGCATTTTAGAGACTATTTCCAGTGGCGTAGCCGGTGGGGCCAGGGGCGACTGCCCCGCCCTCTAGACCAGCGCCCCCGCGCCCAACAACCTACCGTATATAAAACAGGTATTATTTACAACATACTATGCTGTGCTTTAAACATTTTTTTTCTTGCTGGTGTAATTTTAGAAGTCATATTTTAAAATAATAATTGCCCACACTTTTTGTTAATAATTTTCTGTTCCACAGTGTCAGCGGAGCGGTTATTTTCTTCAAAAGCACTACACCGCGGAAAAAGCCGCTGAGCGCGGCGTCCGTTTGTGGCGGCATTTCTTTTATTGTGTCGGTATTGGATATATTCCAGAATTGTTTACTTTATTTTTTAATATTGCAAATCGGCAGATTTCAAACGTATGTTATTTATTTCTGGTACTCATATTCTCCTCTTTGTGGTGTTATTTAGTCGTTTATTGTGTCCATGCAAGGGTAAACTTGTTAAGAGTAAAAATGGATAAAAAGAAAAAAAAGTCAGGTGCTGAGTTCAGGAAGGAATATCGTGAAAAAAAACTGCTGGGTAAGAACATTTTTTTATATTGTCATTATTTTTCCTTTCTGGCCTAAAGTTTCAAATATAGATTTGTTTGTTTATTGTTGTGTGTTTTTTTTTAATAAAAATGTTTTAAGAAATAGAGCGCCCCTTTAAACGTTGGCCCCCCCCCGCCCTGAAAAGTTGACTACGCCACTGACTATTTCACAATTTTGTGTTCCACCAAGTGCTGCCCCGGTGCGTAGAAAAGTATAACCGAAAAAATGTCAACAATTTCAACTAAAAATAAATGCCAATATGTTCTGAAGTACAGAGACTTATTTCGCCCAAAAGCTGAAACAATCTAATAAAATTTAAGGGTCATTCTTCAATATTTTTCAATTTTAAATTAAACTTCGTCATAATAAAATTTTGATTGATTATAAAACAAATTATTATGCCACTTTTGGATTTTTTTGGTAAAATTTTAAAATAATAGTATGCGGAATTTAAAAATTATTAACAAAATTTGAATGTTTGTTCATTCATGTAATAAAAATGTTGCGGTATAGTTAAATTGACAAAAATATTTTACGACCCTATTATGTTAAGTACCACCGACTTCTAGCATAAAAAATAGTGTGGTAGAGCAAGTACATAGTAAAAATTTAAAATCGCCAGAAAATGAAAGTTTAGAAATTCAATGAAATGGAAAAACAAATAGGTATCATAGGTATAAAAGCAAAGGATATCCCTTTGTTTAACCCGCCTTGTAGTTTAAGTATTATGAATATTTCTGCGGGAATTGGTAGCAAAAAAGGTACTTTAACAAAACTAATAAGGCGACCGATGGGACGCGACGGTTAGCGCTGACATCGGACGAATAAATGAAAATGTATGATCAACTACAATGTAGAGGTAATAGACTGCTATAGGAGCGTTAATTGTGCGAACACAGCGAACGAACGAACGAGATGTTAGTTCTTGCTCCTCGTTCGCAAACGATCCGTGGAAACTCATCATGTCGTCGGAAACAGATGACAATTATAAACGCTGCAGTTTTGTAGT
The DNA here is from genome assembly GCA_019359885.1 of Listronotus oregonensis. Taxonomy (NCBI): domain Eukaryota; kingdom Metazoa; phylum Arthropoda; class Insecta; order Coleoptera; family Curculionidae; genus Listronotus; species Listronotus oregonensis. Next base: position 210,963 of record JAHBCN010000015.1, read on the forward strand.
TATAGCGGGCCTTTCGCAAAACGTAAAAAAATAAAAAAAAATGGTGTTTTAATTTGTTAAAGAGAAGAAACCATACAGAGAGCAAAGCTTTGTTAATGGATTTAACAAGCGTGATAACTTGGGCCAAAAACAAACTTTTGTAGAATGTTATAGACAGATTTTTGGCGTTCTCGCCCGAATGATGCAGAAGCGAATTTATTTCACCCACATCGCAATTTAATTCTGAAGAAATGTCAGTCCACGCATCAATTTTCATGTTGGATTATTTTGTACAAATTTGATTTTGGATCCCATAAGCACGGTTTGTTTCTATATAATTCGATTAATTAAAGGGGTGTTCTCGTTTGTCCACTCCTTTTCTGTATTGGTCTATATTAAACGACTTATAAATACCAATAAGTATTAAAATCTACTTAATTATTTACCTGCAAACATACAATTTTATTATATTAACGCAGCCCATAAATTTCGTTTGCTAAGAGCGAATTCGCTCGCTACTAACTAGACACCGTTTACATTGAGCACGAATTTTCTTTGATGATTCGCGGATTTACCGACAAGCGTTGGAACATGCGAGAACACGAACGAATTCGTTCGGTCTTCTTCGGTTCGCCATTTAAATTGGGCGAGCGTAAGCGAACGAATTCGTTCGTTCGCTCGTGTTCGCACTAATTTAAACGCAAAGAATTCTGCGCTGTAGTTGATCAAAGGTACACATTTTCATTGGTAGACCTACGCTGTTAGTACTGACTGTCGGTCGAGCATAAAACGCTCCTTAAAATTAACTTTTTAGTATTTTTAGGTATTTTTGACTGTTTTAAAATATCGTTAAATTAGTTTTAAGCAACAAAATTTTATTTGCTTTTATTAACGGAGATACATTTATCTCCAAAACGTCAACCTATTATTTTAATAAAATACTTGAAAAACAAAAAATGTAGTTGTTATACCCAAATAACTTACTCTCACAACAAAAATAATGATTTTTAATAGGCGGCCACAAGGCAGTGTTGAAATGTACATTTTTTTTTACTGGAGAATGTCCCACTATAAATATTTGGCTATTGCCCGAGACGAAAGAGCGATTATCCTTTTGCCCTTGTTTTTACCTTGTGATGCTCGTCGCATCTATTTGTCTTTGTTTACATTATGGAATGACAAAGAGCAATATCTGGCTTTTGAGATTCGAATGTACCTATTAGAATATAGGATAACAAATCAGTTTTTCAGGATTTCAAATGGCCATTCCGAATAACGACAGTTTTGTTTATATTTCAAACATCTTTGTTTAGTTAAAGGTAAATATTTATGGAATGTAATTGGTGCATTTTGTTTTACGTTTTTTGTTCTTATGAACTGTAAAGACATTAAAAGACGATGTAAAAGTGGTTATAAGGAAATACAAAACTAAAATGACTCAAAGAGTTTAGGCCTGGTTAGGGTATTTTATACCCAAAGATGACAAAAGGTAAGTACAAATTTAATTCGCATTATTTTTTTTAAAAATTTTATTTCATCGCGGATATAACTTTCAAAAAGTAATTGCCAATTTTTAAACTTGACATTTCATTGTCGTTGCCGTTTCACTGCCGCCCAAGTCTAACTTGCGAACGGGAACTGCAAAGCAGCACAAACGAAATTAAAGTTTATGGTTTGACCTTAAACTACCCTGAAACTGGCCAATAATTGTTTAAAATATTTAGGTTTGACAAAGAGATATTTTAATTCATTTTAGCACAGAATTATGCAATAATTGTTAAAGCCCCAGTACATATCTTTTTTTTCTGTTGAAAGGTTTTTTCTTGACTGGTTAAATTTCTATATATTTTCCTATATTTATTTATATTTCATAAAAAAATTGACACAAATTGTTAAGGATAAGTTAATACACTAGCATTACGTAAGTTATCATGGTGAATAGGCTATATGATGAATAAATGACATAATTCTCTCCATAGATCCTATTACAATTATTAATTTTTATTTCATTACCAAAATTTTTTACAAATACTTTTTTCATGCCATAAAATATCGTAGATCGAACGTTAGAACACATCGATGTCACGGTTTTATACGTTTGCCATATGAGACCATGACGTATCAGTGTTATTCTACAGTTCAATCTCTACCATTGCTATTTATCTTTAATTATATTTATGCAAAAAATATTATTTACTTATTATTTTATTTTCTTTTAGATGTTAAGAATGACAATAAAGCTTGTAATTAGTTTGATTTGATTCCAAAAAGTTTAGGATATATAATGTCTGTGGTTGTTGAGTAAAAATCTTTTTGCAGCTGTACCACTATTGGTAGGTGTTGGTAAGTATTTTGTGTATTTAAAGCTTATCAGTAGACTCAAAGGCGGATTCAGAGAGGGGGGAATGGGGCGATTGCTCCCCGTCATCTAAAAAAAAGGAAAAAACAAACGAGTTAAAAATGGAAAAAACATAACTATTGTTATGTTAATAGGGTCCTTGCACGCAAAATAAATGTTTATAATTTCTATGTAGTTCGATTAAATATGGGTCTAAAATTGCGTGTGTAAATTAGTATACTGATAAATAAAGTAACTTCTGAGATATTTCAAAAAAAAAAGTACTAAAAATTCAAATTTTCTAAAACGATTCTGATTGGATAGCGTCATCACTAGGTAATAATTTACCAAATCTCCAACTTAATTGTACTGTTTTTACAAAAAACTTGAAATACCTATTTGATTTGTGAGATGAGAAATGAACTCGTGTAAAAATCTCTGCTCATTACTGTCATAAAACTGATAAAGAATACTTACATCAAAGTGATCTTCACAAACAAACAAACTAGATGTTGAAGATAACCTTTCAGGATCACGTCCCCCTGCTTGAAGCCATAGATTCCTTAAAGCCTTATCAGATGGAACTTGAACAAAAGTCTTTCCAGGCATATTAATAGACGTATTTTTGCAATGAGTAATTATACACCAACGGTAAACTTTACTCATTTTGAGACACAACCGTAAAAATTAAGTCCCTACTAGGCTATTTCAACGCAGACATTTACCAATAAATGACGTCATTTATAAGTAACCTAACAGAAAGCGTTTTCGCGGACCTTTGAATTTCGAAGTTATTAAATCGAAATATCGGCAAAAAACGAATTAAAGAAAACGAAGTAGTAGGTTTTGAAGAAGGTCTATAATAGTGCAAACGACATCATTAAAAAAAAGTGCAAGGACCCTATTAGTAATTTATTAATCGACAACTTTTTATATTGCCTATTGTATTGAGGTTAGGCAATAGTTATTTGTAAAAATAATGTGGTTGCTATAATAGTAGGCCTACTGTAATTTGTAATTTACAAGTGGAGCCAGACAGGTGGCTAACCTGGACGGAGGACGCCCGGACCCCTTAACATTGGGGCGTATTTCAATATGAATACCCCCAAAACCCTGGTTAACCTGCCTAAGGCCGCCCCCCCCATAAGAATTTTCCCAATCCGCCCTTGAGTACACTTTAAAAACATGTAGATGTGTGTGATGTTTTTGAGTAGTTATTAGTCTAAATTTGTTTTATATTATCTATAAAACTTAATATTTAAATAATATGTTATTCTATAAACCAAAGCGGAATAAAGTGCCTATTAAAGGAAAATATAACAATTTAATACAATACAATTACAATTTTTTTATTTATTTTTTTATTTTATTAAACAAATGCATCTAGTCATTAGAGATAATATCTGTCATAATCATTAAAAAATTATAGGGGTTTAATTTGAAAAAAAAATAAAATAAAATCATGATCACTCATTCATTTTTTTATCCTTGACTCGTCAAGATAAAATTTGGCAAAAGGCTAGACTAAGAATATTCTTCCATGTATCGAATATAAAAGTTTTTTTTGTGAGACGGGAAAATAACAAGAAAAGCCAAAATCGTTTAATCCACGCGGGCGAAAAGCTAGTAAACTATATAAAATTAACAGAAAACCCTGGACATAGGTCAATACTAATATTATTCATCTTTGATATTTTAGGATTTACAACCAAGTACCAGTTATAAAACAGAATCTGTTAAAAGGCCAGGAGGTTTATGTGCTGAAATGACTATGGAAAAAGTTAAGATAATTCAGGATATCCACATACCCAAATAAGTTGCACTGTTTCAAGATACCACCATTATTATCGAGAGTTAAAATCCAAACTGAGGGTTTTATGAGCAAACATAATCCACAAAAAGAAAACAATCCTCTTTAAGACTAGCTTCAGTTCGCTTTAGAAGATGACACATTTTGTAATTGGTTATATCAAAAATAAAACTTAAAAGTAAATACTTTTGTGGGTGTCCCACAACGAACTGCAGCAATTGACAGGCAAGCTTTAAAAATTTAAAGGTTTACTAACGTCGATAGCGACAACTCGGCTAAAATATTTTCAAGTTGCTGACACTTCCGATTATACCAAAAGTAGGTGTCAACTAGCTGATTTTAAATAAAACTCCCTATATATTATTTTATCTTTAGATTCCTACACAAGATTTTAGGCAAATTTCATTATCATATGCTATACCTAAATCTAAGCGTTTTTGACATATTTAAGTTTTTACATCAAAACTGATGTTTACATGCCTTAATTCAAGGAGATTTTACAGTATTCTCATAACTTATTACAAAGGGTGTTCAAGAAATAAGATTAAAAATGAAATTTAAAAAATTGCCAAAAATCTTTGTTCTTAAGGGAAACCCCGAATTTTATAATTTTATCTATATTTTATCTTATATTTGCAAGTTTGTGTAAGGTTGTCCATTACGAAAATTTTTGGATTTGATATATTGCCACTTTAATATTTTTCATGGCGACTCCATAATACTCGGAGCTCACTATAATGGCGTTAAAAAACAATTCCTATATAAATGTCACCGTCATAATCCAACTAAGAGTAAAATATTTTAACCAAATAGGAGTATAACTAAACATCAAATCAGCAATCGCCATATAAAAATATTAAACTAGTAATTTAACAGAAACTAAACATGTTCGAAAAAGGCATCCTTATACAAACTTACCCTTATTTTAATGCTATATAAGATAGGATTAAAAAATTGGGGCTTTACAAAAAAAAAATGTTTTCTAGCTAGTTTTTAATTTTATTTTCAATCTTGTTTTTTTAACACATATAATAAGTTATTAAAATATTTTTAAAAAATTATTAAAGTAGGTTCTTTTTAACAATAAATCAAACTCAGATTAAATAACGGCTTTCTCATAGCAAAAATTTATGTACAAAACTTAAATATGTCAAAAACGTTTAGATTTAGGTAGAGGACATGAAGCATGAAATCTTGTGTAGAATCTAAAAATGAAATAATATACAAGGTGTTCGGCACATGAGTAGACATACATAAATCTGAGATAGGTGGGGCCGTCTGCTATGTGGTCCACTCAGATATTTTGAACTTGGCCCTAAGAATTTTTTGTTAATTTTTTTTTAATTCTTAATTTTCTGACTTCGAACTAAAATAACTTTTTGAAAAATCATGAAAGTGACAACATTTTTATTTTATTTTAATCTAGACTAATACTAGAATCATACAATTTCAATGATTGGGGCCCATGACAGCCACAAAGGAAAAAATGCCCATCTTGATAAAGTTGACAAATAACTCTTGCTGTTTTTAAGCAAATTGTGGTTATTGCATATTGTTCGAAAGGGCATGAATTGAAGATGTTTTTGACTAATTAGAAATACTCGATCATTTCTAGTTTTCTTTTTAATGCAATTTAAAGTTGGCTCTTAGGTTTATTGTTTACCTCTTTTTGTGGTTTGAGGGCCCATATTTTTCTTTGTAGCTGTCATGGGCCCCAATTATTCAATTTGTATGATTCTAGTATTAGCTTAGATTAAAATGAAATAAAAATATTGGCAGTTTCATTATTTTTTAAAAAGTTATTTCAGGTAGAAATTGGAAAATTGAAAATTTTGGAAAAAAAAATTTAGAGCCCAGGTTAAAATATCTGGATGGCCCGCATAGCAGATTTACGTTCTACTCATGGGGTGTTTTATTTAAATTAAGCAAGTTGACACCTACTTCTGGTATAACAGCCACCACCCTGGAAATATTTTAGCCGACTTGCTCCCACCGACGTTAGTAAATCTTCAAAATTTCCAAAACACACTTTTCAAGAAATCGCCGCAGTTTGTCGATCGTGGGACACCCTGTATATATGTAAAATAAATTGAAAACATTTTTGTATGTGTTTTGTAAATAAAAACTGAGTTTATCATATTTTATTGTTTATTTGTATATTAATCTTATTACCCAAAATATGTTAAAAATGTAAAAGTCAAATGTCATTACAGACTTAAATACTGAAATAACCGAGTTATATGAAATTATGTAAAACTACGCTTTAAACAGAATTAACCTTATTAACTAGTAATCCGAATTTTTGATATTTTTGAACTAAGAAATTTGCTTCGTGTAATGAACATTAATTACACGTACTTATAATAGCTGATGCCATTGACTAAAAACCGTTAACAAATAAAGCCAATTAAAGTTTATAAAAGTTGTGTAGAAACCCTCAAGCATATACCTACTAGAGGCAGCCTTGACGTGCCTCACTGCGATAGAGGAAGAAAATCACACTATAACCTTTCTCTCTCCTTCAACGTGATGATAAGCTGATGAGGAGGTTTCAACCAATAGCACCTTTGGAGCGAGAGAGAAAAAGGTGATTCTTCTTCCTCTCTCGCACGTTTGTTCGCACTGCCAAGGGAATACTACTTAAGGGTGCTGTAGGTATACACTCGAAGGTCGAAACAATATGTCTCACCGTTAAGCAATAAATTTGCACACTGAGTGAAGATAATAAATGATGGAAATACACTGAGTAAGTATGGGATTTACCCATGGTTTTTTCTTTTAGTGCTTGGGTCAGCGCTCAGTCGAACGTAGCTATGTCAATGAAATTGCATGATTAACTTCACTGCAAAGCTAATAGACTGCTATTCGCGTATGGCATATATTTTTATTTATATAGCCAAGTTCGCGCTGACCGTCGGCCGAACATTAAATTTACAAGTTCCCATAAATTTTCTCCTACGATCCTCCCCTACGAAGATACGGGTACATAACGGACGCCGCTGGAAATCGTTTTTTTTTTTAATAATAATATCGGTTTCAATAAGAATATCTAGAGAAATATCTAGATTTAATTTTTCTAGGTGAAAACCGTACGTCGGACTAAAAAAAGTCAAGAGTTTAAATCTGCTTATATTTTTTTTAGTCCTACGCACAGTTTTCACCTAGAAAAATTAAATATAGATATTTCTATGCATGGTGAAATTTGGGGTATGTAACCTCCCTGCCGACAATCAGGCACGTGGAGCAGAGATGTTATACTGCTAATCTTGTTTCTCTTTCGCACACTTGTTCGCACGGGCGACCAGCAAGGCTGCCTTTAAAAGGTATTTGTTTGAAAGTTAAATAACAAATAATGACGAAATTAAATTAAGCGACAAATCTTACTAGTACGGGCCTGTCTACCGACCCCGACGTTTTATCGACTTTTATTTAACTGCGCCATCTACTTGAAAATACCTGAAGTTCAGAAAAGTTGTTTTCGGGCAGATTCCTTATAAGTCGCTATGTTTTACTCTCACCTAGTAACACGCAGTCTTCTGTCCTTCTTTGAAGTGTACGTTATTTGAATTAGCTATCCTTTAATCCGCTCCGTTCTAAATACATCGAATATGGGATAAACAATTAAAATTTACAATAAAAGAGCCACGGATATGAAAAAGGCATAATAAAACATATTATTTTTGTTACTTGGTTACTACTAAATGTCTATAAATCACAGTAAAGAGTTATAATGCGAAATAAATGTCTTATACCGAAAATATTTAATTTTAACTACCGAAAAATCCAACTCAATTCTTAAGTGGTTTTCAACCTTGTTTTTAAAGCATTAAAACTTAGTTTTTTTTGATTATATGTCTTTACGAGAAAGATACATGTCTTATTTATGTAAATATAAGGTGATCCTTTATTTATTTTGCCAAGTTTTAGAGTACCGTGGTCTAAAAGACAGTAATGTTCTTATGGAGATTTAACATGGCGAAACGGCCACCTTAAATCGCGTCTGCTTTAGGTCTGGTAGGTAAATGTAGCAATTTGCTTTGTTAAGTGAATAAAATCCTACCTACAGTTTCTACTCTCATGACAATTATGACCCTGAAAACTCTGGTTAATTTGATTAAAAACTTCTATAATACCCCTTAACTATACGATTTAACCACACCTGCAGTTATAAGAATTTTTCTACATGCCATTTCAAGTTTCTACCTATCAGTCAGTCTAAAGTAAAATGGACGATTTTCATTATCCAGCATTTTAGAAACCATTTGACATAACTTTGATTTTTGCAGTGGTAATTAGATTACTTATGTAAATTTAAATACCCTTATCTCATATCTTTATGTGGAACGATAACGAAGTTATGACAGGGAGAAAAACAGGCTAAAACGTTTCGTGTAATGTACATACTAAAACCAGATTTGCTACTTTGTTTCTGTTGTTATTTTTATATTTAAACTGTTCGACTTGTCATATTAGTAAAAAGTTCGCACATCTCCAGTGCATTCACAACAGGCATATTTGGCCAACACTTCATTGGCAAATTATTCACAATAAAATGCTCTTTTCGAATATGCCAACCAGCCACAATCGTTCCATTTGAAAAAAATTTATGGCTAGAAATAACATTTTGGAATCTTTTTACCTTTCTGAAAAGACACAAAATACGTCAGATAATTAAAACTATTTTTCCAGTCCTCCTTGACTTAAAATTGGTTGTTTTAACGATGTCATGTCACCCTAGAGTTGACATTTGGGGTGTCATTGTATTTAGGATGTCATTTTCTATCGAATAAAATCGGTAAAAAATACAGGGTGTTCCATTTAAAATTCAAAAGTTAAGGTCATTTCCGGTGAAACCGGAAATCATCAGAAACAATTTAATACATTTTTTAATGCATTTTTAGGTCATTTATCGACACGCCACATTTCATTTTCCCATCTTAAAAAATCAAAAAAGTTATAGGAAAAAACCACCTTTGAGAAATCCCGTATAATGGTTGGTAATTCATATATTTACAAAACATAACTCTGGTATAAACTAAAACGTTCTTGCCGACTAAGAAAAAAAAACTGTTACCTTTAAATCTTTAGCACCTGATAATCAGCAGTTAGTTTCCACTTGTATTACCAGATTAACTTAAAAAGAATAACATCAAGGTGGATAACTTTCTTGGATTACAGCTTTTTATACTGCTCAAAGTTGACTTACCCAGAGATTTCATTCTCTCATACAAAATTTCGCAAGCAGTGTCGATTTCTTCCTGACCAGTTAAAAACAACAATATATCTCCAGGAGGTTCTCTTAAATGAATCTGCATCACGGTTATTAAGCTGGCATCTAAGTAGTCAGTCTCAGGTTCTTTTGTATATAAAACTTCAACAGGAAATGTTCTACCTAAAAAAAAACAAAAAAAACTTTTTAATAATCTTTTATTTAAAAATTATAAAATGTTTTTATTTTTATAAAAAGCTTGCAAGTAATAAACGGATGTGTACCCTATTTATTACTTTTTTGTGCTTATAAATTAGTGGTAACTTCAATTTTGTCTGCTGATCTAAAACAATAGATAACCGTCTCCAAAAAGTACTAACATCATCAGTTTCATTTTGATTTTACATATTATGCATTTTAATTTGAAATATAAAAAAATATTGTTAAACAACTAAAATCGCTTATTTTAATTGAAAACAAAAAAATTGCATATTTATACAAAATTAAAGGCTGTTTTTGGCATGTCAGATATTTTTTTGGTAATAAAAATCTCTTTAAGATGGTAGTTAAGATGTGTGAGTCGAGTTAGATAGATAGATAGATAGATAGTTTATTTCATGTTTGTACAAAAAAAGTTTACACATGTCAAAAAAAATATAGGTATAAAAAATATATATATATATATATATATATATATATATATATATATATATATATATATATATATATATATATATATTAAAACATAAGAGCTAAAAACTTACACTAAATAAAATACTGATTAAAAATAGTATAATTCACAAAAACACTCATTAAAAAATAAAGAAAACTAACAAAAACATTATATATTAAAATACTTAAAAACATAGCTTTAAAAAATTTTAACATTACAGTCCAAAAAATTCTTGTACAGAATAAAAGCCTGGCCCACAAGGAAACCTAATCTTTTGTGTTTAAATTGTGCAAGTGGTAAAGATTTGATGTTTTGAGGAATTTGTTATATAGCTTTATAGCAAGAAATTCTGGACCATTTTGGCATCTTTTAAGGCCTATGATAAGGCCACTGCCAAGCTTTTATTGCGCGTGTTGTACTCGCAGCTCACTATGAGACTTGTATTATCTTCATGTTTCCTTACATACAGCAGATTTTCAAGCATATACACACATGGAAACGTTAAAATTTTTAGAGATTTCAAACGGCACTTCTGCAGTCCCTCTGATAGATAAGCCCGACAAATGTCATGCCTTCTCTGAAGGGGTCAAAATCGGCCTGCCTGATCAGGAATGACCCCACACAGCCACCGCGTAGTAGAAAGCACCGAGTGTACCAGAGCAAATATGCTAGTCTTAAGCACGTCAGCCGTTACAGAGCAACTCAATCCTCAATGCAAAACTTCCCTTGCTAGTCATCCACTCACGTAATCTACATGAGCATCAAACTTTAATTTGTTGTCAATTTGTACCCCCAGAAAGCGTACATGCTCCAGACACTGCGGCTGACCCGAAAGATCGCGCATTGAAAAAGTAACATAGTAGGCTGTCATTTGGCCCCGAACCACTCCTCAACATTAGACCGTGCCACAGTCAGCCCCTCAACACTCTCCTTAAGTGTCTCCCTTAAGAGTTCAATTATTGTTCAATAATTGTTGTCAATTCTTATGAAAACTTTCCCGAATTTGCAAGTTATGGTTTCTAAATATAATTCATAGCTTTATTAATTTTATCTACTCCAAATATTATAATCTGACAAAAAATAGATAGGCCCTTTTAGGCCAAATGAAGATTAGACGCGATTAGACCAGTGTCGCTGTCAGATGGGGAAAACAAAGTTTCTCAAAGACAACATCAAAAAATAATGATATAAATACAAATGACTCGAATTTGGTTTAGAAAATAAACAAAAGATAAAATAAAAAAGCCTTTGAAATAAGCAAAACCATATCCAACACTGCTTTTAATAAAAACAGTTATAGCTCCATCTCTTGTAAAATATTTTATTTTAACTGAAATACATACCCTTATTAATACTATTACAGACAAAGAACTTTGATGATTTTGTTTATAATCATAAATCAAAGCTAATATTACTTGACAAGATATCCCTAATCAAAATTTTACTGCTTTATAAAATGTTTACATTAATATAGCTTACCTGGAATTGTAAATATAGGTGCTTCAAAAAAGTACTGAGAAAACTTGACTGCATCTAGCGTAGCTGACGTTACAATAAGTTTTAATTCAGGCCGTTTAGTCACTGCCTGTTTTAATAGCCCAAAAAGAACGTCTGTATGTATTGTTCTTTCATGAGCTTCATCTAACATGATGACTGCATAACCTTTTAGGTCCAAGTCCATTAGGCATTCTCTCAGCAACATGCCGTCTGTCATGTATCTAACAGACAAAAAATTGAATTAATACGATTTAATGTCCAATAGACAAACTGTTACTTTGGTTGATCTTTTGGTCGGTACTAGTAAGTAATAGTAACATAATTCTGGGTATGTTTGACTCTACGTTCTGTGCCAGAAACAAAAATATGTCTTGTAGAAATAAACTCAAAAAGAAATATACATAAATTGATGTTAGTGAATGGTAAGAGTTTTCATAAATTCCCCAGAGAAAATCTAAAAGTTTAGTCCCAGTTTTAAAATTATGTATGGGTATCCATATTTAGCTGTTTCTAATTTTGGTATTCTTTTCATAATTGAAAATCATATGTAACGTTTATTTTGCGTGACAGAAAAGGGTGAATTGGTGCTTAATATAATATATTTTTTTTTATCTTGGGACAGTCCACGAAGGCTGATGCCTCAGTACTGAGTATACAGATTGGAAGAAGAGAAATTCTTTCTGGCTCGAAAGAGGAATCCAAGCTTTTTTGAAGCTGGCGAAGCTATGGATGTAATGTGTTTGTGCCAGTTGAGGGTATTCTCAAAAGTAACGCCGACAAGATTAAACGACTCTTTGTTCTGCAGAACCTGGCCACTCATATATAACGGATGAGCATTGGCTGACTTTTTTCGCGACAACGAACATGACTGTGTTTTCGAGGCATTAAACTGACCAAGATTTTTGGCGCCCCAATCCAAGATAAGTTTGAGGTCTTGTGAAAGAGATATCTACATTGACCTGCGCTTGTTTTCCAAATTAGAATTACATGGTGGCTTAAGAAATTTAATACTAGAGTGGAGGGTACTATCGTCGGCAAAACTATGAATGGGATTGATTGTGGAAGAGAGAAGATCGTTAATGTATAGAAGAAACAGCGTGGGTGCCAGCAATGAGCCCTGGGGTATCCCAGCATTATTTGGTAGAAGTGGAAGAATGACCATCCACAGTTAGTGATATACGACGATTAGAAAGAAAACTGGAGAGCCAAGAGCAAAGCTTAGGTGGAAGACCGTAAGAAAGGAAGTTTGTTAAGAAGCTCATCATGCCAGACCTGATCGAAAGCTTTGGATATATCAAAAGCAACGACCTGGGATTCACCAAGAAACTCAAGAAATTTGTTCCAGTTGTGTGAGACAAAGGAAAGAAGATCAGCTGTCGATCTTCTGTGACGGAATCCATACTGTCTATCATGTAAGATCTTGTGTTTTTCCAGATACTTTAAAATTTGGAAATTAATGAATTTTTTCCATTATTTTGCAAACAACAGAAAGAAGAGATATAGGTCTGTAGTGAAGGGAGAGTTTTGCATCCTCTTTTGGGGACAGGTTGCACATGTGCAGCTTTTCAACTCTACGGGAAAATGCCCGTGTTGTAAGAGATTCGAAAGAGGCGAGTTATGATGGGTGCAAGCTCGGGGGCACATTTTTTTATGACGATTGCTGGTATGCCATCCAGCTCATACGATTTTTTAGTATTAAGAGAAGAAAGAATACGCTTGATCTGTTTGACTTTAAAAATGATATCGAACATTTTATGAGAAACAGGGGCAACTGTTGGGAGAGGATGATTGATAGGAGGATCAAGCATAGAATTCGCAGCAAATTGTTTGACAAATATTATTTATTCTTGATTTTTTTTTAACAAATTTTTTATTGTTTTATAAAGTTTAATAATAAAGTATAATATCCTCGAAAAATACATTTTCTTTGCTTATAAGCATATATTTTATGTATATTAATTTTGCTTTTAAAATTTGTTTTTTTTTTGGAGCCACATTTTTCATATTTTACTTTAAATTACACATTACAAGAATTAATGTTTTTTATTTGGGTCATTTCATTTAACACTACTGGTCTAGTTGCTTGAACCATTTTAAAAATAATTAAACTGTCCATGTTGCTTATTGATGGCGGTCATTTTGTTTTTAATGCACACCCCTAATTTTGCGATTGTAAGGATTTACAAAAACATTTTTAATTTTAAGGGTATTTGTTTTAAAAGGACGAAACAATTTTGATCTAAAAACATGTCAAATATTGTCCTTTACCTATTAAAGAACCATCTCCCAAATATCTCTTCTCAGAAAAAAATAGGTTCGGCGTAATAACGTTTTAAAGTTCACGTCTGGGCCTTTAAATTTCTCGTCAGACCAAAAAGCTGTGTGACGACACAAGTGATGCCGCGTTCCAATATTAGTTTTTTTTTTATCATGGGACAGTCCATGAAGGCTAATGCCTAAATACTAATCGTACCGTGGGTGTCTTAAGTGTGATGAGAGGGAGTTTGTTCACATGGGACTTAAATATTTGGAGATTGGGAAGAGAAGGAAAAACTTTTGCGGGCAGCCTGTCGATTATCGGGACTAGGGTTTGAAGAAACTTTTTGTGGGCTTGAATTTTTAAAAGTCTGGCTTTGTCACAGGATTTAGAAAACCACGGTTTGTGATTATGGGGTTCTTTTTAGTGTGGGGAATATAGGTCTCAATGCCTAATTGAATTATGTCTGTAATTTGTTTACATATTTCGAAAGGCTCGTGAGTAGAAAAGCAGGTAGGATCCCAAGGGTAGCTGGCGAGGAAATCTCTCAGACCATCTCAGTCGGCCGAGTTGTAGTGCCAGACGGTTCGTGGCGGTATGCGTTCAGTTGCTTCAGAATGTGTGGAGTATGATACGGTGACTCCAAAGGCCTACTATTCATTGCCGGAACGATTTAACGAGTTTTTAGAGTTTGTGTGAACTACTTAGTAGTAATATAAGGTAATTGTCCGAAATTTTAAATAATATTGACGTTTTAAATTTCTGTTTGTATTTTAATATTTTTAGATTCTATTTCTGTGATAATGTTTATTCATGTTTTGTCTGATTTGTTTAAATATTTTTATTATATATTTGTCTGTATAATCGTTGTTAATGAGAATGTTTTTTCTTATAACAATAAAGAATTTTTTGACTCTGACTTTGATCAAACTATGGTCAGAGCAAGGAAGTTTAAAGGTGTATGGAAGCCCAATGCTATGGCCCATTCGATCAAAAAATGTCCAGCCCAGTTTAAAAATAACTGTAAGAGTTGGCCCCGCCGATTCTGCGCAATAACAAAATTTCACGAAATAATTTAATGTGTTCCCTACTTACACACCGATAAATCAGTGTGTAGTTAGGCAACACATTATACTTTTATGAGAGCCGTAATGGTGTTAGGTTGTCTAAGATTTTTGGTGCAAGGGCGCGCGCGGCGCATATGAAACTATATCCGCGCTGTATCGTCAACCGTCGTCGTCTCATCATTCGTCATTTTCGTTGTGGTTTGTGCCCTTTGCGCCGATTGTTTTGCTTTGTGTGAGTACCTATATTTTGTGGTTGCAGAAGTTTTTTGGATTGATAAAAACCTTCTTATTTTAGTGATTAGTGTTTATTAAATTGTGACTATAATTTTGTGTTTATTGTTTGTTACTTATAATATCGTAACAAAATGATTAGAGGTTGTATGGTTTTGTGAAAACCAGAAAGTGAGCAATTTTTAAGCAGTAATATACCTACTTAATAATAGTTTCAGGACTTGTGCAGTCCTCGAAACGAATCGTATACCCGACTTCCTGTCCCAATCTGCAACCAAATTCTTCCGCTACTCTCTTTGCTACTGACATGGCAGCCACACGACGGGGTTGTGTGCAGCCGATTTTTCCCCTCGCTGTAAAACCTTCTTCTGCTAAATACTGGGTTATTTGAGTTGTTTTTCCTGATCCAGTTTCCCCAATGACAATTAGAATTTGGTTATCAGTAACGGCCTAAAAATAAAATATGAAATAATATTGGAAATATCTTATTTAAAATGTAAAAAGAGTTCATATTTAAGTAGGAAAATAATATGTTTCGAGAGATGACCCATGAAATAAATAAAGTCTTTTTCAGTCAAAAACTTTCAACTACCTGAGAATTAAAATGTAACATTTGTGGCGGCTCTAGGATTCTCTAATTTTTTATCTAAAATCTGCTTATTTTTGTTTGAGAAAAACACCAAGCCAAATATATACAAATTTAAGAATAATGAGACAAATTTTGCTGAAAATCCTCATAAGTAAGTAAATGATTTTAACTCTTATTTGTTAAAAAAAATTAAAGAAAGGGGAAAACAATACAACAGCACCTTAATTACAATTTTTCCAAAAATAATAAATAATATATTGAGTACCTACAACAAAAAACGAAATATTAAAAAATAAAACAAAATTAAAAAAAAAATTAGTAGCGGTGATGAAAAATTCCTAAAAGTTGAAAAAAATATCAATTGTCGACACTATTGATATTCTGAATCCCCTAATAAAAGCAAAAATTATACCACTTCATAAAAAAGGATGTCCAAAGGATTTCAATAATCTTAGACCTATAAGTATCCCCCCCATTTTTTAAAAAAAATTTAAAAATTTTATATTTTTACGATTATTACAATTTATGAAAAAAGTGTCAGCTATGGCGGTACACAGCATGCCACTTGAGAGGTGGTAGACCCCAATATATCTGCCATTTTTCAGTTTACAAAAGCTTTTTTTTGATGAGTTTGAAAAAAAAAACCTAGCCTTAGGTTTTTTTTAGATTTAAGCAAAGGTTTTTTTTTCATAAAAGGAATTTTTTATTGTATAAATTAAATAGGTATGGTATTGGGGTTTTAAAGCTTATGAATGGATAAAGTCATACCTCTCAGAAAAAAAAAAAAAAGTAGTGGTGCAGTACAATACTAAAGAAATTAAGTCAAATAAAAAAAAAACAGTTTTATTATAGCTCAGGGCAATATTCTTGGACCTATATTTTTTGTAATTTTTTAAACTGATATTGCGCATGTTAATGGTCGGTTAACATTAACAAACTATGCTGATGGTTTCCACCGGATCAAACATACAAGGTCTTGTTCACAATGAATAATAAGAATAATTAATAAAATTTATTTCTTGGACTCTTGTAGAGGAATACTTAAAAAGTTATATGTATTAACAGTATATGCTGTTTATATCTTCGGTGTCTGATGTTTTTGTTTAAAAATAGAGATAAGTCTGAATTTGTAAATTAAACGAAATTGAGGGCAAATAACTTTATATATTCACGACATCGGCTAATTATTGCAGAAAAAAGTCCTTATTAATGTGATCAATTGTTTTAGTCACCAAATAGGATAAAATATATAAATAGTGTGTCAACTGAACCATATAGCCTAAAAGACTTTTTAGATAAGGAATGGTAGCCGAAGTGCAACCTTATGACGTCATCTCATTTTATGTTAACCCATTAATTATAATTTAAAATAAAGATATTGTTATTATTGTTATTATTATTATTTACAAAGATCCGACATGACGTATCCCATGGCTCCGACCCCATAGGGCGTCATGCGGAAGGTCACCCGTATGAAGACCACCCCCTCGCGCCCGCTCGGTCCTGATCTTGGGAAATTCTTTTGCCTCAGTAAACGAAGGGACCAAGGACAACAGATTTCGCATTTTCATCGGGTTTTGGGGTGAATGTTGACATGCGGGAATACACTTCAGCTCTCCCAACACATTTTCTTTTATGCCCCCCAAAACGCCGACAATCAGGAAAACCAATCCCCGTTATACTCCGAATAGACCTCCGAAGTTCCCAAGTAGACCCTGATATTTGGCTCTTTTCCCCGTTCCTTTATATCGATGTTAGTTTCGCTGGGCGGAAAACTCAATCACATACATAGAGTTATTCCTTTTATCAAAGAGAACAAAATTCTCACAGTAATATCTATTTACATCTTAAAATGTGCACTTTATGTATCGAGATTTCGTGACGAGTAGACGATGTTAAATCGCTCCGAGTTTCTCAAATTTATCCACAGTTTAAAAGTTCGTAATTAGGCATTTAGTTAAAGGGGATTTCTAAAAAAAACATGAGTGTTGATAGTGGCGGAAAAACATCGGATGTAAATAAAACACTTAGATAACAGGACAAAAAAAAGATAAAAACACGCAAAAATTCCACAGGGCATATTAATCTTTCGTTAGTGAGATAAAAAAAATCATCGGTATCGGAGATATAAATAAAAACCCCAAGATACACATGGCACAAAAAAAAAAGATATATTGTAGCAAATAACACCCCACTGAAATAAATAAACTAGACTGATGAATGCCATAGGCGTAGGAGAAAATAAATTGGATGACCAAAAAAAAAAATCCGGATGTGTATTTTTGCCAAGAATGTCAATTTCGAGAACGCCAACTAAAATAATAATATAGGTAAAATGACTGATACTATGTCACAAAAACGAGGCAGATCCGAAACAAGCCCTACTGGAAAGAGGGCAGACAAAAATTCGAAAAAAAAACAAATGGTAGTCCTGAGATTCAACTGGCTGATAGCGAAGGCCCGCAGTGGCAAAAAATCTGCTCCAGGATTTTAATGTCACTGAGGAGAATGGGACAAGCAATAATCTGCAGAATATTTTGGATGCTTTGGAAACCATTTATAGTTTTACAGAAAGTGTGGAACATAATAAAAATGACCTGTCAAAAATGAGAAAAAACGACATTTAAAGTCCACAAGATGGTAACTAGTCTAGGGATAAAGTAGGACAACTCGAAAAAAAAATATATACTTCAGCAAAAAGTCAATAGTGATAAGAACTTCAATAATAACCAAATACTGCGATCATTTCCACTGCTACCAAAAGCCACTACATCCTCGGACAATCATATTTAAAGGTAAATCAAATAGAAAATTTTGAAAAAAGGGGGAAAGAACATACAGCACAATCACAAAATTAAATGGAAACGCCAAGCAAACGGGACTGAAGATAAATGGGTGACTCCTCCACAAAAGAAAAAACATGAGACGATAATTAGATTAAAGAAAGAAGGAAATGCAAGAAAAGTATTAAAAGAAATTAAACTAATCTTATCCAAACTGGTGAGTTTAATGAAAATTTTAAAAATGTTAAAGATTTACAAGCGGTGGAGTATATGGAATGTCATAGTGAATCCCAAAAAAAAGAAGTGGCACAAAATACTAGAAAAACACAGCGAACTTCAAATAAGAGAAATAGAGAACACCGACCCAATGTTGATGATAACAGGGATAGAAAAAGGCTACAGCTCCCAAGACTTTATTAAGGAACTAATAATGGCTAACCCTCAGATTCAAGAAAACTTTGGAGAAGATGTGAAAGAAAATTAAATTTATTGTCAAAAAAGAGTGCAGAAACAAAACTAAGGAAAATTGGATACTACAAACAAACCCGGAAATATTTAACTGGCTAATAAAAAGCGATAATCTTAGTTTTGACTTGACCGGGGCATATGTACAGGAATACACTAATTTTATGTGTTATAAGTGTTGCTCTTGGCCATGTAGCTAAATACTGAAAAGGTGAAGTGTGTTGCCACAAATGTGGTGGAAAACATGAAGGAAGGCAGTGTCTAAAAAAATAGCCCTTAGATTGTCCAAATTGTAAACGTCTTCAACTAAATGATAGAGTACACACAGCTAGAGATCCAAAATGCCCACATCTTAAAAAAACTTGAAAGGCACCGCCAAAACATAAACTATGGCAGTAATAAAGAAAGTGGATCTTTTTTATAAAAGAAATATTGACCCCTGAAAAGCAAAAAGTTATCTGAGACTGAAAAAAATATTACCAAGTCTGAAAAAATGGTGCAGCAAAATTTCCCTAAATGTCCAGTCCATTGGAAATTTGTTAAAATAGATTAAAGGGACATGCTAAAGAACACCCAGAATGTAGCATTCTGTGTATTTCTGAACATTGGAAAAATTCTGAACAACTGAACATGTATGCTTTAAACGATTTTAAATTGAATGATTTTTGCGAGAAGAAGAGTATGGAGGTGCAGCAATATACATACAGAAAACATTAAAGTAAGCAATCGAAAACAAATTAATTCACTTTCAATCAAAGGACAGTTTGAGTGTGCTTGTGTGGAGTGCGATCTGAAGGTGAGCAAATTATTGTGATTTCAATATATAGCCCCCAACCGGAGACGTAAACATTTTTTTAAAAAAATTGGATGATGTGTTTGTAAATATGGTGAAGGGAAAACAAAAAGGTATTTATGGCTGGTGACTTTAATATCGAACTTATAGAAAATAACAATATAAAATAGATTTTTTGTCAATCATGAACTCATTCAATATGCATCATACAATTTTAGAAAACACTAAATTACAATGACTTAAAAAAGTTGTATAGATAATATTTTTTGTAATTTTCC
Organism: Listronotus oregonensis; assembly: GCA_019359885.1. Taxonomy (NCBI): domain Eukaryota; kingdom Metazoa; phylum Arthropoda; class Insecta; order Coleoptera; family Curculionidae; genus Listronotus; species Listronotus oregonensis. The sequence continues at coordinate 230,932 of JAHBCN010000015.1, forward strand.
ATTATGTGATATAAGTGGTGGGGTACTAAATACTGTTATATCGGATCACATTTAAAAAAGTTTGCTTTAAATCAAAAAAACCGGAACCTTTTAAAACCATATTACAAGGGTTTTTTCTCGGGAAAAAAAAATAGTTTTGTAAACTCATTTAAAAAACACCAAGACTGGCTAGACGTTTTTGAGGAGATATATCCATGTAAACAGACAATGGTCCTTATTTATGAATAATTTTATAAATGTTTTTTACGAAACTTTCCAAAAAAAATTTGTAAATAAAAAAAAAAAAAAGTTTTGTATGAAACCTCGAAGAAATAAAAAGCAGTAAAAATAAGTTAGATATATTATTAACATTAAAAGATAAGAGCATTAATTTTAGGGAAATGTATAAAACTGTTAAAAAAGTATGACAATTTATTAATTAAAAGTAGATCTTTGAATTATAACTAAAAAAAAAAATCCGATAATAAAAATAAAACCATGTGGTCTATTCATAATGATATTGTTGGACGATTATCACCGGCAACACGATGATTTCTGGAAATCCCGAAGATATTTCAAATAATTTAAAAATTTTTTATTAAAGATAGTGCCGGAACTGACGAAACATATTAAAAAAACAAAAAAAACCAATGCAAAATTAAAAAAAATAACCAAAGTATGTATGTTAGACCTGTAACACCCAAAAATACTCCACTTAAGTAAGAAAATTAAAAACAAACAAAGTAGTGGGGATGACGAAATACCTACGATAATAATGAAACGAGTTTCCCGTAATCATCGATGTGTATGTTACATCATAAACAACTACCACGGGAAGGAATTTTTCCCGATCAATTAAAAATTTGCATTAATTAAGCCACTTTATAAAAAAAAAGGCGATCCAAATTGTATGATAATTATAGGCCAATAAGTTTGCTCCCCGGGTTTTTTAAGTTGTTTGAGCTAGTAATGCAGTCGGATTGTTTTTGAAAAGAATGACCTTCTGTCAAACAACCAGCATGGCTATCTGAAGGGAAATCAGTTCAGACGGCTATCTTTCAATTTACACAGGCAATTTTGGAATGTCTGGAGCAGGGTAACATGGCAATCGGAATATTCTTAGATCTATCCAAGGCATATGACTGTTTAGATAGAAATTACTTTTTTAAAAAAATGAATCTATATGGAGTAAGGGGAAATGCGTTAGATTGGTTTAAGTCATATTAGAAAAGAACTCAACGGGTAAGCATTCAAATAAACAATGTATATTATAAATCAGAAATATCTAAAACACAGTAGGTATTCCCCAGGAGTATACTTGGACCAATATTATTCATAATTTTTGTCAATGATTTAAATCTTGAAAAACCAAGAAAATGATAATTCTTGTATTAAAAAAACCCTATGCTGATGATACCAATTTACTGCTGCTGGTAATTTTGCGATATAGAAGGAAATGCAACAGATATTTTTATAAAGAGCAAAAACTGGTTTGAAGACAATAAGTTACTTTTAAAAAAGAAAATAAAACAAACACTGTATAAATGTATATATTATTGTTATTATTATGCCTAACTTAGACTAGGCTTATTTCTTTTGCTGACGTCATTTCATTTTGTGTTGTTTATGCAATGTATAATTAATGTAATTTGAAATAAAGAAGTTTTCTATTCTATTCTATTCTATGTTCATAAGAATAAGGAGGTTTTTTTAAGAACCTGCAAAATCATAACTACAAAACCAGGAATCGTATCACTAGAAACCCCAAAAAACACAGAACGACCACCTTTGAAAAATCACCCCATTATTCTTGCATTAAAATCTACAATAGAATGCCGGATTACTTTAAAAAATCGAGACCCTAACCATATTTGGAAAGACTGAAAAAATTTTTTATACATGAACGTATTTTACATTTTTTCGGAGTTTTTGAAGTGAAGTCTTAGTATGGGTTTTTAACTTGTTAGTTTTGTTATATTGATTGTATTGTTTGTGCGCTTTGTCTAATCTCTTTAATATTTGTCCTGTCTTTATTACATTTTAATCTATGTTAAGCTTATCATATTTTATTTTATTTTATTTTACTATTATGGTATATTTTTTTTGACCTGTCTAATGCCATGTATATGATCTTTATAGACTAATAAATGATTGATTGATTGATTGATTGATATCAGGTTTATTGGCGCGAATTTGATGCGTAGTTGGGAATGCATAATTCCAATATATGCGACAGTTGTCTTTTCCACTACTGCCTCGATATCGCCGGGAGCAAATGGCAAAATTGCTGTTTCGTCGATGCCGTAATAATGTCTGAGGTGATAATAAAGCCCGAAGCGCATCGTTATGTGGGGGGGGTGTAACCACTTACAGCATGCACTGGACAAGCTGACAATAAGTTCATTAGAGTTTGGGTTGCTGTCGACACGCTCGACAAGCAGTATCAGGAATGTTAAAAACTGGCTTCGGGCCACCAATGTGTTTATCACCCCATCCTGGCATGCTATGGAAACCCCGGTCTCAGACTTGGGCTCAGCAGTTTTAAAAAAACCCCAAAAGTAAGGTTTCAGATAGATTGAGTCTTTCTATGTTTTGGTAAAATACTCCGTGTTGCGGCTTATTTGTGATCTTCTAAAAGCTTGTCTGCATTTTTTAAATGCAGTTCTTGGCTTTAGACTCAAGTCTTACAAGGGACTGGTCGTCGTTTGGATTTATTGAAATCTGAGACCAATTTCCCTTTTCTCGCTCCGCTGCCTTGAATAAAAACCCCCAACTTGGGGTATTTCGTATGCTCTCACTAGTTGCATCAGTGGATCAGTACTATTGGCAACCTGACAAGCAAGACTCAAAAACAGTCGATCGTGATACACTCTAAGTTAAAAAAGGGCCCCACCTCCCTGGTGGCGTGGGGTTAAATACGGGATGTAGATGAGGGGGTGGATGCTACAGTGAAGATGCATCTTTTTCGTGTGCTGACGTCCAGTCGGCAGTTCCTCTCGGTCCACTTAACCACTCCAAAAGAAAAGCTTTTTTAGCATGTTGGGAGCAAGGACCTTATTTATTCCGGATAATTCGGATTCCCAAATTATCCGTAAACGTCGCCTGTAATTGCTTCTAAGCTTGGTCTTCCCTCAAATTTGGTCGGGGTTTTTGGTCGATTCCTAAATATCGATAATTCTCGTTGTTTTGTAGAGGGCGAAGTAGCGCGCTATCGGCAAGCTGGTCGTTTCAAATGTTCCGAACCGGCCTTTATTTAGTTTAAGTTTTGCACACTTGTGGGGGCCGAACTCCATTCCAACAGCTCTGGTGTATTTGAACCACTTTAAGAGACTGTTGTAGGTCCCCGCTAGTTGTTTTTTTTTTTTTAGGTCATCCATATAAAAAGATGGGTTACCTTATGCTCACGTTTCCCCAGGTGGTCCACAGCAATATCCGCGTGTTTTTCAAGGCCAGGATCGGGAACAGCGAAATACAGAATACAAGGACTGAGTGAGTCACCCTGAAATACCCCCCTTTTAAACGTAATGGGTTCGGAAATCTTTTTGTGCTCCAGATGTTATAGAGAACTTTGATTTCAAAGTAACATCAGTCGCCAAAAGCATCGGATTAGGTTGGAGGAACCTTAAGATCTTTAAGCAGATGCAACAGTAATTCGTGAGATGTTGTCAAACGCTTTTTGTGTCAATCCCCCCCCAATTTAAAAATTGGGTTTTAGGGGTTTACTTGTTAAAAAGTTTCAAAGGAGATTTTTTTGCCCTTTTTTCCCTTTTTCCCCCCCGCTGCTCCCCTACATCAGAGAGTATGGGATCAATTGCACTCAATGTTCTAGAGATAAAATTCTGGTGAAAGCCTTGTAGGAAGTATTGAGGCAAGTGATCGGTCTATAGTTTTTATTATTATTATTATTATTATAATTATAAAACAGATGTTATTGCCCTCAAGTGAAACATTGATGTAAAGAAAAATTTTCATTTTAAAATTTGCAAAATATGTTTTTTTTTTCAGGGCTCCCAGAGAAGAACATAAGTTTCAAAACCCAATCCTCCTTCGTATTTGATTTTTTGGAATTTCCAAATTTTTCGTCAAATCCAAAATTTCCAAAAATATCTGCTTTTTTTTGGGGGAATGTTGACATGCGGGAAAAAATTCAGCCCCCCCCAAACATTTTCCTTATGCCTCCCAAAACGCCGACAATCAGGACAACCAACCGCACGTTATACTCCGGTAGACCCCAAGCTCGCCAAGAAGACCGATATTTGGCTCGTTTCTCCCTTTCCCTTTTTATCGATGGTAGTTTCCCTGGGGCGGAAAACTCAATCACATACATGGAGTTATTCCTTTTATCAAGGAGAACAATATCAGGTTTATTGGCGAATATGATGCGTGGTTGGGAATGCATAATTGAATATATGGACAGTTGTCATTTTCTACTACTGCCTCGATATCGCCGGGGAAAAAGGCAAAATTGCTGTTTCATCGATGCCGTAATAATGTCTGAGGTGATAAAAAAATCCCCCAAGCGCATCGTTGTCGGTGGATGTAACCACTAACAGCATGCACGGAAAGCTGACAATAAGTGCATAAGTGTTTGGGTTGCTGTTGACAGGCTCGACAAGCAATATCAGGAATGTTGAAAACTGCCCGGGGTATACCAATGTGTTTATCCCCCCATCCTGGCATGCTAGTAGGAAACCCCGGTCTCAGACTTGAGCTCAGAATTTTAAAAAAAACCAAACGTGAGGTTTGAGAAGGTTGAGTTTTTCTATGTTTGGTAAAATACTCCATGTTGCGGCTTATTAATGTGTTTTCCCCAAATTAAATTTCCCAATCTAAATTCTTATTTTTATTATTATTATTATTATTATTATAATTATATAACAGATGTTATTGCCCTCAAGTGAAACGTGGTAAAGAAAAATTTTCATTTTAAAATTTGCCAAATTTTTTTTTGCAGGGCCCCAAAAAGAAAAAAGTTTCAAAAGCCAATCCTCCTTTTTTTGTTTTTTGTAATTTGGGGCCCAAAATTTTATCGTCAAATCCAAAATTTCACAAAAATATATGCATTTTTCTTGAAATTAAAAGCATCTGAAATATTTGCATAAATTTTTTTTTAAACCCTATGGTTTTTAGAAAAACATAGTTAATTTTGTGAAATTTGGGACTTGACAATAAAATTTGGCCAATTTTAGAGAAAAATCCTGGAGCCGCCATTGGGTAACATCACAATAATTAAAATTTGACAACACTCTCACAAACTTCTATACAAATTTCTATAAGAAATACATCTGTTGCAACAATTTGTTCTGTAATCAGCTTCTTAAAGTTTTGGAATTATTAACAAATGAATCTTCCAATAATAGAATGATGTGGATTTTTGCTAATTCTTTCAAAATAAGTTTTTAAATATTACCTTACGTAATTCTTCTTTCAGTTTATAAATAGGTAGAGACTGCCTTTGTTCTATAATACTGAGATTAGTTTTCTTTCCAAATGACGACTTTTTACCGCCAATAACATGTTTTTTCCACTCTGGTAAATCTTGAGATTGCAAACCTATTCCTCTGGTTGAGATGGCTTTTGTTTCATCTAAAAATATATATATTTTTTAAACATATTTATTACCCGTTTGTATATGAACTTGCTTACCATCAGGTAAAGGATCTATCCATGTTTTGTTTTTTCCAGAAGGCTGAGAATCAATTTCAGCTTCTCTTTGAAGCATTTTTTGTTCTCTCCTTTCTTTAGCTAATGCTGACTGCATCATGGCAGCTTGGGCTAAGGAACCGTCAGGATTCTTAACAATCCTAAAATATTTAAAAACTTTTATTAAGAGATTTTCATAGCATTGTGATAATTTTTAAAAGTGTACTCTTCAGTAGTTTTCTTATATTTATCAGTGTAAAATTGAATAACCTAAAACCAGTATGAAAATTATGCAAAATCAGAAGTTCTTTGGCCTAAATGTTATGGTGTTCATCTTGATATAATATTAAAAAAATTACTTGTTACAAACAGAAAAAGATCATTATTATTTTAACAATTTTTATGAGTATGTACAATATTATTACATATATTCATTATTAAAACCATTATCACTTGCTTACCTTACAGGACTTAAATCATGCATAGCTCTACCATGTCCTTGCAAAAATGGTGGCTCATCTTCAACTAATTCAATTTCAATATCAGCTTCACCATCTTCTTCATCTTTTGGTAAAAGACCTGTTTCCTCATCAAAGTCAGGTAGTTCACTCTTGTCAATACAACCAGAAGAAATCATCTGCAAAAAAAGTTAATAATTCCTTATTAAACGCAATTATTAGAGAAAATATTGTCTATAATTTAGTTTACATACTTGTTTGATTTCCCATCTTTCTGGACTAGATATTCTGGTAACCCTTTTTCTAGAGTCTTCTTCTCCCTCATCTAAACTAACAGGAAGCCTAAGAACAGAAGTACTGCTATGCATAGGCCTGTCTGGATTTCTATCTGTAATAACAAGAACATTTTTTTTCAAGTTCTTTTTATCGAATAAAACTTATAAAAAAATATATATGGACAATTTTGTAAACTGTACCTTTATCTTCTCTTTCAGTTGGTGCGTGTGATAATGGGTTTAGATCTTTACCAGTCACCTGATCCACATCCTTCATTGATAGTGACACTTTTTGACCAGTAACAGAAAGAACTTTAATCTAAAATTATTCAATCTTATTAGGACTACCATTATAAAAGTGTGCAAAAAGTTTTAACAAATTTGGAGTCACAAAAATTTAAAAATTACCTTTACTTTGTTGCCTCTTGAAACAACTTCAGATACCTGTGTTACTCTACCCTCCGCTCTTAACTGAGAAATGTGTACCAATCCTTCCCAACGTCTCCTTAAACCTTCTAGTTGTACAAAACACCCAAATGGTACTATATTTGCAACTTTGCCATTGTAAATCTAAAAATATTTTAAAATATAGTAAATATTTGTAAAGGCAAAAACAAATACTTAAATAAATTATCAATGATTTTGAAAGGAAAAAATCTTGCCAAAAATTGATAAAGTATTTTTTTAATTAAAAAAAGTCTAAATAGTACAAATTGACCTATAAGCTTAAAAAGTGGATCAAAAGTATTTTTTTAAATTAAAAAGTCTACATTGTACAACTTGACCTAGGAGCTTATTTTTTTTTCAAATAAATTTTACATACATACCAGGTGACAACAAAATCACTACCAAGCCTTTACGTTTCTGCCGATTTTGGATTTAATCAGCACATCACTTCCGATTTAGCCGGAAGTGGCGTCCATTTTGAAAAAATACCCAGTATAATTTTCAATATTAGTTTACAAGGCATTTCTGATATAAAACCTATATTATATCCTATACCTACGGTTAGTTGTGGTTAGTATGATCAATTTAACTCTTTTGTTAGGTCATAATAATACTTGTGTGGTGAGTAAATTGACTTTTCTAATATTGTTACTTTAAAACTTTTAATTGCACGCCGTGTATTGAACAATATATTTAAATTAAGCATATCTTTCTGAACATTTTTGTTAATAGAGACCCTTATCTAAACCTACTTATTTTTTAGATATGGACCACATGTGTTTTCCCACATAATTGCATAATATGTGGTCGTTTCGATATTTTTAATTGTCATTGTATTGAAAACCAACAAAGATAGGTATAGAGTGTAATAAAAGTTTTATATTGATGGCCCTTTGGGTGATACCAATAAAGTACTTATTAAAGTTTTATATCATATAATAGTTAAAAGAATTTTAATCTTGAAAAATATACAGGGTGTTTCATTTAAAATATCAAAATTCAAGCCACTACCGTTTAAAGCAGAAGGAATAAGCAGATGTTATTATATCCAAAATCGCCATCTGATGACATGGATACATCATCCTAAAATTTAAAAGAACTTTTCCATTCAAGAAAATAAATGGCTTTGTAGTGATTTTATTGTTTTCCAGGTATAGAATAGAAACTATAAGTTATGTGACCATAATATGTAAAGTCTTAGCTGAACTGAGTAAAATTTTAAACTCTACAGAAAGAACATTATACTATATTTTGAAATAGAATTATTATAAATTATCAAAACAAACACCTAGACAAAATAAAACTAAACATCAACTAATCAGATGATAATTTATATAATACCTTTTTTGGATGAACAGATTTACAGTCAGAAATATACCTTTTTATATACAGATGAGACGGTTTAAAAAAAGACAACAAAGCTGGATCTGATATATACTGCCAAAAACTTGATTTATGCTCCGTTAAGGTTATAGCTATAAATGAAGCCATATTACATTATGCATCAAAAAAATATATAAAAAACTAAATTAGGCAAAATACCTCTTAAATTCACAGATCATAGTTATGCAAACTCTGACAAACCTCACCTCTTTCATATGTGATGCTTAAGTGACATCTGGTTGTTAATTGTGTGACACTAGTAGTCCTCAGTGGTAAGAATTATTTACAGCACTTATACACAAATATAAAGTTAAGAGGCATAAACAGAGAGAGTTCTGCATATGATACATGAGACAAATGAGTCAATCAATGTGTGAAATTTTCATAAGAAAAAGAATCCAAAATTAATCAAGCAAGCAAGAAAATGTAAATTGTTAACTCAAATATGATAGTAAAGTGTTAACTCTTATACAAACCTTTCCAGGCACAGGATCATCATCAAGCTCTGGACTAGTCCTATCAATTTTAATCTTCTTGTCACTACTTTTGTCTCTATCTCTTCTGTTTCTACCTTTAGACAAACTATTATCTCTTCTGTCCCTAGATCTTTTCCTTTCTCTGGATCTGCTTCTATGCCTTTCCCTTTTTTTATCTTTTTCGTTTTCACGACCACTATCCCTATCACGATCTCTTCCTCTATACCTATCATGAACTTTGTCCCTTGATCTCTTAAAATCTCGATCTCGTGATCTATCAAAATCTCTATCCCTTTTGCGGTCATGGGATCTTTCCCTTTTTCGATCTTTAGATCTAGATCTGGTTCTATGTCTTGATCGAGACCTAATAAAACATAAGTCATATAAGAACTCAAACTAAATAATTAAAATAACATTACAAGGTACTAACTCTTACCTATCACGGTTTTTACTTTCTTTATAGAGAGTTTTTTGCTTATTAGCAGATGGTGCTTCAGCTTCAAACTGTGCCATAAGATCCGCAACAATATCATTATCTTCATGGCTTATGTCTCCCTTGTTTATAACTTCATGTTCTTCTTCATCACTTAAAGGTATTTGCGGCTCATTGGGTAAAGAGAGGCCGGGAAACTTTTGGGCTAATATATCTTTTTCATTGTTCTTGGTTTCTTGCGTTGATTGGCCCTGCTTTGGTCTCATATGCTGAATTATACGAAGTAAATTTGAAATAAAAGAATCAGAAAATTCAGCCCCATTTTCCAATAATGCCTTTTTGAATGAGTCAACAGTGTTATTCTTCTCAGATAAATGAATAATAAACTCGGCTGAAAATTATTGATTATATAAATATAGGTACTTTTGTTAACCTAGAATGATATAATTTTAGGACTGGCTATAGCCGTATAACAAGTTTGGAAAAATTAGAATATTCCACAGTAGAGGTAAATTAAGTAACTTAAAAGCAAAGCTGAAAAAAATGAAAACTATAATACACTTACCCAAATCTTTATCATTCATCCCCAAGTGATTTTCTAACTCAGTACAGATTTTAGACACTAATGATAGATACTCTAGCTTTTTAACCTCATCCATTTTTAAAGTATTATTTAATATTAAAAATAATTGTTTTAATCATGGAATAAAAACATACTTTAACTTCTAAACGTCAACAAATGTTGAGGTTAGAATTGTTACTTGTCAAATCCGCAGAATAAAAAAAGGGTTAGTTGTGGTCAAATCCACACTTGTCATTTGCCATCACAGTAGTTCAAATACATTTTTTCAGCCGTTTTTTTATTGCTTTTATATTCTGGGGCCAAGGGTAATAAACTTAACAGGAGTGCTCGATCCCATTTAAGCCCATATACGCCAATTTAAATATCAATTCGGTATTTGTGACGTAATCCGTTTGCCTTTTTGTTTTATTTACAAGTAGTATGAAGTCCTAATTTTTAAAAATGTTATACATTACAGTTCTAATAGTAAGTGCATATCCAAAATAGTTTTTGAAAGTTGAATATTTAACAAATATTAATGAAATAAATCTACCTTCTGGGCAAAATGGGTAAACAGGTGACGTCAAAACATAACCTATATCTGCGGACTAATAGTAAAAATCGAGCACTCCTTGTTAAGTTTACCACCCTTATTCTGGGGCCCTATTCTTTAAGCTGCATTTACAATGCAATTCGAACTCCAAGTTGAGGTGGAATTGGCTTGCTTGTCATATGGTGGCAGCACGTTAGCATTTACAATTCAAATTTTTCCCATTGTAAATGCTAACGTGCTGCCACCATATGACAAGCAAGCCAATTCCACCTCAACTTGGAGTTCGAATTTCGAATTGCATTGTAAATGCAGCTTTAGTTTAGGAGAAATAACGCCTCCCTGACTGGCGCTCCTGGGGTGCATTCAGAATCAAGCCATGCATCATCTGAGGCAAAGCACTGTGTTCAGATTTTAGATTTTGTGTCGTGCACGAGATTGCTATGGTGGAAGATTGGTTGCGCGCTCAGCGTGGGACGTCAGACTGACAGCAAGCTGGTTGTTTGCAATACCACTAGCAGTGCTTGGTTTGACCACCATTATGGGTCCCTTCATAGGTTTAAATTTGTGATCAAATCGGAATTTCTGAGGTTTCCCGACAAAGTGCGGGAAAGCTCACGTTGCCACATCGCAACGTATGAGTAGAAAGGGGAGAGCTGGCGAATTGACTAGTATCAAAATCATAATTTTTTTTGTGTTGTATGCATTTAGCCATCATTTAGCATAACCTCTCCTTACTCTTTTTTCTATGTTTAGCATGTTTTTGGTTTGGCATTATGGCTTTTTTTTTATTTATATAGCTGTGATTAGTGATTATGGTATTTCAGGTATTAATGGCCGGTTGCACCAACAATTTTAAGACTTCCTTAGCTTTAAGTATCCCCTAAATCACAAATGTAGCCAATCACATTGCTTGTTTGGCCATTTTAAGAATTACTTACTTGTGTGGTTTCAAAAGGTTTTCACGCTATTTTTGTTAAAGGCAAAATTTTTTTAGTCGTTTTTGTGAAAATGGAAGGGTTTCAAAAAAATAAGAAATAATTTACAAGAAACAAAAATTATGGTAATTAATTCAAATACGGTTTTCTGTATTTTTATTATATGGTTAAAATTTTTATAACATTTTATTTAGTTTTAGGATTCGAATTTACTGCACAAACAAAAAATTGTGTATTTTTTTTTTTTTTTTTAAAATTTAAAAAAACCTTGTTCCAGTGTCCCAGATTTAATCTTTAAGCCGAAACAAATTTTTTGACGTTCTATTTCGTCTGAAATATAATTGGGATAAATAAAAGCCTTTGCTTACCAGAACTAACCATGACCGACTAGAACTAAAAGCTTTTTTTTTCAAAAGGTCGGTCATGAGTTGAAATTTATTCAAACACATTTTACCTCGAATTAAAATTTTTTCGCTTTAAATGCGGAAACGGTTTTTTTTTCGTTTCAATAATTTTCCGCTTTTTGAGGGACATAGAATACCTTTAAAAATTTTGTCTTTAATAAAACGGCAGGAAAATTTTAAAGTTAAATATTAATTTAAAAATTATATTATTTATGTTAGGATTTTATTACTTTAATAAAATATATGTATATTTTTTAATATGTATAAAACCTAAATATCCAATACCCTTACATCCAAAAAAATATATCGTCGCCTCAAAGCAGAATTGTTGTTTTAACTAAACAAAGTGGTCGGTTGGGATCGTGGCGGATTTGGTCGTATTAAAATCATACTCCGGTAATTATTGCATATACGGTTTTCTCCTATTTTTGGATTATATGGCAAAATTTTTATATAGTCATATTCTAGTGTCCTTAGGGATTGCAAATATACTACCGGAGAAGAGAAATTGTGTTTTAATATTTTTTGTTTTAATTTGAAAATTTAAAATTACCATTGATTTTCTCCATATAATGCGAAAACTCCCCTTTATGACAAGAAACGTCAGCGTGCAGTTTTGCCAAATCGAGGTCTTTTCGAATACGTCCCCGCATTTTCACGTCTGAAATATAATTGGGAAAAATAAAAAACCATACTCCTACGTTTAAGATTGCAGTTACAGTAAGCCAAAAGAAATATTAATTTTAATTCATTTAAGTCTTATAAATGAAATTTTTTCAAAACGATTTTACTCGAAAACGGGTTAAGATACAAAGGTGAACTAAGAATGCATTTTTGTGTAAAAATGAACCCAGTTTCATAATTTAATATGAGTAATCAAAAAACCACCCAAACAAAAACTATAGGGCATAATTTACTCAGCACCCACCCTGTATGTGACGTCACTGACAAAATTTTTGAAAATTGGAGAAAGAAATATAGGTAACATCATAAAATCTTTAAACTTACCAAAAATCATACGTCTACCTCAAACGGTTATAGATATATTACAGAAAAAACACTTTTTAAGGTGTTCCATTTGGGGGGCTATAGCCTCTCTTTAGGAAGCATTTTTCGGGGCTTGTTCATATGAAATTTTTGTAGTATTTTGCGGTCTAGAATACACCCCAGAAATATGGCCCACCAATTTCGGGACACCCTGTATAATATGATGGATATATAATTTTTCATGTTTATATTATTTGTTAAATTTAAAGATATTTTTAAATATCACTTTAATATAAATAATAACAATATTTTGATAATTTTTCTAATAGTATGTATGTAATCACTACTATAACTTTTTAATAAAATATTATTTTAAATTTTAATATAAAGTATTTTCTTTAAGTCAGTTATGGTTTAATTCTTAATATAGTTTCCTATTTTAAATATGTCACGATCATTGAGAAACTTTATAAAATTTAAATGTCAGTTTTTCATGAAATTAGCATATTTTTTCTTTTCTTCTAAAAAATGTTACAGGACATGACAAAGTGTCCCAAATTCGAGCCTCATCATTGGGATCTCGGAAACCTAAAGAAATACAAGGTCGGTTAAATAAAGGCAAAGGTGCGCGATTTGATGCTTATCAAAATGCCACCTTAAAAGTTTAAAAATTTTAAATATTTCAGAAGACTTTAAAAAAAAACACGAATATTTGGATTTTTTTTTTATTTTTTATGACTCTATTTGAATAGATACAACACAATATTGATGAAAAAATTAATACAATTATTCAAATCTACGCTACTGATCCATAATAGTATCAAAATATGTATTTCGATTAATATTCTAACTGTACCAAGTTTCATTCAAATTGAAAAACCTAATTTAAAAATAAAGGGAAAATCGCAATACGGATTTTTTTTCATGTTTTCTATTTTAAAATTGGGGCTGTTGTGGAACTATGTTTATATCGCATTTTTGTCTTACTTTTGGCTAAGGAAATTGCCATTGGGCCTAGTGGCATGTTTTAAAATACCCTGGATATAAAAAAAATATTTTTTTATATAAGTATTTTATTAAAAAAGTAAATATTTTTTTGTTTTTTTTTTCAGAAAATGGACCAATCTTTGAAGATGAAATTGTTTCTACCTCTAAAGAAAAAGCTGAACTATTTGCCCCACAATTTGCGGCCAATTTTATGACGCGGGAATTTTTTCCTTGGTGGTAATATAACCACCAAGTATGTAATTGCATACAAATTCTAATAGTGTATGATGCAAGAATTAATATTGCAGAGAAGGTGGAAGGGGAAGAGAGGGTAAGAGGAGCAGAAAGGGAGAAAAGGAAAAAGGCCGTTGGCGTTCAATAAATAAACGTTAGCATATTATTATTTATATTTTAAATTAAATTCTTTATTGTTAAGGTACTGTCTCTTAATAAAAATTTAAAATATTTAGTAATATATTTTTTTAAATATTAATTGTTATCTCCTACAAATAGTATAATATCCTTTTTTATGCGAAATCATTATTGTCCAAACGACTATAACCATGTTACAAATATTTAAATGATTTTAAAACAATAGCATGTAAGGAAGTGTTTGGTGGTATAGAGGTGACGACAAGCAGGAGACGACCAAGGAAGTTTGAAGGTATATGGAAGGCCAATGCTGTAGAACAAAATTGTCTAGGCCTGCAGGGCAGCGGGAATAGTAGGGGAATTGACCCTGCGGAGTTTGCTTAATAAATAGTAGGTCAGGTTGGGACTTCCATTATTCTTTGTTACCATGTATAAACTTGACATCAAATGTCAATTTCAAACTAACTATACTTCACTGTTTTTTTTTAATTTTTTGCACAAAATTGTTACTTATTAAATCATACTGTTATAGAATATTTAAAATTATTGTGTACTACTGGATTTTATATCATCTACATAATTTAATATGGAGAAGCTGGCCATTTGGTTAAACCAGTGCCATAAAGCATAATAAAAAAAATAATAATATGGAAAGAATAGATAGCGCCATTTCACAGCCTTCTATTTAAATGGTCGATATTTTTGGGAGTTTTGTATTTTTACCAAAAATCTTAATAAAATAATTAAAAACACGATTTTTTAAAATAAATTTCGAACATTGTATGATAGTTTCATGTAGTTATAACCAATTTTGTGATAAAAGACTGGCAAGATAGTGTAAATAAGTTTAATCTAATTATCTTATTTAAGGATCGATATCTGAAAAATAAAACGTTATTGAAAAAAACTTAGATTTATAATCAGCGCCTCTGTATGCAAAAAATCGTCGAAATCGAAACGGGTCAAGAAAAGTAAAAACTTACCATAATTTGAACTGGTTGTTTGTGTTTTAGGGTCATACAACATTTTTTAGATTAATAATTTGTATAAATAGTGAATCTACATCGAAGTCAGTAAAAGATCCTAAGATTATGGTTGTCCATTAAAAAGTGAAAAATTTTATAAATGCTTTTTAGGCATATAGTTTTTACTAATAACAAATATTCATGAGGCAGGATAACAGTGGTAAAAAATGTTTGGTAAACTGGGGGAGCCTCATAGTAGAGTAAGACATGGAAAAAGCTTCATGAGGGACCCATCCAAAAGAACGAAGGAAAACCATTAAACCACTAGTCGTTTTGTTACGATATTATAAGTAACAAACAATAAACACAAAATTATATCCACAATTTAATAAATACTAATTACTAAAATAAGAAGGTATTTATCAATCCAAAATACTTCTGCAACCAAAAAATACAATAACACAGCAAATTAATCGAAATTTATACGACGCAAACGACAACAAAACATGTAATTCGCTTGAAAGGGTTGATGAGACGACATTGGATATGGTTTCATATGGGCCGCGCCGTCGCACAGAAAACGGTACTACGGCTCTGATAAAAATATAATGTGTTGCTTATCTACACACTAATTTCTCAGTGTGTAAGTAGGCAACACATCATAAAATTTCGAGGAATTTTGTTACTACGCAGAATCGCGGGGGCCACTCATGACAGTTATTTTCATAGTGGGCTGGACATTTTTTGATCGAATAGGCTATAGCATTGGGCTTTCATATACCTTCAAACCTCCTTGGAGACGACACAATTAAAGCCCCACATAAATAATTCCTAATTACTCGTACCATTGTTATAGCTGTGAGCGTGTGAACGTATTTTCTCTCGATGGACGCTCGCTCGGGTAAGCGAGCGTTCAAATCTATTACTAAAAACTTAGCATTGTTTTGTGCGTCTTTAGTGAAAATTATAATTTTCTTTAATCGAACACAAATCGCTAATATACTATGCAAGAAAAAAATTGTTTCAATCTATTCAGCGGACGATTCAGCTGTTTCAATCGCATGCTCATCGAAGCCATTAGCTTTGAACTACGATGGATATTGTGGATTTAGTGTCAGCTGTGAAAATTTGAGGTTATAATTTTTTGTTTTACGTTGTTTTTAATTACCATGAACAACCTCCTTTGAATACATAACTATCAAACGTTTAAAATATCGCTAGACAAACAAACTTACTAGAAGTTTCTAAAATCAGTGATTAGGCCTACCTATCCGAAAAACAACGTTAATCTAGTGTGACGTCACAATATATTTCAGCGCAAAATTATTTGATGAATACAATAAAATGGTTTCATCTTTTATAACGGTCTTTCGTTAATTCGTTTGATTGATGATAAGGAGTTTAATTTAATTTGTAAATTGCACTCAGTTTTTTCTTTTCTATCATTTTAATTTTAATAAATAGCAACGGAACTGATTGTCCAGTTAGGACAAGTTTTGTATAGTGCACCATCATGTAATTAAGTGTTCAGTATCGGTTACTTAGTATCACCAAATATACAAATATGTGTATATTAGCGAAAGTTTCATTGGTATTTGAAATATATATATATATATATATATATATATATATATATATATATATATATATATATATATATATATATATATATATATATATATATATATATATATATATATATATATATATATATATATATATATTATATATATTATCAGTAAACCAACTACTTAATTAGCCGTTTAATCAACAGCCTAGCCTCTTTACTAAACAGAGCCGTTCAACTAGCGGCCTGAATGATATTCAGCCAATGGATCAAACCGCTAGGCAAATGACTTTGGATCGATGACGTTTCATTACTAGCCTGTCCATTTTAATTAAGTTCCACTTTCTGCCACCTAGCGCCAAAACCCTCCATGCTGTCAATAGGGCGTCGACAAACAAAAAATTTGATGGGTGGTGTTTTCCAAAGTTTAAAGATAAATAGTACAACAGAAGAGGGCATAGTGACAATAATTATGTGAATTTAGCTGTTAGTGTGAGTGAAAACTAACTACAACTAACCAAAGAACAGTAATCTGTTACATTTCAAGTACCTTTATTTAATAAAGAATTTCTTATGTCAGATGTTTTATCTTTTTTATTTCTATCACATGGTCACCCTATGGTACGATTGACCTAAGCATTGCAGCCAGTTTATTAAATCTCGTAACAAACGTTACGGCTAAATATCATTCGGGCGGCTAGTTAAACGGCGCTGTTTAGTAAAGAGGCTAGGCTGTTGATTGAACGGCTAATTAAGCTAGATTGCGCGCTGTGCGTATATTCCAAGTCCAGTCGTGTAAGTTCTGCGCCATTATTTATTAACAAGTGAACGAAAGAATGTGTTAAGAACTTGGGAGTGAAATTAGGCGATATAAATATTAATAATAGTACTATAGGTATATAAAACAGTTTTTATGTCGAACAGAGCAGCAAAAATACTTAGCTTGATAAGTAATAAAAAAATACATAATAAATGTGATGATGTCTCAAATAACCAGTGCAATTAAATTGAGTGAGTCTCAAAAAATTGGTAAGTTTTTTCATTAGTAGCTATAATAGCATATTTATCAAATTAATGTTTTTAGTTGCAAATTGTGTTTGTTTTTTTAATAATAAAAATGGACTTGTCATATTTTGAGGCTGTTAAAATTAGGGACTTAGCATATTTACAGTTACAGTTAGCAACCTAAGTGTCCTATAGTAAATAAAACACTAGTTTTTCTTTTAGTTTTAATAGAATTTGTACAAGTAAAATAAAGGCATCTATTTTTTAAAATATTTTAGATAAATCTGAAAGACAAAATTTCGTTGGTACTACAAGCTCTGTTTCCGAAACTTACTGCTAAATTTCTCAGGAAAATGTGACACTTGAAGTAGGAGAAGTGTTTCAAAAAATTTGGGTAAAATATGTTTGCTTTTACAATATAAACATATCTCAAATTTTTATTGTTGCAGATGATTATGTACAGAAAAATATTTTAACAATCCCGAACAAAGCAAATCGGTGGAACTCTCGAGTAGTCCTACAAGCTTATATTTAAAAAGTTGTAAAATTCCTCAGACAAATGTAATATCTGAAACGTATGAACAACTGCAGAGCAATTTAGGTAATTAAATGTACATAATACTATGCTGAGTCATATTTAAATAACACAATACGTTCCTCACATTTTCCATGTTATCTTTTCTTTCCTTTTAGATGATTATGCACAAAAAGTTGATGTTGAATTTGTAATACACAATGAACCCTCTACTTCATCCACTGTTCCTAGTAATCATCAAAACACGAAAAAACAATATCATGTGACCGGCGACGTTTTTCAAGAGCCACTCCATAAAACTCCAGAAAAGCAAGTGGTTTTGCATTTTGACAGTGATGATGATATAGCTGATCCTACATACGATGACAATAATAGCAGTGAATCAACCGAAGCAGACACAGAAATTGAAGATCATGATGATAGTTGTAAAGGGAGGAAAAGAAAGAAAAACCCTAAAGCGTGGAAAAGAAATATAATCAGAGCTAAGAGACATTCAGGAATGGAATATAAAACTGCGAAAAAAACAATTAGAACAAAAGTTGTTAAATCTCCATGTACTGATGTATGCAAACTAAAATGCAAAGAGAGAATATCTGTAGAAAAACGAAATATTTTACATGCAGAATTTTGGAACCAGAGAAAATCCCTAGAAATTAGACGACAATTTATTGCGTCCCAAGTAGAACAAGTACCAGTTAACAGAGTACGAGAAAGAACAGGTGAAAGGCACGGACAGAGAAAGCAAATGAACAAATACCATTTTGAAGTAGATGGGATCAAACAGAGAGTTTGCAAGAAGTTTTTTTTAAACACTTTGAGTATTTCGCATCAAACTGTTGACACAGCGATACAAAAGAAGAAGGAAGGCGGAATAATAACGCCCGATAAAAGAGGGAAACATGAACCAGGAAACAAAATATCAGAAGAGGTTAGGAATAGTGTAAGATTACACATCTCGAAGTTTCCTGCATATGAATCACACTATAGCCGAGAAAAGACAAGAAGAAAGTATTTGGGTTCTCATTTAAATATATCCTGCATGTATAACTTATATTTAGAAGATTGTGACCCAAGAAACTAGAACTAAAACTAGAACTAAATTACAGTCTCTTCAAAAAACGTATGATGAACATTTGAGGGACGTCAACAACAGATATAAACTAAAATCCGAAGATAAGAACAGGGCTAGACTTAATCATAATTTGGAAAAGGTTGTCATGATAGACCTTCAAAAGTGCCTTCCACGCAGATCTTCAAAATTCCCAAAGCTTTTATTCATTAAAACTCTGGACGTACAATTTAACAATTTATGATTCAACATCACAAAAGTCATTTTGTATGATGTGGGACGAGACCGTAAGTGGTCGCGGGGGGAATGAAGTAGCTTCTTGCATAATTAAGTGGGTAGAATCTGAAGTGGGATGTATCCAAGAACTCACTTTTTGGTCAGATAATTGCCCCAGTCAAAATCGGAACATTATGTTGGTCATGGCTTACTTTTGGATAATGAAAATTAAACCTGAGATCCAGATTATAAATCATAAATTTCTTGCTAGGGGTCACACCCACCTTGAGGCAGACCCTGATCACGCTCTAATTGAACGCGAAAGAAAAAAAATACCCCAATTTCAGATCATGACACCGTGGGACTGGCAACAAATGGTTCGTTTGTGTGGGTCAAAAAAACAACTAAATGTGATAAATATGGAAGTGCCCGATTTTAGAGATTTTAAACAACTTTATGAAGGAGTAAACGCACCTTTTCTTTCTAGAAAAAAGTCTGAGGAGGGAACAAGACAGGAAAAGCCCGGTTTTCTCTTTTACAAAACAAAATTTGAAGATAAATTCTTTACTGTTGATTTAAATAGAAACACCAGACGCTCAAATGCTATGCCTAATATTATACCTTAAATTAGAGCTGGGACCAAACCAATATCAACCAAAAAGTGTCAACATCTGCAAAAACTTCTGCAATGGGTGCCAAGCAGATTTCATGATTTTTACAAGAATATTTTTTACGGAAATGAAGAACCTGAATGAATTAAGGCTCTGGTCGCATTTCTTTAATAATAATTTCACTAAGTTGTATCGGTAAATGTACTTTGCGAATTTTGGTTTAATTTTTTGAAAATAAAGTTGGTTAAGGTTCAGGTTTTCTCTTATTTTTATTGGTCTTATTTTTTTTAAACATACTGAAAAACTATGTCAAGTCCACTTGTAATAGTGGTATTTTGGACTTGAAATGAGGCTAAGTCCATTTAAAATTTTTTTCTTAAGTCACTTAGCAAAAAACTAAAAATTTTTTCAAATGTTGACTTTGCTTTAATGTGAATAGGTTCTTTTAAAAACCCTAATTCCTTAATTTTACCTTCCGTAACTTATTTAGAAATGTTTAAGACAAGAAAATCAGTGTTATAAATTTAAATTTCCATTCCTGAAAAATCAGTTTTTTGGACTTGGCATAGTTTGCCTCTGAGCTACAGATATATTTCGAAGACTTTTGGAAATTTCATTTTTATTTTTTTATGACTCTATTTGAATAGATATAACAAAATAAATTTTATATTATTATGGCTACTTTTTCTGCTCTACAAGACAGTGTTATTAGATTTACATACCGACGTTACGTCTTTGAGCCGCTATCATTATCTTTGTTTTTTTAAATACGACCCCGGATTTTTTATTACGGATTTTAGGAGCTTATAAGATCCCAAAACCAATGATGTGTCGCACTTATTCGAAATATTGATATTAATGGCAATTTCCATAAGAAATCATGTATTAGAGACAGACATAGATTTGGAACAAATAATTTGTATTTCTTTAGGTTTCCGAGATCCCAATTTTCATATCCTGTAACATTTTTTAGAAAAAAAGACAAATATTTCATGAAGATTCTAGCAGTAGAGCGGCAGCTGAAATTGGGGAACTTTGGGGTCACGTTATTTCGAAAACTATCGATTTTTCTAAAAAAATTATAAAGACCATTTTTGTAGATTACACGGCGATCTTAATTTTTTGTCTAAACAAACATTCTCCAATTCGCATATTTTGGTAGATATTAGCGAAAAACCCATATTTCGGGCCTTGAGGGGCCATTTTCAGCCGTTTTTCACCTGTTAATGTTGATAAACTTTTTTTTGCTCGAAAGCATCCCCGAAGACCTAAGAATTGCGCCGCAAGAGAAACCTGTACAGATTTATTTACAGCTTTGTCCCTTTATTTACAGGACTATTTCTCATGTGGTATGAGTGAATAAATATACTTAATTCGACCAACAAACCATAATATGTATTTCGACTACGTGAATAAAAAATTATTTAAAATTCATTTTGACATATGTATTTTTGACACTGATATGCCTTAAAAAATTGTTGTTTTTTCCATTTTTCATTAAATCATATTTCCATTTTGATAATAATTCTATAAAAATGGTTACAATTTGCACCAAGAAGTTTTGCCAGCCGACTGTTCAAGACAGAATTCTAGCTAATCTCAAGAAAAGGAAAGAAAAAGAGGTAAGTGATTTTTTTACTAACAGAATAAGAACTTTCAATTACGATGCAATCTTAATGATTTTGCTTTTCCTATACAGGCCAGTAAATGAAGGGACAAAGCTGTAAATAAATCTGAACAGTTTTCATTTGTGGTGCAATTCTTGGGTTTTCGGAAATGCTTTCGAGAGAAAAAAAGTTTATCAACATTAACAGGTGGGAAAGGGCTGAAAATGGCCCCTCGAGGCCCGAAAAATGGGTTTTTCCGCTAATATCTGCCAAAACATGCGAACTGAAGAATTTTTGTTGGGACAAAAAATAAAGACGTCTTGTAATCTACAAAAATGGTCCTTATAATGTTTTTCGAAAAATCGATAGTTTTCGAGATAACGGGACCCAAAAGTCCCATTTCAGCTGCCGCTCTACCGCTAGAATGCCGCTATCTTCATGGCTTCACTTATAAGCGGGCAGACGAATTGTTCCATTACTCGGGCAATAAGGTACATTTTTTAATCATTCAAAGTTCATTGGAATGGGAAAACCCGTACCTATCATTGCATATGAGTTTGGGTCCATTCTGATTTTTCTAGAATAATGAAAAAAGCGGTCAAAGTTTTTTTTCACAATATTTTAAGAGTATCTCATTAATTTATTGATATTTTAAAAAAAATGGTTTACCATTGTTATTGCCATTTCTTTTCTATAATGAGACCTTAGCAAGTGTTCAATGATCCCAGAAAATTTCCTTCACCATCTTTCTTGCGTTTTTGCGAAAAATATTGGTGTTGCGAAAAAATGGTAAGGACCATTTTCGTAGATTTCGAGGTGATCTTCATTTTTTGTCTGAACAAAAATTCTCTTATTCGCATATTTTGGCAGATATTCGCAGGAAACGCATTTTGGGACTTTGGGGGCCATTTTCAGCGGGTTCCCACGTCTGAATCGTGATAAACTTTTTCTCGCTCGAAAGCATCCGCGAAGACCTTAGAATTGCGCCACAAATGAAAACTGTACAAATTTATTTGGGTACTTTCAGGTCTTCAGTTACTGGGCTAATAAGTTAGCCAATAGTTTGGTTTTACAATTTACTTATTGTCCTAAACCAGGTAATGAAAATACTAGTCACAGAAAATTTACAGTTTTGGGATTCCACTGATCTTTTTGCCTAAGTTATCTAAACAATTTTATAAGGTCCTCTCGGGATTGACATACATAGTTTATAAAAGCCTTAGTGTATAGTAGTGATAACCGCTCAGAAATCTCATAAATTATATAACTTTAATTTTGTTAGATGCATTTTTTCTCATAACATTTATAGTGAAGTTATAGTTATTTAGGTATTCCTATTTATTTACTCGCGTCTAAAGATACCCCGTGATCATGAGCTTCTTGACAGTGTTGACACATGAAACGCTTTATTATGCAGGGACTCTGCTTAAAAATTACATTTTAATGTAATAATTTAGGGTCTTTTTTAATACGTCCCCTCATTTTTACGTCTGAAATATAATTGGGGAAAATAAAAAGCCGCCTTGCTAACCAGAACTAACCATGAGCGACTAGAACTTAGGGCTTTTGAATTTGTCTAAGTTATTTGTAGAAGTTATAAATAAAATTTTAACAATTTATTAGAAAAAACCCGGGGAATATATAATTACACTTAAAAAAATTATAACCTCTACCATATCAAAAATTATAAAAATTTTGTTAATAACTTCTATGTAGGGATAATTTAGACAAATTCAAAAGCCCTAAGTTCTAGTCGGTTATGGCTAGTTCTGGTTAGCAATGCAACTTTTTATTATCCCCAATTATATATCAGACGTAAAAATGCGTAAAAATAATTTAATAAATGAAGAAATTACTGCATATTTTCAGAAATTTAAAGTATCCCAAAAAACAAAGGCTAACACAACGCCACAAGCGCAAATAAATGACCAACAAGTTGGTCTAAAATTGTGGTCATTTATCCGTTCTTCTTTCTATCTCTGATAGTTTCCGAGATACAAATACTTGCTTCATCAATTTTTGGGATACACTGTATAAGAACGTTGTTTTTTATTCACAAACTTAAGTGGCACATACAAAACCAATTATACCTTAAAGAATATATTTATATTGTTATGTAGTTGTACTAGTAAATAATTAATATATTTTAGGGCATAGAAGAATTTTTCCAAAAATTAAAAGAAAGAAGAGAACAGAGGAGTCCAAGGGTCTTGTCTGGAACATTAGTTCCAAATTCCACTTTTAAAAGTTTACATACTGATATTAAAAATGAAAATAATGATTCCATCTTATCTCTTAAAGAAAGAAATTTTAAAATAAAAGTAAGTCGTTTTTTTTTAAGAATACAGCAGCGTACTCTATATTTTTATTCAGGTGTTATTCTAGTAGTATTTCTAGTTTTAAGTCTAAAGGTGCGTATCCATTTACCGCGGGTGCCGCGGGCGGCGTGTTTCTCGTAGTTGCAGCGGAAAGTGGATACCTAACTGGTGTGATCGGCAAGGCAAACACTGCCGTGGTCGAACCCGGTCAGGCTGCCTTGGGCGGCAACTGCGTTAAATGGGTACACACCTTAAAATGTATCGGTGATGTAGTCACATGACTCAAAATAACAACTTCGATATACAGGGGGTTCCTAAACCGTATGTCTATATTAAAGGGTGTGATTGTACAGGGTTATTAATTTTAAAGTAAACAGGGCTTTATTTTTGAACTTCCCTGTACTTTTTTAAAAAACAAATATAGCCATTTCGTATATTTTTTTTTCGTAGAATTCAATGATCTAATCAGAAAAACATTTGAAACAAAAACAAGAGAGTTACAGTACGAGTGACGTATTTTTTAAATGGAATAGCCCGTATATTTTTACATCAATAGATAGAGATTTTCACGAGGAGTTCGGTGAAATAGGGGCTGCTGGGTTTATGTCCTGAGGTTCTGCTGCAATTGTCTAAAAACTGCATGATGCTATAAGGATAGTTTTACCTAAAAAAACTGGCTGCTACAGGTCACAGGTGCTTATTTGTCAAAGTCAAGAATTTCAAAAATACGTTTATTACTTTTTGGAGTCGATTTATAATAAAGTTTTCATCAGAAGAACGGCTTCAAATTATATTATATGCTAAAAATTACAATAAACGAAAAAAATAAAATACAATACGAGATATTATATGGTGGTAATAAGAACACTTATAACAAAAAATTATAATATAACTAATAATTTAAATGTTCTATATGACTCCCGTTATTTTCGAAACATGATCTATAACCCCTTATTATTATTTGAGGTTCTTGGTTAAGACGATTAATTTCATTTCCAATTTTTTTTCTCTTATTTCTTCCGTGTTTGTGTTCCCATTTTGGTAAACGACATGCTTCAAACAACCCTATGGAAAAGTGTCCAAAATTGTAATATCTGGACTATTAGGTGGCCATCTAATAGTGCCATAACGGCCTGATTGTATCGGCGATTGAGATACTGCACAATTTGACGAACAGCATGGGGCGGCGCTCCGTCTTGTTGCCAAATTATCTTGCGATACGTTTCGAGTGGCAATTCTTCTAAAATGTCCTCAATATCAAATAAATCAAATAAAATGTCCTCAAGATTGAGATATCTTTCTCCAGTTAAGGATCCCTCATAGAATATTGGCCCCACAATTCTATTGTTAAGCACACCACACCAGACATGAAGAGAAGACCTCCCTTGGTATTTAATCTCTTAAAATTTCCTAGAATTTTGTCTTGCCCAGCTGTGCGTATTGCGTCGGTTAAACATTCCCGATGTAGTGAACGTAGCTTCATCCGTCCAAAGAATCGTTTGAAACGTTTGTTTCTTCAAATAAGACGACAGTTTTAAAATCGTTTTTACTGATATATTTCGGTGGAAATTTACAACATATTTTTGTTGTGTTTCCCTGGCGTTTTCTCCGCATTTATAATAGAGAGTTATAATTTGAAGCCGTTATTCTGATGAAAACCTCATTATAAAACTACTCCAAAAAGTAATAAACGTATTTTTAAAATTCTTGACTTGTAACCTGTGGCAGCCAGGTTTTTTGAAGTTAAACTATCCTTCTAGTATCATGCAGTTTTTAGACAATTGCAGCAGAACCGCAGGAAATAAACCCAGCAACCCCTATATCACCGAATTCCTCGTAAAAATATCTATCTATTGATATAAAAATATACGAGGTATTTCATTTAAAAAATACGTCACTTTAGCTGTAACTCTTTTATTTTTGTTTCAAATGTTTTTCTGAATAGATTATTAAATTCTACGGAAAAAAATACACGAAAGGCTATATTTGTTTTTTTATAAAAGTACAGGGAAGTTCAAAAATAAAGCACTGTTTACTTTAAAATAAATAACCCTTTACAAAAGATTAAAAAAACTCCTATAGACATATGATCACTTTTGATATTTTTTGAGTTTTTCTAAAATGCCTTGTACATTTTTTAAAATTTTGATTTCAAATTTTTTACAAGGCGCACTGGGACTGTTATTCATAAAATAGATATAATACATTTTTAAAATTTCTTCAGGGTGTTATCTTTTTCCGGGTCATGACTCTTTTATCTCTCCCGAACTTCTTTTTCCGTCGCCACTCATTTCTTTTAATATCAGAATATGGTTGTCCATTATATTTTCTTACTTTTTGATTATTACCTCTTTTTTAAATATTTTGCACCAGTTGGGGCATACGTGGGAAATATGTTAAAATGCAATGGTTGGTAATATTTTCTAAAAAACCCTATATCCCTACATAAACATAGGTTAATGAGAGGATTTTTAATTTTAACTTATGTAAAAAATGTAAAGGCGTATCAAAAAAAACTACTACTAAAAAACTGTAGATCGTTAACGAAGCCTTAAAGGTACATGTATAGGAAGGAATTCGCTTTTCAAATTTAAAATGAACTTAGCAAGCAACAGAGAACCTTATTTATATACACCAGAGGTTCTCAAACTTATTTTGTCTAACGCCCACTTTGAAAATCAGTTATTTTGTAGTGCCCCCCACTTTTTCGTCACCTTAAAAATCTTAATAACATATTAGTCTCTCCTGGAATTTAATTAAACCTATATTCTAAACGACACTTTTCCTACCAGAGAGAGCACTATTATTGCAACTTACAATATTAAGAGTATCTTTTATTTAAAATTATCAACATTGAGCAATTATAATTCAACTTTACAATATTAAGAGTATCGGGGTAGCGGGCAGAGTGGCGGGAGGGCGAGCGAGTGAGATGCGTGCATGCGGCAAAACGTCACGTCTAGAGGTGGAAAGTTCGAATCTTTTTACTGAATCAATTCAATCGCAACCGATTCACTTTATTATGATGCCGATGCCGGTCGGACTCGATCGGTAATGAATTCAACAAAAATGTGATAGTTTTCTTAAATAAAGAAATTATTTGCATGTATTTTATTTTGGTATAATTATTATTTTAAAAAACATATTTGAAATAAAACTTTTAAAAACTATAATCAATAAAACCTACAAATGAACCTCCAAATTAAGTCTTTGGTCAAAAAAATAGTTAAAACAAAGAAAAAAAGTTCTTTTAATTGCCAAATAGGTATATAGCCAAAACTGATTCGAACCGACAATACGAGTACACATAAAACAAAACTAGGTTCGTTATTCATCGCAGAGCGATCCAGCAAGTGGGTCAAAAACGTTCGTTCTTTTTGAACGAATCCTTCGCTAACGACACACCTCTAGTCTGTGTATTTGGGCACCTGGGCTGGGACTCTGTAAAAATATAAGGAAAGAGAATGTCAAAATAGAGATCACATGTTCTTGTTGCATTTAAAGGTAACTCATAAGTTTGTCACTGTTTTGAAAGAGATAGAGAAAAGGAATGTCAAAAAATTTGCTTACAGGATCGGCCCTCTGCACTCCGAAAACACGGACCGACGAACGTTGACGGACTAAAATACAGGATTGCACAAATAAATCGTCCAATATTTGTTTGCTCCAAACGTGAATTATAATTAATCATTCTAAGCTTAATTTTATTTTTTCTTTAATTTTACTAGATTAGGTACATAAAAAAATCCCGCGTTCGGCAAGTGCTCTGCTTGACCGCAACAATATATACATATTTTTAACACGTGTCTTCGGATGTGGGCACCTCACCTGCGACACTTGAAGACACGAATATATTTCAGTGTTTGATACCTATTACTAAATATCTTAACTTATAAATAGCGTTGTGAACGCATTAAAAATATTAAATATTTAATATATCAACTAATAAATGGATGTTGTGTAGTGAAAGGTTTTAATTTCATTGAATTTTAAAATATGAAGTAGCTGACGTTACAAATCACCCATCGCCCCCAAAATCAAATCAGCGCCCCCCAATTTTTTCTGGGTCCCTTACCGCCCCCCTCTAGGCCTCCAGCGCCCACAAGGGGGCGTTATCGCCCACTTTGAGAAAGACTGATATACACGGTTGGCAGTGCAAAAGTTTGCATGCCAATTTTAATGCAATAGAGTAGGATACATATGGTAGGGCCCCAGACTGAAATGAAAACGACAATTTTCCCTGTTCCACTTTCAATACGACGACGGAAGAGGGCGATTCGTTAGCATATTGTTGTCTGAGGCATGCAGGAGGATGTAGTAAAAGCGTCTAGCTATTTTTTGCATCACTTGCGGCCGAGTGATGATCGCGTTGTTAAATTTAGCAATGGACTTAGCAATTGTTAAAAGTTAACAACGGCTTAGAATGTTTAACAAAATGTCAGATTTTGACAGGTTGCCTACTAAAATCATTGAATAACACTGACAATGACGTTTTGTTAAACATTCTAAACCGTTGTTAACTTTTAACAACTAAGTCCATTGCTAAATTTAACAACGTGATCATCACTCGGCCGTTAAAGTGATAGAGACATTGCATTATTCCAAGTGGATAATCGGCTCGGGTATTGGGAAGCTCAGCAGGGCAATATCTTCGAGCACTTATTGATTGAGAATGCTTTTGAGTTTATTTTCTATCTTGTTTTTAGGCTTAAGTCTGATAAAAATTCAACAACCTTTTAATGTTGTATTAAATACAACAGTGATTCCCATGACAGCATAAAAACGAAATTATCGTAAAAACTCTCCAAGTAATGCCGAGTCCCAATCGCCGTCCGCCGAATCGATCGAATGCCCTGTCCGCGGTATTCCCCTCTTCTTTCTGGGCCGGTAGAAGGGAAATTGGCCACATCTTGTTTTCTGTCTGTCTTTATTCCGCTTAAGCCTTTGCCTATTAAATTGACATCTCCTTTTATTGCACTGAAAATCTCTGCATGCAAGAAATTGGTTTACCAGTCGTAAATAAGATAATGGTGTAGTTACAAATTTTAGATACCAAATCTACTCAAGTGTATTGTCAGGCCTGTAAGGTGATACTGAGCTATCAGTTTTTTGGTGAGCAGGTCCAGTATGCGTAAATCGCTTTTTGTTTTCGATTACAGTGCATGTTCTCTTTTGTAAAAATTTTTTTTGCCTTACTCGCCAAAAGGAGCGGCTTCTGTCCTGGTCCCAGGGTATATACTCGTGCATGTAGTCGATTGACCCTTAACAACTTGTAGATCACCTGAAAAAACTTCCTGGCCGTGTAAATAACTACTTTACCAACTCAGTTTTTTAATTCATACCCTTTTTGTTATTAGCATATTTCCGTTGTGTTTAGTTTTGAAAACTGATCTATTTCGATAGTTAGTTTTCTCCTCCGATATAATTTTGTTTTTGTCTAGAATAGGCAACTTAAGACCTAGGGACTATAAGCCCTCCATTGATAATCTCTAATTTTGCTTATGCCTGTGACTAAGCAGGCTTGATTAAAGATTTCGAATTTATAATAACTTAATGGTATTATTCATATTTTTAGTCGTCTAATTCTGTAACCAGCAAAGAAAGCAAAAATTCATCATTAAATTGTATAAAACAGAATGTTAAAGAAAAAGAAGACAGTTCAGTTACATTAATAACGGTATGTAATTAAACAACCGTCCATCGTTAAATGTAGCAAAAAGTTATTATACCTTTATTATTTTTTTTTAGTCTGAGGAGAGAAGTTATACATCATCAATATTATCGGGATCTAGTACCTTGGATGAACTCATTGAATTAAGAGATCTTTTGCACAAATCATCTTATATACCAAAACAGGTAACGATTTTTATTTGTTATCCCTTTTTTATGAAATTAAAAGTGACAATCTTTGAGGCAGCGCTAACTAAACCGCAGTAATGCTATTTACTAAACAAAAATATATTAAAAACTTTAACAGTTTACTCTCCAGGTTTCCATATCTTATGAGGCAAAATTTTAATTTATTTTAACTATTTATCTATCTAGTTAGTGTCTAGAATTCGAACTTTCTCACTGGGTCATCAAAGGTTTTAGCTGTTAGTTTTTAATAGATTTTCATTTAGTACGACAAGTACGATGCTGTGTTTATACATCATAGTTAAGAAGCTCTTAATTACTTATGGCTCATCTGCATATTTTTGTTTACATTTACAAAAATATTTTTTAAAATATAGTGCTAGACATGAAAACAAAATCTTGAAAAATACGGTTTAAATTTAGGCGTTAAACCAATTATCACCAAAAGAAATCAGTAATTATCAGTGCATTTAGGCGTTGACTTTGGTCATGACTTTTTATTCATATAATTTATGTCAAAGTTATCACCAAGTCCTATCATTTAAAACAAATTATAACTCCCGAACTTCCTCCCGAATAACTAACCTTGGTTAATACCGTAGAGTTTTCGGTAGCTCGCCTAAATTTCGTGACGGTCACACAAAAGCGACGGAAATTTTTAACAAGTATATGTACCCTTGATGAGCTATAGTATACAGAGTTAGCGGCGATACCGACTATGAACAGAGGGAAAACCTTAATTCGTCACTGTATACCAGCCGATATCTATGATATACAAGCGTGTTTTTAAGATAACGTAAATAAGAATAGCAATTTTATTATACATATTTTCTTAGACAGTCAAACAACTTTAAAGCCCATTTACATCCCAAATCAAGATAGAATGCCTGCCAAAAACAATAGAGCTACTATCAAAAATATTAAAATAGAGTTTTTGAACACTGGGTTGGTTGGTTATTTATTTATGGCTCTGCTTTCTTTCTGTGCAATATACCCCCAACCCGTCTCAAAGCTTAATAAGAGGCAAGGCAACCCAACTGCATTGCTTATGGTCCTCGATCCAATTGAGGTATGGAGCTTCCCATATTCTGAGGAGAGTCTGATGTTTTCTGGTCGAGAACATATTGAAGTCTCCTGGTTATTCACAAACTTTCAAACTACTGCAAGGCACATCTAGATACGCCGGAATAACAGGTTTCTGTCAGACCCTTCTTTTGTCCTCTCGAGTTTGTACTCGTGATCACCGCCTGACCAACGCTACCTCGTGTGATTCTAAAAAAGGGGTTAGGAATTATCCCAACACGTCGAAAACACTTTCACAGCTCTTACAGATGGCAGGGTGAATTTCTCCTTGGTCCCAAAGCAAAAAACGATTGTTCCTCGTCTTCAACGGCCGTATTCCGAAAAAGCTTTGTAGCTCTCAACGCACGAGCTTATTAGTCAAGACCAAACAGAAATAAAAAATATGCCATTTTACTATAAAACCGGAAAACCCGATGGTTTTTTGCATTCTTCAATCTTGAAGGGCGTAAAAAATGCTACTATTTTGCTTATTTAAACTACTTACAAATGTGTTATGTTTTTATTACCTAATATTTTAGACTAGAACCAGACGTCCAACAATAGAAAAAATAAAAAGTGCAATAGAAAAAGAAAAACAGGGCCTAATCGACAAAAACGAGAGTACAACTAATGATAGTATCGAATTAAGCGATGCTTCGACATCAACAGAAAAAAAGAAAAAGAAAAAAGTAAAGTCTAAAACAAATCCTACAAACCGAACTAGTATTGCTTCCAGATCTATTGAAACACAGAGCAGGGTTGTTCAATCTGGTAAAAAACGAAAAAAAGTACCAAAGAAAAAGAAGCTAAATAGTAAGACAGACGTAGAAATTCAGTGCTCTATACATAAAGCCAAAACAGATGACTAAGCTAGTATTGTAAAGTTTCAGGTTAAATGATGAAAATATATAGGTAATAATTTATGTTGGTTTGTATTAATACAGTATAAACCTGTAATTCGATAACCCATATTGTAACTGCATCTGGTGTAAGGCTACAAGTCAACGTCTCACCCAAATTCGAAATTTGCGGGTTTTTGAGCCTATGCTTCTTTAGGTAAAGTTCTTACAAAACAACCTTTTCCGCTGATGACTTTTTTTTTAACTTTTTCCAGAAAATTAGGTAAATTGAAAAATGTTAATTGCATCATTCAAGTCAGTGCTAATTAATCGGAGGTACAAATACTCCAAAAGGTCGCAACGCGAATCCGAAGGTTACGGCACAGAAGCCCCTCCTTGATAAAGCCATAAGTGACCAATTGGTTTTTAGCAGCATATACTTGTTATAGCTGATTTCAACACAAATCAGCTACATCCCTTCTCATTTCCGCACTTACAAATAGAAGCAAGCATTGAAAACCCACAAAAGCTTAAAATAGAGATAACTCTATTAGGTTTATTAATTATCAGCTAACATAAAAACAAATATTTTTGGTTTATTTTTATTAGTTCAGCATTAGATCCAGTATCAATAAATTTTAAATAAACAATTTGAGTTGTGTTAGGAAGCTTAGTTGTTCTATTAGATTTAAAATTGCTATATTAGGTCTGTTTGTAATTCAGAAATGGAGTACCGTCATCTGGGGTGAATTCGGACAATTTTTGATTTTTTTTTTAATGCTGTTAGCAATTTTATGGGAAAATTTATGAAAAAAATCAAGTAGATTCTGATAACCTTTGAACATGGTTGAGCCAAATAAAAACATTTATTTTCTTATTTTTTAAATCTAAATACTGTCCGAATTCGCCCCTATGTGTGGGGTGAATTCGGACCATCCTGATTTTTAAAGCGGAATTAAATTAGAGCGCATATATGGGTCAATTCGGACAGTAAAATATAATTTTAAACCCACAGGACTATTTTTTGCGTAGGTATAAAAAAATACAAGTTTGTAATATTTAAATGCTTTATTATAAAACTACGCATTCCTCGAAAACATTGATACAGAATAAAACAAATAATAAACTTAACATTTTTAGTTTTTAAACTGTTCAAACAGAAACCTTTATTTAGTAACGTAAACCTGTATCTACCCCTTCTTAAATTTGTATCCTATTTAATTATTTCTATTATTTCCGTTTTGTCAACAATGCTTTCGTCTTTTATTGTAGGATAGGTAAAATAAGTAAGTTTTGGAGATTCGTGTTTTCTTAAAAAATTAATAAGGCAGGACTTATCATCCATTGTAACTGTAACAGAGCAAATAAAAAATTTAAACTTCTCTTTTGGGCACGCTAATCTAACTATTACAAAGTACCTACATTTATATTTTTATAGTCAGTCACTTTAGGCAGAACGTTATCACAGCTTTTATCTGCAGAACTGGGAACATCTTTCATGGTTTCAGACATATTAAAAAATTCTTGGACAATTTCTTTACTGACGTTTGCACGAAACCTTTTGATATTCTACACAAAACACTTGGTTAAAATCTCGTTTCTTGCCAGAAAAGAGTAAAACTACTTTACTCCGGGCATATTATCTTTAAAACGTTTTATTATACGTCTTTGCCTATCAATATACTTTTTGATCAGACCCCGTATATCATTTCGAGTCATGGTGAAACCCCCTTCACTAAATATTGTAATTTCTTCGGAAATTAGTTTTTCATCTGCATCTGATACAGTTATTTGTCCTCCTTGTTTTTCTTTATCTTTTCCTTTGATTTAGTCACTGAGTGTAGATCTTGGTATATTATAGTATGTTGCTGCTTGTCTTATGTTTTTCTTTTCTACATCGTATGTCCAACAATGCTTTCTCCAAGTTTTCTTTTCAGTAGTTCATAAATTGAGTACCAATTTTCTTCTTGTAAGCTCTGACCATTGTGTCCGGATTCACCCCACCTGTGGAAAAATTTTTATTCAAATATATTTTTCTAAAAAACAATATAAAAAATTTGTTTTTTTTGCAAATGCATTTTGTCCAGAAGATAGATAATATCCTACCAGAACCAAAATCCTCATATCCCTACTGACATTTATGTTATATATAGAAGTTTCTTTTTGAACTTTCTAAAAATATGGAAAAATAGCAACTCACTAAGAACTCACCTGCACGTCGTAAACTGAAATTTTCGCGGCAAACAAGTTCACCCTATCAAAGTATGCCTACTACTGAGATGATGGCGACAGGTCCGTTATTATTAATCGGACTATTTTGGAGACCTTGACGAGATTGCTCGGAATACCACCAGTGACCGAATTCACTCCAAGTGACGGTACTGTATTTTACACTTTTTTTACGTAAGCGCTCCTATCGAAGGTGCACTTTAAGACTAGGTGTGTACAAAAAGTGTAAAATATCTTGAAACCATTTCTGAATAACAAAGGAACCTTATATCAGATGGAGAAGGTATCTATAATCACAAAAGGGTTGCGAAGCAATTAACTGCCCCAATGCATTTGGATTAATTATTGTATGATTACTTAATTTAGGTACGAAAAGGCATTGTAGTCAAGAATCAGCATGTTTTCGTCAGATATCGTTCAATTACAACTAATGCTTTATAAAAATTCTCATTTGACCTCCTTAGAGAAGGGATCTCAGATGGGTGCTATAATATACATTTTTCTAGGGTGTTCGATAGGGTGAATCCTCGACATTTTCTGGCACAATCCACTGGTTTTGATAAGTTGTCGTTAAAATGCATCCGAAAATTGCTTATTTGCCGTATTTATAGAGTTAAACTTGGAGGAGTATGTATAAATGGAGCAATGCTACATATAGAGTCCCACAGGGAGGATACAATGCCCCACTCGGCTTTAATTAATTTGTAGTTTTGACATAAGTCGGTCTCTGGAGCCCTGCAACTTTCGTTTGTTTGCCGTTAATACAAAGATAGCACTAAATCTAAACAGAACATGATCACTCATCGTAAGTCATTCCTCAAAGCATAGCTTATTCGTTCATACTTGTGTATTTCAAAAATACGACGTATACATGAATTTTGTAATATTTGTATACGATCAGTAACTCTAAGGTGTTACAGGGACCATACACGATATCGCAGAAATCCAAATATGACAGCACTAATGCATTACATAACATTTAAGATTTCTATTCAGCACATGTCGATGTTAAAACAAAAGTTTAATGTTAATAATTGCCTTTTGTAAAGACAGACTTATATGATCAACAAACCTAAGATCCTTATCCATGCCCAGTCCTAAGTTTTTGCTGCGGCTTTGATCTGTAATGACAAATTATTTATCCTTATTGAATCGAAAAAAATGTTTAAGAAGCATTGTTCTGTTCTTTTAGAAGAGTAACCGTAGATATTTTTCGAGTTCAATAAAAGTTTTTGTCATTTCGCAATACTAAAGAACTGAGATCAATTAAAATTTATTGCTTAATCTGCCTGAGCACACTCATTTGGAGAAAATGATAAATACACCTACGTGTTATCGGCATTAAGATGATACTTGGAGGAAAGAAAAGCGACAGGAAGCATAGATGTATGAACGTCAAACTGAAGGGGTCCCAAAAAGAGTCCTGTGAAACTCCAATAGTAATACGATTTATACATAAATAACGATTGTTTACCCTTATATTAGCCTGTCTTCTCCCTGACAAAAACATCGTCATTAACCGAACTGCCATGTCAGATAGTCCAACATACTTTAATATTGCGATAATAATGTCGTGGTTACGTGTATCGAATGCTTTGCTGAAGTCCAGCAAAACCAGCAACGTTAGTCTGTCCCTATTACAAGCCGCCAGGTTGTCATCGGTGATACTCAACATGATAGTACCACATTCATGTTGGTTTTTACATGCAGATTGATATATAAGAAGAATCTTTATTTCTGTAAAGAAAGTATTGAGTTGATCATGCAACAGCCTTTTTAATATTTTTGCAAATGTAGGTATAATGTTTATCTCTCGCTGATTTAAGATTCCACTGTAGAAGTCTTTGGGAGTGAAGTTACCAATGCCTCTCGTTTCTGAATTACTAATACGATTCATAACGTGTGTATTGATTGTAAGGCAAAAGAAATGGGTACACAGATTTATGGAGAGAATATTGATTTCTTCGACACCAATAGCTGTCGTTTTTGTACAGAAGATTATCCCTAGTACATCAATATCATTAACACTGTGGAACTTAAATTCTGATTCCGAAAGCTTCCTTTTCTCATAAAACGCTATTACGTTATCATGACAGGAAGCCGAGGCACAAAGTCTTTGAAATGGTTATTGGTTACCTAAAAATTTGCATATTCTTCAGGTATGTTGTTATATGTGTTTGATTTCCCATTTAGAAATTTTAAGTGCAACCATAATTCTTTTAGATTATTATTATTGCCCTTTTGTATTTACTAAGTACTTTATCTCTATCTTTTTTTATATAGTATATGGAGGATCTTTTTTGGTAATATTATGCTTAACAAATGGAGCATGCAAATCTAAGAGTACAGTAATGTTTTCACGAATAAAGTTGACTTTATCGTTCACGTTGTTTATAAAATATATGTTGTTCTAAGGTATTGATCTCAAATCGGACTGAAACTGTTTATAATTTAATGATTTAAAGTTTCTTGTAAAACTCACCTTGAATCGATGCTGACCATAGTATGGTTGCCATATTACAATATGGTTACAATTGGTTACATGAAAGAGTTTTAAACGAATTTTTGAGGTGGTTGATGGATGGTCTTTAGGAGAAACATATTTGTCGATGAATGTGTATATTTAAGTTGTTTAGATTAATTAATAACTATGTATTTGTTAATTTAATATCTAATAATGTATATTTTACTAGTCATTGTCGGTATATCGCGGTAGGAAAGCCAGAAGATGTTCTAAGGTTCTGGGGAGTAATTTGTTAAAGGAATACAGTAAAAAACGTTTTATTGGGTGTGCGTGTGTTTTATTTAAAATAAAAACATATAGTGCATTAAGAAGACAGTTAGCCATAAATCTTACTTAGCTAAACCATTGGATATTGGGGTTAGGGGTACTTGAAATAAAGGATTGCTGAAAAATTGTACATGAAAAAAGGTTAACTACCCCTGATCTAAATAATGTGTCATGTGTATATCCCGGACTTTAGTAGAGTGGTATTTCATGTATCTAATTAAACCTAATTTTGTCACGATATGAGATAGAAATTTGGAAATAATACGCCGTTACGATGAAATATCCTACAAGCTGATCAGGTTGATGTATTCTTAATCAAGGCAAAAATTGAATATGATGTTTTGATGATCTAAAAATAGAAAAAGAAAATATTTTATTATTATCCGACAAAAAATATTTTTTGGCCTTACAGACATAAAAGTTGCTAGAGTTAGAGGAGAAAATTTTCCTGCAGTTAAAAACACAGGGCGTTTGGCTCTCATCATTGTAAACATCATAGTTTTCTTAAAAGAGGTATTAGTAGCTAACCAGTTACTGTCCCAGATGTAGTATGGAAGTTCCTGAAACTTAATTAAAGGTGGGCAGCTGCTTGGCTTAATGAACATGCACTTTCTTACTTACTTTTAACGTAACTTCATTTCCAAAAGAGCAATATAAATAGAGCTGAAAAAACATGGCGGCCATATAAACAGATTCAGCTATAAATTGTTTGGTTAAAGGTGGCGCCTAAAACAATTAATAAATTAGGATTTCTAATGGATGCGTTACGTATTTTTACTTGTATTTATTGATTAAGTTTATTTAATTAATTCGAATTTTATTTTTTTTAATCAGTTTTATCGGCACTATATAGAGTCGATTGTTGTTTAATAGTAAACATTTATATAAGTAGGTAGAGTCCGGTAACTGTAAGTATAAGACCATTACGTCCTATTTGGAGAGCTAAGAACAATCTTTTTTTTAATCAGTCGACTTCGAAACAAAAACATTAGAAAACTAAATATTGCCCATGGAAAATATTGCCCAGGTTAAAAATTGTAACGGAAAAAACTTATTCGCTAATTGTGGACCATACTTTACGGCGTATAGTGTATTCCTGGTATACTCTCGATCAGCTCCGAACGGTACCAAAGTGTTTCTTTTATAATGAAGTCATACAAGGAATACACTACATTTGGTTTATGACACAGCAGTGTTTATCTGATATGCAGCATTCAAACTCTACGGTGCTTATTTTGTTTTGTATCTTAAATTATCACACCTTGTGTACACTTTGGTACTTTTTTCGAGAGAAGTGGATAAAATTATTGAATGACTAGGACTTCAATGTGCTTTTTGGCACTGAACAACTATTTCTGTAACTAGTTTTTGGTTTTAAAGCCAGAATTGGCGGTGGCACGAGGGGAGATACATGTGTTGACAATGTTTTTCTAGTTCTTTTTCTCATATCAGGAGTCACTGAAATATGCCTTTCTTTTGAGAATATACCTGTAGGTATACGCTCGAAATGCCTTTCTTATCACCTAAGACAGGTGCTACACTTAAAAATACCAATTGGAACACTAACCGTCAGAACTACAACCATAGAGAAATTATTACCAATATTTCTTCTAGGTAACCACAACATACCGGTATCATACTGGTATCACAGTATAACTAACAGAAAGTAGCACCCTTTCATAAATTGACGGGAAAGTACGGTCATTTTTTCTTGCGGAAGTTCAGCCAACGTTTTGCTAAGATATAATACGTTTGCTTTATTTGAATTGTAATCGTTTCTTTCGTTTTTTGTGCTTAAAAATATCAAAAGCGCAGGGAGAGATCGTGCTGCCTGTTAGTTAGGCTGTGCACAAGTAAATATGTTACATGGTAAGCTAGCAAAAATTTGCTTTATATAACATCTATGCTACAACCCACAACAAAACCTGGTTTGAGATTAGACCTGAGATTTTACTCAGGAAAGTGTATCTGTAATAGTTTCGGAAAAAAAACTAGTCTACTAAAAACATTAACCTTACGGGGTTTCGTGGTTTTCGAAGTCATTACGGAAGAAAAGGTAACAGCTAAGATTATTGAGCAAAATAATGTAAAAAATACGACACTTTGCGTTACAGAGAAAACAATAAAAGTCTAGGAATCATTTACAACAAAAACAATGTAACTTTGAGAAAACAGACCATTATTTTAATGGTTAAAATATTGATTTACTATTAGGTGTTAAATACGGGTACTATTTAAAATTATCAATTCGTTTGTTACTTCTTTTTTTAAACTTCTTTAAGGCTTAAGTAGTACTTTAGTTTATTTTATTTAAATATAATATAAATAATAACAATAATTTAATGAAATATTTGTTCTCAGCTCTGATTCTGTACCAGTTTAGGGACTATTCTTATGCAAAGTAATAAAATTTGAATTTCTAGTAACAGTTCAGTGTTCGCGGATCACATCGGATTGGTTTATTATTGATTTGTAATCAAATTAGCAATTCTACGATTTTTATTACGACTGAAACGGCTTGACTTTTTATGTGCAGTATCAATATGGTCAGGTGTTTTGTTATTGTGAAAGAGCAATCCGACATTATTGCAGTTATTTATTTTTTATTAGTGCATAACTAAATTTTTTTATCTAACTTGTCAGATCATTTTTCGTCGAGTGGTGAAGCTATGGAAAAATTGTTAGAACTTGTAGAACTTCCCAAAAGTAATGCCTATTTCAAAGTACCTAGTATTACACATATATCACAGTATGTTGTTAATTTAAAAATAAATTAAATAAGTATTAACCATGTACATGTACAACCTTTGGCTTTACTCATTTATCTTTCCAATGGTAACAGAACCATCGACAAAATATAAACTTAAAAGCTAGGAAGACATGTTTTCAATTGAATGTGAGGCTGGAGCAAATGTTGGAGTGACTTTTTCAGATTTTTTTTGGGGAATAACATTCGTTGTGATCTATTATATGGATATGGAGTTAAGTTCTCAAAATAACCGCTCGCCATTGCTGGATCGTTTGAAAACCTATTTCTTAGATTTTCTGTTTGTGGAGCAACGTTGGATGTGACACAAGAGGTTTGTCGTCATTTTAATGAAAAGTATTTATTATAATGGAACAACGTTGAATGTGATATATAAATTATTATTATAAATCTCGTCTTCTGTAAAATTTGATTTTGCAACATCCAACGTTATTTGAGCCAACCATTCAATTATAGAAAGTCATTCGCAGTTGGCGGTAAATAAAGATTCAGAGCTGGAAAATAACTGAGCATGCGCTTTAAAGCACTTCTGAACCGGTTTAGTTCTAGTTCAGAACCGCGGGCAAAACTAATAACACGTACATGCGGTGTGTAATTATTTTACAATAGAACCCCAATTATCTGAACAAATAGAATCAACTCTGGATTATATACCAGTTCCTATCCTATAATATGTCAATAAGAACAAAACTGGTGTTGGGATTTGGTAAATCGTATGAGAGAAAAGTTAGGCGTCGGATATATTTCCCCCGAAGCAGAAATCGCCACGAGATCTTTAGAGCTGTAACCATAACTAATAAAGGTGCTAATTATTTTAAGCTTTTTTATAAAAGTGTATACTT
This sequence comes from Listronotus oregonensis, assembly GCA_019359885.1. NCBI lineage: Eukaryota > Metazoa > Arthropoda > Insecta > Coleoptera > Curculionidae > Listronotus > Listronotus oregonensis. Next base: position 271,105 of record JAHBCN010000015.1, read on the forward strand.
ACGGCTGAAACTAAATATAAACAAGTACATAAAATAAACAGTGTTGCGGTAACTTGGCATAATGTAACGTATCGATGAATCCGCTCCAAGTCTTCACAGGCTCTAAAAATATAATATATTTTAACCATTTAAGGTATTGTAATGGATATTTTTAATGTAATATTAGTTTGTAGATTTGTAGGATTTGTCGAATTGCTGGTTATGCTACTTTTATTATCTCACAAGGCGCGCGGCAACCAATTTAAAATTGATCTGTCCAACTATGTTTTATTATTACAACAGTAATTATTTATAAACAGGCCGAAATCCTATTAAATAATTAACAACAAATGAAACGAGTTTTGGTTATTTATTTATACCGGGTGACACAGCGAACATGTAACAGCCCATAACTTTTTTATTTATTAAAATTAATTTTTGAAATTTGGGTGATGTACCAATTTTCTTACTTCTGGTTTAACCGGAAGTAACCCTAAATTTTAAATTTTAAATAGCACCCACTATATATTTTTAGCCTACCTGATCCGCCTCAAAATTCTGTTTTGAACCATGTGTCACACTTGTCATTTCATTTCAAAATGGGTGCCAAAATTGCTTTTTTTCCAAAATTTGAGTAGCTCATGATGTGAGAATTATAAATTATTAGCATGTAAAAGGCGTTAAGATGTGAAGAATAAGGTATAAAACCATTTGTGATTTTGTTAGTTTTTATTTAATTAATATCTTAAAATCCAAAATAGGAATCTCCAGTTTTTATTTAATGTAACTTTAGATTGAACATTAACTATTTCATATAATTTATCAGAACTGTTATGAAAAATAACCTTTTTTATTAAAAACGCAAAATTATACATATTTACGTTGTTTCGCAAATACGTAGACTATTAGTATCAATAACACGCCAAGTAGGCTTTATAACATCCTAACATATTGGTTTTAAAAACGTTAAACAATTCCAGGGGGGCATGGACACAAAATGGCTACAATCATTTGTTTGATGTTACAAAGCCTACTTGGCGTGTTATTAATACTTATAATCTATGTATTTGCGAAACACTGTAGATATGTATAATTTTGCGTTTTTAATAAAAAAGGTACTTTTTCATACCAGTTTTAATAAATTAAATAAAATAGTTTGTTGAATGTTTAATCTAAAATTACATTAAATAAAAATTAGAGATACCTATTTTTGAATGTTGAGATATTAAGCGTTAAAAAAATACATTTCCAAAATTTTAAAATTTAACCTCTATTCCCAACTCTTGTAAATTAAATAAAAACTAACAAAATTACAAATGTTTTTACACCTTATTCTTCACATCTCAACGCATTTTACATGCTAACAATTTATAATTCTTACATCATGGCCTACTAAAATTTTGGAAAAAAAAACTATTTTGGCAACCATTTTGAAATGAAATGACAAGTGTGACACATGATTTAAAAGAAAATTTTAAGGCGGATTAGGTAGGCTAAAAACTTATACAGGGTGCTATTTAAAATTTAAGGTTACTTCCGGTTAAACCGGAAGTGAAAAATTTGGTTTTATTTAGTCATTAAAAGCTTGTTCTAACGAAAGATACATCTCCCAAATTTAAAAAATTAATATTAATAAATAAAAAAGTTATGGGCTGTTACATGTCCGCTGTGTCACCCGGTACAAGTAGTGATTTCATCTGCGATAATACTTACTTGAAAGTAATCTGAAGATGCCTTATGATCTTTTTCATTTCCATATTCATAGAAGCCATCATTGTTTTATCTTCATGCAGTACTTCGGCATCTAAAGAGATACCGTTGATGTGACTGGAACATCTCTCTCGAAGTGTTAGAAAAGCTCCTTGAATAATTTTTACATTTTCCGCTACACAGTTCATTATATTCATAAATAGGGTATCCATTCCAACTATACTATACGCGTAGGAAAACATCGGGCCTACAAAAAGTTTTTTAATGTAAATTTATATGGACATGTAACGGCTTTTTTATACACTGTATATAAAAATAATATAAAATACCGTCAATCGGGGTGAATCGGGACGGTTTTGAGTTGTTTTTAACGATAACTTCTGAAAGGAATATCAAAATAAATCAGAAATTGGGAATATTGTTCTATAGGTGACAGACTGTATTCAAACATGAAAAGAAGTAGTTTTTTGGTCTGCCGATAAAGTTCATGTCATCCATTGCAGGAAAAATAAAACAATTTCTCTTTTTCTATTGAGGCGTAGAAATTTAACTTCGATATCGTTTATTTTGTGAATTTGACTAACAAAGAATTTCTTGTCCTTATTGGTTTCAAACTGGACTTCAATAAACTCCCCAATAGACAGGTTTGCCGCGGCCACTTTTGCTAGTTTATCCTTTTCTTTTTCATTTCGCTTATCGAGTAAGTATTCACTTACCGATCAGTAAATTGTAAACATTACTTACAGATGACATAATCTAACCAGTAAAGTTGCAATATTACCTGAGCGTGCAAAAAATATATTAAATTTTACCTACCTTTAAAAACTACATAGATATATGTATTTACGTAAATCAGATTTTAATTAGAGAGAGTGGTCTCTTAAAGAGAGGAGAGTATTCGCGCCGAGACGAGAAAGACAGTTTTTTTATCTTGGGACAGTCCACGAAGGCTGAGGCCTAAGTACTAACGGTGTCCGAAAGTCTCTAGTTTCTCTAAAGTCCACGACACGAGAAGAGAGAATGGCTTCTCTCGCCTTGTCTTGTCTGACGGTAACACTATTATCTATTATATTATTCATAATTCTGAATTAGGTAAACTTACATTATACAGGGTGATTCCCAAGTTAAGGCTTTTTTTCTGGTATAAAACTCGTTAAAATAAGCAACTTAAAAAAAGAAAACTTCAAAAACCCAAAAATAACAAAGCCGTATGTAAATGTATTTGAAAGTGTGTCTAGTGCGAGCCTGAGCATAAAAAGATAGTTTATTTCTTATTTACGCTTGTTGTTGTCGTGTTAATCACGCAGTTTGAGTCAGTCGTATTGCTTTAACCGGCGAGGATTAATTTAATTTAATGATTTAAAATTAATTAATTTTAAATCATTGGTAAATCGCGAAAATGGCACAATTTAAAAACAATGAATACGTGGATATGTTTTTCATTTATGGAGAGGGTTGTTAATCTGTAAACTTTGCTTCGAGATTATACGCGCGACGCGACGGTTTTCCTTGCGGGCTCATTCTGGGCCCAAGTACTCGGGTGATTGCAAGTTAGGTCGGTCGACACACTAAATGAATGTAAGTTCCTTATTTTTTGGTATTTTGGAAAAAGTTATTTTAAAAGTTGTTTATTTTAATGAGTTCTATATACTGTTAAAAAAATGCGCCAACTTAGAAATCATCCTGTATATAGTTTAAAATTCATCTCTTATACCTGCCGTAACTTTTGATTTTTTTTAACTGATTCAATCAGCACTGCATGTATTGCCTTGCTGTGTAAAAAAAATATGGTACCGATACACTTAACATGCTCTAGTGCTACCTATGGAAAAATCTGTTACTGTTAACATTTTCAACATCGTTTTACAGCATTTAACTTTTTTTTACTTGTTTTTGCAATCAAAAAATGTGTGAATTGAAAATTTGAGGTGCGATGACAGAATTAAACAGTCAAAGTTATCATACTAACTTACCAGCTTGATAGGCCATACCCAGTAGATACATATTCCCAGTATTGTAACGAAATGGCATCCAACTATAATACGGTAGTCTACTGGGAAGAGATATAGTAGAATTGCCCATGTTTTCTCCATGTTTAATGTACTGTATAGTGGTTATTAGAGGAGGAACGTACGAGGATATAAGAGTGGCATGGGCCAAAGAAAGAAAAAGAAGTGAGTATTTTATACCTAGCTTTTTGTATTCTCTTGATATATTGCCTGGTTTGTAATGCTGAAATAAATGAAATTTTAAGGGATATTCAGTTTTAAGAAAGCAAATTCAATTATTGATATTGCAAATAATAAAATTTCATTCAAGAACAAAATGGACGTCGATAAAATTACCTGATCAACAAAAACAAGGATTAAATTTTGTAAGTAAATATATTTTATTGTCTTGTGTCTCTGTAATGGCTAACTAGCTGTATCCCATTAAAAATCAGAAATATTACATTCTGTCTTAAAAAGTGTAACTTTAAGGTTTATAATAAGTACCTGTGGCTAAATAAGAATGGCCCTATATTAAAGACATAAGCTTACATTAAAAATAAAAAATTAACTTTATTTTCTGACATGGACAAAATAATATGATTATTAAGTAAAACTTGCCGGAAAAATCAAAAAAGGAATTCGATTTTTACGTAAATTATAAATAATCATGTTACAGAATATCTATTGGGCGGGAGAAAAAAATTTCCTATTGTGCAAAGACCACTAGTCATACCCATGATGACCAAAATAATTTGATACCTTTTGACCATAGGAAATCTATAAAAAGTATGTCGTATAATTAGTAAGAAGCTGCCAATTTTTTAATGTTAGTCTAAGATCCGAATTAGGAACGACCTTCAACCGTCTGCAAGCAGAGCAGTAATTAAAAAGAAATATTGAAAATTTTTGATACTACCTGTATTAATAAATGTAGTTATTATTTTTACATGACAGCATAAAAGAAATTATTAAAATTTTTATTGATGATATTAATAAAAAAAATTAGTAGTCCAGACCTTTTTGCATTTTTGTTATTTTTAAAAAAAATTTTGAAATGGATAATTTAAATTTTTTTAAAGGTTTTAAAAAAAAAACCCAAAAGTTACTTTTGGAAATAAAGATAGTTTATTTAAAAAAAAATTTTTAATTTTAAAAAATTTTTATTTTTTTAAAAGAATATTTTTTTTTTAATAAAAAAAAAAAAAAAAAAAATTAAATGATTTTTTTGGTTTTTTTTCATAACAAAATTTTCCCTTTCCAGGCCTAAAGAAAACCCCTTTTTTTTTTTTAATTTTATAAATTTTTTAACAAAAAAAACCCAAAAAATGATTTTATTTTAAATTTTAAAATGAAAAAAAAAGTTTTAAATTTAAAAAAAAAAATGGGAAACCACAAAAACACCAATAAAAAAAAGTCTAAACTAAATTTTTTTCTTTTAAAACAAAAAAAAAAACGATAATTGCCATTTTTAAAAAATTTTTCAAGGGAAAAAATCAATTAAAAAAAAAAATTACCCCTTTTTTAAACTTTTTAATAAAGATTAAAATACTTTTTTTTAAAATTGAGCTTTTAATAAAAACTGGGTTTTTACTGATGGATATAAGAATAAAAATTTTAAAAGGAATTTCGGGCCACTACATTTGGGATACGATGGCCAAAAGGGTTTAAGGGGCCGAGCTTCGCATAGGGGACGCACCAACAATTTCATGACATTAAGAATGTTCTATGTATTTTTGAAAGCAAGATTTTGATTTTGGGCCGAGTCGTGACAACAAGTTTTTAATGTTTTTAATACGATAGGATCTTTTTCAAACCTTAAAAGTAATGTTATAGTCATAAAACAATACTAGTTTTTATTATTGCTGTGGCCTCAAAGGTGAGTTTTGGGGATCCCTAAAAAATTTTTAGAGTTTCAAAGCAATAACGCAAATCTATGTATTTTATTAAATATATATTTTTGAAATTTCAAAAAATTATAAAAAAATTCATAAAAATTGATGATTATGATTAATTAATTATTTTTATATAAAATTGAAAACACCTTTAATAATAAATAATGTACCTTTAAAAAATTTTAATTCATTATCATAAATACATTCTATAAATTTAACGAAAATTCTAATAGAAAAAAAATGGACTGCAATAAAATAAATCAGAATTTAATAAAACTACTATTTTTTCAAATACTTAAGTAGATACAAAATACAGGTAAAAATTTATTTTATTAAACTTGCTTTTTTTTATTTACTCTATGATGGTATAAGTGGATAAAACGATTAAAAGGTGTAAGATGAGGGAAACTATTAATAAACATTTAAATATAATAGCATTCAAAAAATAAAGATCATGTGACCTTTCTTAGAGACAGAATTTTAATAACCAACTATTGCAAATGACAGGTTTTACGATGCGATAGTAAGAATAACAAATTTAAATGAATTGGTCTAGAGTCCACGTACTGTTTATTATTACGAATAAATAAATTAGTTTAAGGGTGGTTTTGTAGGACTGCATATCGATCCGAGGGGGCGCACGTCAACGAGATTCCGACTTACATTAGTGAGTTATAATCAGTTTTATTATAAATTTTTTAATAAGAAGGATGGTATTGGATTGGGGGGCCTTTAGCAGTAGAACAACTGATGATGATTTTAAAAATGAGAATTGTTTAGTTTAAAAAGAATGGTTTTAAATAGTTTTAATATAAGGACTTATTAGGGCCTTTTTTGGCAGTGGCAATCCCCCCAATGCCCTATCTGGGGGAAAACGGATGAAAAAAAAAATTTTTTTCACAGGCATACGTGTATATTTTATTAATTTTTTTATTTTTTTGACAAAATTTAAAAAATAAAAAAAAACAGAACTTTTAAAAAATTTTCCGAATTAAATTTAAATTTTTTTAAATATTAGGATTTATCTGGGTTTTAAGGCAAACATTATAGAAATATAAAGCAAAAATGTTTAATATCAAAAATAATTTTTATACGCTTCTTGATAAACATTACACGGAAAAACTAACCACAACTAACCAAAAATATTGGATCATTGCATTGTATTACAGTAAATGGATAAATGCCAAATATACAGTACAGGAACTGGATGATTTTGTGTCCAGATGCTGTAATACCGTCTCATTTCACCAAGTGGAAAAATGATATTTCTATTTCATGAACTGGACAGAAATATTTTCCAGATGGTGCAATAAAACTGGAACATTCAGTTCATAAAATGGACAATTACGCATTGATATATATATATATATATATATATATATATATATATATATATATATATATATATATATATATATATATATATATATATATATATATATATATATATATATATATTTTAAAATCTTTTCTACAGGTTTCATAGCAAAGATTTCAAATAGTTTATGTAAATACATGTAATATAAGTTTTAAATCCAATATTTTGTTGCATATTATTTTATTTAATAAAGTATAAATTTTACGTTTAAGTAGGCCTGCACAGTATTTTTGTTACTTAGTTAGTGTTTAATCATCCGCAAATAAGGATGTATTGTTAATTTATATTCCACTTCTTTCAGTCAGTCAGTTTCATACAAACAGTTGTTTTATGTAAAACATGTTTTTTTTTAAATAATATGCTTATTTTCATATAAAAAAAATATAGAAATTGACACAAATTCCACCACAAAAATTGCCATTTTAAAGAAACGAAATTCTCTGATCAAAAATTTTTAAACCTACAACTTTGCACTTTAATTTTCTAAAATTTCCGGGAAAAAATCTTCGGACTCCCCGTTTTCATTGGTTGGTATTCCATTCTCCCCAAATACCCCGGTATGTAGGACGGGGGCGCAAATGGTAAGCCCCACCAAGGGCGCGGCCATACCTAGATGCGGCTCTTAAAAAAACCAACAAAAAGGTTTTTTTTTTAACTTTTTATCACAAAAACTCAGGGAGTTATGCTTAAAAAAACAATTTTTTGGAGCATACTGGGGTTTGCTTTTAAAGGTTAAAATACTTCAACTAATATTTCAAAGATTATTTTATTCATCATTTATTATTAAACTTATATCAGCAAAGTTTTACTTAATTTAAGCTTTAATAAGAAAGTGCTGTAAGTTTTGAAGGTTTTAGTAATAAGGGATAGTTTTCACCCCCTAATAAATAAAAAAGCGCTCATCGGCGTAACGCACACTTTAAGGGTGAGTAAAACTTAATTCCATTTTTTATGCGATTCGATGCATTTTTTAAAAAATTCGCGGTTTTGTACTATTTTTTGCATTGTAATTTTGTAAGGAATGGATTTTTGAGGATTAAAAAATTACAAAATTAAATTAGTAATACTTTTGAGCAGTTACACTTTTTAATTACAACTCCGTGACAATATGTTAATTTTTTTAGTTTTTTTTTATTAAACATAATAAGGGTTGATTTTCAAGAAATATATTAAATTATGTTTCAAACAATTAAATACTTATTTTTTTAACTTATTTGAGCAAAATTTTATGTGACGTAAGCTTTAATATGAAAGTTTTGAAGGTTTTTGCAATATGGGGTAGTTTTCACCCCTAAAAAATAAAGAGCGCTTATCGGCATAATATAGATTTTGATTTAATCCCAAGTTTTCATGCAAAAAATTGCCAGATTTTGATATCATTGTTAACTAGTTGGTTTTTTAGTAGTAATTTTTACAATCTTTGTTAACAAGATTTTTTTTTCTTATATCAATAAAAAATATATGATTTGACTTGAAGGTATCGATAATATGCACGATTTATTCTCTGATGCTTAACTTGGTAGTTTTCAAGATTGTCTTTTTTATTTTTACCTTACCTCATAATTTTCATAATGCAGATTTGAGTCTTCCAAGGATTTCATAATGTCCTTTAAATAGCTGCCTTTAAAGTACCAAAAAATTACTTTAACTGCTCCCATGAAGTGGGTTAGAAAAAAATTTACATTCTTAATAAATTCGGACTCATCTTTAAAGGTATAAAATAGAGACACAAATTCTGTAAGCGTAAACCAGAGATTTACAAAAAGGAAAACTATAACTGCATAGATTTTATACAGAAGTTGGATTTGTTTGTTCTTAGTTTCGGGCTTCCATAAACCTGCACATCTTAGCATCCAACGATTAACAAAAAAGAAATCTTCTGCATAGCCCTCACCTATAGAACTTTTTTTAGCAGACATTTTCTGCTACTTTTGAATAGTGAATAGTAGTAGTAGCAATATTTTTTAATGGTCCAACTAAGCAAAGTAATATCAAGTGTGTTATATTTAAATATGTATGAAACGTGGCAATGGAAATTAAATCTTTTTGACAGTAGAAAATTGGAAGTGCGATTATAATATGTATATTATTCCGATTGATGTTTTTTGATGGGTTATGGTTTTTGTCGGTATTTTCATCACCAAAGATCCTTAATAATACGATGAAATTGAGGTAATTTTCATTTTTGATGTTAGTTTTATTGGCTTAGTAAGAAATCGAAAACAAAACTATAAATAAAATAAATATCTAATTTTATTATTAATAAGAAGGCATTGGGGTTAGATTAATTTTTGAAAGTAGATTTATCTATCGGGCTACTGAGGAAGTTTTTTATAATGAAAGGGTCAAAAATTATTAAAAAAAATCAGTTTTCAGAAATAAATTTTTGGTCAGTAGACGTTTTATTTAAACAAGATAATTTACTGTATAGAATTATGTTAAGAATTTCGATGCATAAACTTGGTTCCAAGTATCTATAAACCTACACATCTTAATTTACTACGCATTGAGCGCGTTGAAAAAAATGTCTCTACCAAATCTTTTATTTGTTAAAATGATTTTTTAACGAAAATTTCTTGTTGCTGTTTAAATACTTTATTTTATTTTCCTGATTTTTTAGCTAAAATTATATATTCACTCATATAATAAGAGCAAAAACAGGGCTGACATGTAGAGACAAAAAGATTTAACATAACAAGTTTTCCTTTGTCCTCAAATTAAAAAAATAATGTTTAGGTTTTAAGTCGGGTGTTATTACACTTATGTTTTAAGGGAAAACTTTAAAAAGTATCACATTTTTTACTTAATATTTACTCGTCAGCAAAATAAAAACTTATACCTAGTTAAGACTAAGATATAAACTTTCTTGATCAAATAACCACCAAGGTAAGTAAAACGTTTAAAGTAAACTCACATATTTTAAGACAAATAAAACCTTAATTATTACACCTAATAGTTTATTCATTATGCTTTTCATATTTCCTCCATTCAATTGACTCTTATACAAGGTATTTCTTAAAAAGTTTCATTTTAAACTTACTATTTGCTTTTCTTGACGTATTGTCTATTTAACTTTATGGTATAATTTGCTTACATTTTCTCCTTATTAAGCTGTTCAAAAATATTTGAATTAATTTCTTTCTGAAAATCACAATAAAGTACACTTGTATAAATAGCCGTGTTCGGAGCCTTCCACTGACGTTCGTATGGACCGGCAAAAGGTATCAGATGCGCAGTTCAAAAGTTAGATTTTATGGGCGAAAAAATGTGTCCGTGCGCTGTGGCGGTAGTCATCGCTTAGAGTCTTAACTCATGCGCAGAACCGACCGATTTTATTTACACGTTTGTCGCCAGCCAGTTCCGTATTGCCCGCCTGTGATAGAATTTCTATATAATTATAAATTCTAAACAAGTTTTACTGTTTTATTGACTTATTTTGTGGTTAGTGGTAGGATTTATACATTAGTTTTGTTCATAAAAAAAATTCTAAAATGTTTTTTGGTGATCCGCTTGGAAAGCGAACATTTGTGCAAGAGAGAGTATAGCTGTATAACCTTTCTCTCTCCCTCTTAACGTGCTCATTGGTCGGGAAAAGGAATATATATATATATATATATATATATATATATATATATATATATATATATATATATATATTTTCCACTCACCACTAAATAATACTTTCCTCCAGTTCTTGGCGGTCCAGTGTAAGTGATGAGTGGCGAACAACATCCGAGCATCTCGATTGTTTTTGACAGGAATGGTTTTATTGTTGGTCTTCTTCCAGGAAGTCCGGCTTTTCTTAAATGACGTTGGACGGTTGTCGAAGACATGTTTTGCATACCCAATTCTGCTAGAATCTGATTTGCAGATAATCGTGGAGAACTCAGACTAACGGGCGAGTGATGATCGCTTTGTTAAATTTAGCAATGGACTTAGCAATTGTTAAAAGTTAACAACGGTTTAGAATGTTTAACAAAACGTCATTGTCGTAATGATTTTAGTAGGCAACCTTTAAAAATATGACGTTTTGTTAAACATTCTAAACCGTTGTTGACTTTTAACAATTGCTAAGTCCATTGCTAAATTTAACAACGCGATCATCACTCGGCCGTAAGTCTTTTAATTCTCCGATCCTGTTGCTTCGTGGTTTTTCTTTTTTTCCCTCGTATCAAGTTTACAACCTTTCCACGACGCCGAAAATTTTGGATAATTTTTGAAACAACCTGTTTTGATACCCTAAAGTCTTTTTTTATTGTTTTCTGTCGTACTCCAGATTTAAAGGGCTCTATAATTTTTTGTTGAAGATCAACCGAATAATGTATTATACGAGGCATCTGGCACTGATAAACACTACTGTGTACGGCCATCGTCGATTAGTTTAACTCAACTACAGACCAGAAAATGAAAGGGTCGCTTTAATTTTGTCGCCGAATAGGTATCTTAGGTTTGAAGAATGCTAATAAGGAACCACATTCCTAAACAAAACTAAAAATAAACAAACGCAAAAACATATGTGGATGTTGTCAATAAACCCATCATCATCTAATTTTGTCCGATACTGTATCTATACCCGGGGTCCTGGACCAAAGCGATCCCTTCTTGCATTTTAAGTAAACCTAAAGCATATTTTGTTATATAAGAAAATGCGTCTCTAGTAGACTTAATTTGTTTAAATAAAACTGCTAATTTTATAGGTACATTTACAATATTTTTTATTAACAAATACAAAAATATTTAAACAGAATACAATAAAGGAATCATAATAAAATATTTTTACATACATATGTATATATTGTATCTTCAGAATAAAATTTTATTGGGTAAAACTAAAAGTTTCTCATAATATCAAAACAGAGGTTCGAAGTAAATAAAATAGTAATTAATAAGAATGTAAAACAGGCATAAGATTCGTGTTTACAATAAAATATATTTTTAGATTCCATATGTCCAAGGCACTCAAATGCTTCCTGTAAATATTAAATATTGAATATATTTTCAGCAGGTAATTTATTTTTGCATTTTCACATAAATCATATACTTAAAATTTTGCCTTAAATAAAAGACTTTTGGTTAGATGATGATTTAAAAGTATGAAACCTATCAATATTACAAAAATCTTTAAAGTTCATAAGGTGGTCATGTGTTTAAGTGCTTGGAAGTATTAATTAAACAAAACGTTATTACGGATTTGGAGTAGAATCACTTACTTTACCAATTCTAATATTTAAATAATTTGCTTTAAAATATTATTTCTACTGAATTGTGTATTCTAATTATAATATTTAACATTATTCATACTTTTATGTCATTTTATTTAACAAATTATATACGCTTTACATCTAATTATTATTAAACTTTTTGGAAATAATTTTCTTTACACAATGTATATACAAATTATTTACAAATAATGATACAAACAACATTTTTCTACAGTTTTGGAAAAAATATACATACTTAGTTGCCAAGATTATCACATTTTTAGTTTTATTAATACAACTTACAAATGTTTGTAAATGAGATATAAAATATAACATCCGTTTTATTATTATGTAGGCACATCATTGTTGGCGTTGGCAGTTGTAAATAAAATCTATTTTTAAAATTCAAATTGGTAAGTTATGTATCTTGCATCTACAATCTTTAAAAGGTCAGGGCAATCTAACATTTAACTACTGTATCTTAAAATAGAGTACTCCTTTTATCATATAAGGTTTGAATTTTAAAATGGCACAATTCTAAATTTGATATTTTAGAAGTAGACTGTTAGCCCATTGTAGAAAAAAGTTACTAACCTTATCCAGTATGCCTTTTTAAATACCCAATATTGCTATGCACTATGCGCTGATCATTTATTGATACATTTTAGAGAACAACTGTGGTCTATTTAATAAAAAATATACATAGAATATGCTAAAAAATAGCCATCTGAAACAATTATACTGACGAGGGGACGGTCCGGAGAGGTGCATCGAGTTATGAGCTCCCACTTCCCGTGTAGTGTGGATAGGTACCAATCAAACCCCAAAATTGTAGGTGCTAACTCGGCTTCGTTTTTGAGAAATCGTCAGTCAAAGATGGAAGGACGCTTATATACCGAATAGTTTGTGCGTCAAGACGATAAGCTAGTAGCCTAAGGGCATAAATATCTGGCTTGTGTTAAGCTGGTTTTTTGCTCAAATTTTTCCAGCAAAAACAAAGTACAATTCTGAAAACTCATTACAAATACGCACAAAATTAATTTTCTTTAAACAACAAATGTTCAATACATTGTAAAGTTTACGGAACAATGTCAGCTAATTAATTAGCAATTGTTTGCACTACCAACGACGCCTCCATCTGCGTCCCTGTGCCCTGGCCAGGTCTGTGTCATTCCAACGGCTGGAAGTCCTACCCGTGGAATGACATACAATACAATATAATACATAATTGTAGTTTGTAAACAATGTAAATATTAATTGAAATAATAAAGCCTGTTTAAAATGAAATGAATGAATATCTGGCTTGTGTCCCGACGGTCCGTGGTTCGAGTCTCGTCGAAGATGTGCTTTTTTTTTGTTTTAAATTTTGTTTAAATGTATAACTTATCAATAAAAAATTGCAAGAAGCTAAAAAATAAATTTTACGCGCTTTTATTGATCAAAACTTTAAAACTTACGAATTAAATGTATTTTTTTTCAAATCTCTTTCAATTTTTTTTTTACTATTTTTAATACATTAATTGTAATTTAATTTTTTCTTTCTTTTTTTTTTTTGATCGTTTGTTTCTGACTATTTTTGCGAAAATATTTCATCAGTGGATGCCAAAGTGTAAATTACAGTTAATTTATTTTATTTAATATAATTAAAAAAACATTTAAAAAAAAAATGGAAAAAAGAAAAAAATGGCATTCAATTCCTAAGTTTTAATCAATAAAGGCGCGTAATATTTATTTTTAAGTTCTTGCAATTTTTTAATGATAAGTTATAAATTTAAACAAAATTTAAAACAAAAAAAGCACATTCTTTGACTAGACTCGAACTACGGATCGTCGGGACGCAAGTCAGATATTCATACTAGGCTACCAGCCTCATTGTGTTAAGGCTACCAGCCTCATTGTAGCTACCAGCCTCATTGTGTTAAGGCTTACCAGCCTCATTGTGTTAAGGCACAAACTATTCGGTACATAAGCGTCCTCCCATCTTTGACTGGCGATTTCTCGAAAACTAAACCGAGTTGGCACCTACAATTTTGGGATTTGGTTGGTACCTACCCAAACTATAAGCACGCGAAGTGGGAGGCCATAACTCGATGCATTTCTCTGACCGTCCCCTCGTGAGTATGTCATCTAAACCAAAGGTAATTTAATGAAAAAAAAAAAATCCGGCATAAATTTTTCGGCTTACATGTAGGTGAAGTCTTAGGGGCCAAGCTCGATTTTTGCAGTTGTTAAAAATATGAAAGTTTTCGAAATGTTATTTATCGCAAAATTAATAACATACTTGTAGGGCAAGGTTTGTTTGGGATAAATGGCATACTGAGTACGATTGTTCTAGGACAGATATTTTTTTACAAATGTCCGTACACACCCTTAAACCTTGCCCTACACGTATTCCATTAATTTTGCGATAAGAAACATTTCGAAAACTTTAATTTAGCATGAATGGCATACTAAGTACGGTCATTTCAAAACTGTTTTTTAATAAAAGCAAATTTCGAGCTTGGTCCTTAGAACTTTACCTACGTGTATTATTATTATTTATTATTTCGTTAGGTTAAGATGGCATACTGTAATTATTGTTCCAAGATGGCTACCAATAAATGATCAGCGCATAGTCAATATTCACTATTTAAAGGCCATACTGAATACGATTGTTCGCTTTTTTCTACGATGGGATGGCGGTCTCAAGACCAAATGGCATTTAACAAATAATAAGAAAAAAATAAATATGTCAAAAATGAATATAAACGAAAAGTTCCAAATCAAATATCTGCTGTGTATCATTTGCTTAAAGTAAAAATTAATATACACATTTTTTCTTTATAAAAAATTCGGTATTGAATACTCGGAAGAAACTAAACAATTAAGATTTTACCTCGTAAAACTGATAATGTATAAAAAACATTAATATTTCCGGTGGTTATATAATGATCTATTTTATCTGCAATAATGCAGGATAGTTAGATTCTTGATCAAAAATTATTAAATCAATATTTGTTATGGGATAAAATTTTGATAGAATTTTAAAAAATGTTGAAAAAAGAACAGAAGATTATTAATTCATTTTAAACTTTTTACATCTTGATTTCTGTAAATCTGGAAGGTTAAAGCCGGAGTCTCATGCATCCGATTTCAACGATCCGATCATCCGAAAGTATTTTGATTGGTCAGAACATTGTGGCGCCACATGTTCTGACCAATCAAAATACTTTCGGATGATCGGATCGTCGGAAATCGGATGCATGAGACTCCGGCTTAAGACTAAAATTTTTTAAGTTAAAACTGAACGTTGGTTTCTAATAAGTGAAGTAGAAACTGGTAAAGCATATGTCAAAGGAAACGATATACAGCGACCAAGATAACTAACTTAAAGCCTATTACTCAGGAAAATAATTCTACTTTTTGGATTAGTAGGTTTAATATTGTCTTCTTTAAATTTGATTCTGTTGTGTTTATTATACTTTTAATGTTATATTAAAAAATATAATAATTTTAGATTTTCTTTTTTTCCTGCATATTAATTTTTTAAATCTTTTAACTAGAATGGAAATTATATTGCATATTGCATTATAATATATATGATTCAAACCATTTATGCAATCTGAATTGGAGTTTAACGTTTTGTAGATTTCAAAAAATCAAATATATGTATTTGTTTTGTATTGGGTTATTTAAAGAACGATTGCCCTTTCCTTCAACTTTAACAGCAACTTTTAGTTTGGCTCCAAAAATACTTAGTTTTTCCTATTATCTAAACCTTATTGATCAGGAAAATATACTACTTTGGATTATTTATAAATAAAAAGCCCCTTTCTCTATAAAATAATGCTTTACAGTCAAAAATCTACTAGAATATTTTAAAGCAAAGTAAACCTATTTGAATTTAAACTATAATAGCGTGAACTTTCACATGTATAAAGAATCACTAATTTTATATGCGCAGAACTAAGTACAGGTAGTTGATAACTTGAAATTTTAATCCTAATATGCTGCTTTAAAATATTCTACTAGTTTTAGTTTTTTTAACTACAGAAATGTGAAATACCAAGTTTAGCAAATACCAGACACAGTATCTTTGGCAATGTCATTATTACTTAAAAACCGCGTTATGACTGTTTACAGTATTTAAATAAATACCTTTCTACTGTTACTGAACTAAGCAGAAACATTTTTTTTTTAATCAAAGCTAATGCAGGTGTTTTAGGATTATTCTTCAGTTTCATTAGGGTAAAACCTTCATTTTAATACTATTAAAGGTACAAAGTTCAGATATTCACATATTTAAAAGATAAAGGACCGCCAGTTTTAAAGGTTTATTTTTTTTTACTTTAAATGCGCCAATCTTTTCAAACGTCAATCTACAATAAATTATTCTTTTAATTACACATCAGAATTTCTCATTCAATTTATAAATGTGGTAGGATTACCGGTTTTCTTAAAAAATAATATCTACAACATTGCACAGAAAAACAAAACCAAATTAAAACAATTGAATTTATTTTGAAAAAAACAAGCATGTTCTTTTAATTATCATTATAAATTAAACAAAATATACTTATACCGGGAACTTTTAATTTATGTCGTTATATACATTTATAATAATAATTTACTATTAAAATAGCAGCAATAGTTATATAACATTTTTTTTAACCATTAAAATTTCCACCATTTTAAATGGCGACTTGTGATATATTGTTAAAATGAAAGTGCGTTTAGTTACCTTTATAAGCACCACGAAATTTTAAATTATTACCTTTAACAGCACTAAAACTTAGGCTTACACCCTATTTTTCTTGTCATCCTTTCTATTAAACACATGCATATTTTTATAGACTTTGTATGCTGTAAATACGTTGAACAGTTTCTTTGCTACTCGTCTAATCTTCTCTTAAGTAAGTCATGAATGAACATCGAGTTATTCAATTAAACCATTAAATCATTTTTAACAATTTTTAACTGGCAAATAAATGCCCACAACAATTGTGTATTTTTATCCTAATTTAAATTTTTAGCGTTAAATAAATGCTTAATTTTTGGCTTCGAACATTTGAGTATCAGTTTATTTTCAATCAACCAACTTTAGAACAAATCCATAAACTAAATAAACCATTGAAAAATCAAGTTCTGTATAATATAGTTTTTCGCATGTATAACTTTTAACACTAACTTACTTGAGCGGCACTCGCG
The DNA here is from genome assembly GCA_019359885.1 of Listronotus oregonensis. Lineage (NCBI taxonomy): Eukaryota > Metazoa > Arthropoda > Insecta > Coleoptera > Curculionidae > Listronotus > Listronotus oregonensis. The sequence continues at coordinate 288,443 of JAHBCN010000015.1, forward strand.
TGCGGCGCGATTTCAGTTTAATTTGAACTATTACTTTTGAACTACCCCTATTCATATATTCGAATATGGATGTGATTCCGACGTTACATACAGTTTAATGTGGTATGCGGACACATAACAGCGCCAGTGCTTATCCACCAAACTACCAACCCCAACGGTGCTTAACTTCGCTGATCTAACGGCAAGAGGTGTTGATGTGCCGTTTTTTTGCTAAATATATTCTGGTGGCTTAGAATTATTGCAGCTTCTTAAAATTTTCTTTTCTTTTAACATTTTTCTTTATAAATAATTTTTGCCTCAGACCACTGTATGCGGGATTGTTTTGACCAAGCATATTCGACAAACCCCGACCACCACGTTTCACCTCGTTCCCTATGTTTTCTGTGTTCTTTAACTCTAATTTCGAGAGGTCTTTTTGCTTCCCCAATATACACTTCAATACATTCATAGGTAATTTGTTAGATGCAGTCTTTATTTTAAAAATTGTTTGTCTCTCTCGTCTTAGTAAATATACTTTTTAGAGTGGTTTGGGATTTAAATGTTGTTTTAGTTTTAATATTATACTTGTTTGCGATTCTGCTTTTTTCATAAAGAAAGCCACTGGAAGAAAAGTAAAATTAAAAAAAAAACTGCAATAACACACCATACAAAAAAAGCTGGGTATATTTTTTATGAGACCTATGTTTTTCTTAGTAATTTTACCTCCTGATCAGGAATCCGGTGTCAAAATTCCGCTATCACGCCACTATTTTTTTCTAACATGAACAAAACCTAGTGAAAATTAATGAAAATTAACCAGGTAAAAGTGGATTTTTAAAAATTCAACTTTACATTTTTATGTAAAAAAATTCTGCTGAATCCAGATTCACGACCAGAATTAAGGCAGCACATAGAGACGGACTAGAATCACTATTTTTAAAATATTTGCAGATCTTCCCTTTGTATTGGGGGATTTTTTGGATCGCTGATTACGAATCTGAGGTCAGATTCTGAAAATTTAAAGTGGCGTATCCAAAATAGCGGATGTGTTTTTCATAGCTAATATATTTTTTGAAAATTAAAGAATTTAAGCCAAATTTCGTAGGAGGTGGTTTTTGATGTTGCTGATTTCGCATCTGAAATCAGATTTGAAGCATTCATGATGGCGGATCCAATGTGGTGTACAAAATAGCAAAAACAACAGATTAAAGACAAACTCAATATGTGCGAGTTTAGGTAAATATGAATTTTAAGTTAGTACTCCAAATTCGAGAAAAAAGATGAATATATTAATCAATTCTCTTTCGATAGTGCTTTTTTGATCGTTTATTATGTTTTTAAAATATGTATTTACCTAAAGCGCATATATCAAATTTGTCTTCAATCTTTTGTTTCTTCTTATTTTATCCACCATATTGGATCCGCCATCATGAATTTTTGAATTTCGACTTCAGATTCGGAATCAGCAACGCATAAACGACCTCATACGAAACTTGGCTTAAATCCGTTGATTTTCTAAAAATTTATTCGCCATCTTGAAAAACACATCCAGTTTGAATTTTCAGAATCTGACTTCAGATTCATAATCAGCGAACCAAAAAAAAACCCTATACGAAATTTGGACAAGATTCTCAAAAATTTTAAAAATGGAGATTTCTATTTTTTATCTTTGGACAGTTCACGAAGGCTGAGGCCTAAGTACTAACGTACCGTGGGTGTCTTCAGTGTGGTGAGAGTGAGTTTGTTCACACGGGACTTAAATATTTGGAGATTGGAAGGACAAAGGAAAACTTCTGCGAGGAGCACGTTCAATAGTCTGGACACTCTAGGAATTAAGAACGAAGAAAGCGGGAAGTTCAGAGCCTCGCTTATTGAACTGTGAAAGGATGCTCTGTTGGGAGCTGCCATATGAGGAATTATACTGGCCAACTTCTTTGAACAGAAGTCCGTCTTTTGAGGTAAGAAAAAGAACTACACGTGTTACCTTAAATCTGGTCGTGGATTTGGATTAAGCATATCATTTTACATAAAAATGAAAAGTTTGATGTAAAAAAAATCCGCGGCTAACTCGAGTCATCTCGGAGATACATGCGTTTTTCAAATTTTGACGAATTCAGCACACCCTTGTAGCTCGGCTGTTAGTAAAGATAGAAAAAAAGTAAAAAACAAGTTTGTGTAGAATTTCATGTAGTATCCAGCGGCGTGATTAATTTTTTGTTATCGGTTACATTTTAATAAAATGAAAAGTTTTTTTTCTGGAACAACATTATATTATTCTACTAAACGAAAAAACGAAATTTATGGAAAAAAAACATCCAGAACCTGAAAGTATTTAAATTTTGGACTCCTTGTATAAAATTTTATTATTTATTATTCTTTATATATATATATATATATATATATATATATATATATATATATATATATATATATATATATATATATATATATATATATTTATATATATGATTATTTTTTATTATTTTATTATTTTTTTAACGATCCATAGGCATATAGGTCTTTTAAAAGTTCTAATGTTTGGTTGCCTTCTTTCTTGATATCTAGCGAAATACATCTGCAAAGCATTTGCACATTTGTTCACTGTCTATATAAATTCAATAATTTTATAGGCATTTCAGAGTTTTAAAACGCCATTTCAATAAAATCAAAATTAAAAAACACTAAGAACTGGCAGTATGTTATTTCCATTTCTTGCTTAAATACTATATAAAATATTGCAGCGACCATTTGTATCTCAGCCAACTTGCATTCTACTAATGCGTACTTTATACAGGATGTTCCATTAAAAAATAGGCAATTTTGGATTAAATCTTTAAATCTTATTCGGAGGTAACGGATTCTAGGTAAAATCTATATATTAATGCAATTTACCATTTTTTTTCTATCTTTACTAACAACTGGGATACAGAGATGAACTGAAATCGTTAAAATTTAAAAAATGTCCTGTATCTTTGAAGATGAATCTTGTTGGCCCGGATCTTTTTTACCGTTGCATTTGTTTTGAAAATCGAGCGTGGGAATGTGCCATCAGATTTTCCCTATCTCTTGTAGTTTTTCCAATACCCCGAAAATTCATCGAAAAGGTGCACCCTGTACAATGTACAAGTACTTTTAAAATTGGTATATATATTTTTTTCTTATTTTATTTAAGAATTTTGACAAAATAATTTTTATGAAAATACCAGTAAGCAACAATCCTACAAGAGAAAATCATGATGGTATTTTGGAAAGGCTAACCCTCTTATTCATATTCTTATCAAAATTATCACTGAACTGTCCATCAAAGAAAATTTGAAGCACTAACCTTTTTCAAAATATTTTTGGAATAACTCTCGCCCACTGTCTTAATTATTTAAAATAAAATGACAGTAGTAACGAATAAATGATGTTGCCAAAAATATGACTACAAACGAAGAGTTAGTCAACTCGCAAGTTTAACTACTTATTAACGATATTTTATCTGCTTAATTTGTTCCAAAATCGGTTGATGAAAAACGTCCCAAAATTGTTGTGTTGGTATTATCCAATTGAAAAAATAAAATTATCACATTTTTGTAATTTTCTTAACTATACAATATTGTACTCTATCATAATTATTCTTTGAGGTTCGATTAAAACATTACATCTACGTTTCGCTTCAGTTAAAAAATTAGGACTAATTAAACTTAGTCAGTCTTGCCTTTAAAATGTATTTTCTGTTTAACACAGCCCAAAACAGACGAACACTTCTGTTCACTGTAACATCAAATTTTCCAAATTCCTATGTAAAATTGTGTCTTTTACCGAATAAAATACCACCTTTATGTTTTCAGTGTCAACGGCTGTAGTAAAGTGGTGATACAGCGCCTTCTTTTGGTCCCTTTTAACACTAATAAAAAGGTATAAAATAAACTTTTGTACGTCGTCCATTGCATGACTATTGCCTTTGAATTGGGGAAAGTACCAGCGTATATCTGTTTCAGGATTTTTTACTTTTTTCTTTAACAGATCGTACTTGTTTAAAAATAATATTATCGATACATTACTGAATATAACGTTATTTACTATGGTGTCAAATATATCTCGGGATTCCTCTAACCTATTTGTTTTTCTGTCTTCCAATAAAACCTGGTCGAACTCTGAGGATGAGACCAGAAAGAGTATTGAAGTAACAGAGTCAAAACATTGGAACCATTTTTGTCTTTGTGACCTTTGTCCTCCAACATCAACAAACAAAAATGGAATATTGTTAACAGATATCACAAACTCTGTTATACCTTTGGTTGCTTTTCGGCAGTGAAGAATGTCCTTGTGGGTTGGTGTGTAGTTAGGTTGTGATATCCTTTCCAGATTGTTCAGGAAATATTCTATCGAATCACTCTGAAAGAAGAAAAAAACGTTAAAACTAAAGAGTTCATATAATTGATGTTAGGCTTACAAGTACAGTTATTAAATTATAACCATGAAAAAGTAAAAACGACAACATTGCTATCAAGGCAATTAAATATATGTGGACCTACGTTTAGTTTAAAATAAAGTTTAATTTTAAAGAGGAATCCTGTTTGTTATATCTAAAACTTTGCAGAACTTTTGTCTATTATACATTGTTAGTGATACATTTGTAAAATATGATAATTTAATATTTAATGAGGTAAATATTTTAAGAATAAAAAAAAATTCTAACTATATTTTGCAAATCTAAATCCTTCAAATAGGGTTGCTAAGTAATACATTATGGTCTGGTAAGAACATTTGGTAATATTAAATTCTAAAGTAACAAGAAAATTAAAAAACTAAAAGCTAGTTATATATATATATATATATATATATATATATATATATATATATATATATATATATATATATATATATATATATATATATATATATATATATATATATATATATAAATTTATAAAAAATTTTGGGGTGAAATTTGTTTAGTTTGCTTATTAAAAATAAAATTTATATTTTTATTTTTAAAAATATATAAAATAAATTTCAACCCAAAATTTTGTCATTTATATAAATTCTTATCTGGACACATTATATATATATATATATATATATATATATATATATATATATATATATATATATATATATATATATATATATATATATATATTCGTTAAATTGGGTAAATTTAAAATTTGCGTTTTAAGCTTTATTTTTTCAGGTTATATTTTTTTGATAAAAAAGACAATTTGTATTAAAAAATGTATATATTAAAATTAATTTGTAAAAAAAAAGTAAATAAAATAATAAAGTTTAAGTAAATTTTAGGTAAATCTGTCATACACACAATTTTCTTAAAATCATTTTATGTCATAAAAGATGGTTTTATTGGTTGATCTGCTAATTTAAAATGGTAGCATGATTTAAAACCTTATTTACCGCTACTTCTATTGACATTATCACTAAAATACAAGGTTTAATATGACAATATTACTTTGTTAAATATTCTACACTCACCTCCACAGAAAACCCTGCCATTACAAGCTGGCCCCAATTTCAAAGTTGACTTCCTCACCGCTTATATAACTTAAATGATATATTTTTAAAATTGTAGATTGATTCCTCAGTAACAATATTATGCCAAAAAAATTTATTTAATTTAGTTAAAGTATATACGAGGTGCAACAATAAGACGAAGTATCTTTCCTAGTGTTCGTTTTCAAACTGTGATCTGTAATAAAGACAGAGATAATGTGATGAAAAGAAACAAAATATCCAAAAATGACAAGGTTACAGTGTAATTCCAGTGGACAACAGTAGCTGTAGGTGCTGCTCTCCACAGGGTATTAAGAATTTCGGGAAAGAAATTTACTCTCATTGATGCACCCCGTATATGATTTTATTAAATTCTGTATAAAAATTTCTGAAATAGTATCGTTACTGAGGAATCAATCTACAATTTAAAAAATTATTATTACAATCAAATGAGCGGTTCGCGAGAAAGCCAAAAATTGTAGTGGTGTAGGTGAGTGTGTAATTTAAAATAAAAGTGACATAAAAAAGTTTTTTAAAAACTACATTTTTTTGGAGTAATACCAAAAAATATCGTTCAATTAATGTAGAATATTTAGGCACAGAACTTTGTGGTGTCTCCAGCGTAAGTAATAATAAAAAATGTTCATTTTAGGAAACCAAGGTCTTAAAGATTTATCTAATGACAAGTTATATCAATTAATTTAATGATAAATAATAATATATAATAATTATTATAATATTAATTGAACCTTTTTTTGTATAGTGACCTTAAAAAATAGTTATACGTAAACAGACTTCCACGACGTGGAAATATAATATCTGTATCTTGCTAAGAGGGGATTTTGGAAAAATATAATAGAATATCCTTAACTTTTATCAGCCGAACAAAGCCGACAAAATTAAAAAAAAAGGAAAACGTTTTTTTTTATAAATAATAACTAATAACTTTAATTCTAAAAACGAAATTCGCTGAGGGGTCGAAGCTCAGAAAGATGAACTTGTAAAGTTGGTCAAAGTCGATAAAAATCTCTTGAGGGAAAATCTTTATTCATCCTTATAATTTAAAGACACCGAAAAGAAGTGGATTAATATTGCTTTAAAAAAATCCTGGCAGAGAGAAAACCTGGAAGTTATGGCGAAATAATAAAATATAATAAAATGTTATACCTATAATACTACTACCTACTACGAGCATAATACTACTAAGACAACAATATTACCCAATATAGAAGATCATTTTGTCTGCAATAACATTGTAATGTATAACTCCATAAAAAATTAAATTTCATTGGCATACTTGTACTTTTATCATTTTGTATTATATATTGAACACTCGGATATTAGGATTGTATAAAACTAAATTAATCATAATAAAACTTTATGTCATATAAGTAGGTTTGACTAGATTATTTTTACGATTCAAACCAAACAATCTTTAAAAAAGGGTAGATTAGTTACAACAATCACGAACAAAAATTAATTTCTTAAATGGGTCCTACCCACTAGGAAAAATTTCGAAAATTGCCTTTGGAGAATCCAAATTTTCGATGCGCATTATTTTTAAGCGACTTTATACAAAAATGTTACGATGTGAATGGCTAAGTTCCAATAATACGTATTTTTCTTCAGTTTGCTTAAAAGCTTTGCATAATTACAGCGTTAATATCTATAGAAATTAACAGAAAAAAGATTAATACATTTTTTAAAAAACAGCTTTATATTCGGTTAAATTAAACCAAAAAAATAAGAAGGAAAAAAGGTAAAAAAAGGGTTTTTCGCGATTTTCTTCAAAACGGTAAGTTTTATCGTAAAATTACATTTGTCAAAAATTGTACATCATAAAATTATCTATAAAAAAGGAATCAATATTTTTTTCCTAAAAGCCACCGTTCTTGGGATATAACGATTCAAAAAGTTGTAAGCGTCATTGTATGCACACGTTTCCACGCCAACTCTGAGGTAGAGTACTTAGCGCGTTTAAACGTAATTTCCCCAGTAGTCCTATTTTACAGGTCTGTTATGACTCTGTTTAATTAAAAACTATTACATAATAACAGATATTCGCAAGGGATGGAATTGATAAAAGCGATGGAAATTAAAAAAACAGTAGAAAAAATTATTCGTCCGATTAATAATCTTCAATTACTTCTTCTTGTTATTCTTTTTCCTGATATACTTCTTCTTTTTGATCTCCTTTTCCTTCTTCATCCTGGGTGTAAGTGAATTGCGTCAGTATCAAACAAATCCTCTGCTGTTGGTGATTCAACATTAGAACACGACCGGCCTTGACAAATCGTGCATATTAGAAAACAAAACAGTTCAACTTTTTTGCAACCACATTTGACACTGCATCCCTTCTTACAGGTGCAAAAAATTGTGTTTAGCAGTTTTTCCGCGCAGGTGGGAGTAAAATCTTTATCCGTTCCAATGTATTATCGACCAACTGCCAACCCAAATCTTTTGGGTCTAGCTGTTAACCAAGTCACACTTGAACTTGGTAATATATCCGAAAATGATGTTGATGAGCAGCCACTGAGGTTGGAGAAAGACAAGCTAATTGCACTTGTTTTTTATTTTGAGTGTTTTTAACAAAACATGCATATCGATACTTATCTAAAGGCTGGTTGATGCAGACAACTTTAAATTTAATTTAACTTTAGTGTAAGATGATTGCACACCAATATATAAGCGCGTTTATACACACTTTAAGAAAACTTTAACTTTACATTTTATTTAAGAAGTTGGCCAACTTTTATCTTCTTAAAGTTAAATTAAATAATAATGAAAATAAGCATGCGCCAGCAGTGTAACCAAACTTAAAATTTCGCCTAGACCGAGATGTGAATTTTAGCCTTCAACCCGATTTACGTAACGGGCAATACGGATATCTCTATTAATTATTTTATTTATTAAATTATAACAAACCAAGCACGAAAACAGTCAAAACATTGTCAAAACAAAAAATGGTTTATTAATTAATACCAACCCAACTAAATTTTCGTGTTTCTGCGCTTGCGTAAGGTAAATGTAAATATTCCCTATAAATGGTCTAGACATTCTTAAAGTTAAAATAAATTTAAATAAAAGTTAAATCAGATTTAAAGTTGTCTGCATAAACCAGCCTTAAGCAGGTAGCTTATATTCTCGATATTAATGATTAGATCTTCTTTTTACCTGATATTCTCATAATTATACTTATGTATATTTTATATTTTAAATGTAAGTTACAATCACCGATAGAAATATATTTTTACTTATATTACAGCTACAGAGATGTATATACGTGACTTACTTATGCTTTGCTTATGCATATAAAGACGCTTACAACTTTTTAAATCGTTATCTTAAGAAGGGTGGCTTTTAGAAAAAAAAAATATTGATACCTTTTTTATAGATAATTTTATGATCTATAATTTTTGTCTAAGGTAATTTTACGATAAAACTTACCGTTTTGAAAAAACGCGAAAAACCCATTTTTTTGACCTTTGACCTCGAGTCAATTTTTTTCACGTACCGAAACAATGGCGAATTTTGAAAATGTTATTTTTAATTATGTTTTAAACAATTTTACTCACTTTCAGCTTGATGTAAATTTATGTACCTTTAAATGTCTAGATTGACAGGAGCTCTACTATTCTATTTTTAGATAAACAAATTGAAATGACACTTATCAGCTGATACAAAAATTCAAAGTGTTTTAATATTCCGGATTAGCTCAGCTTGCTCAGAAACCATGTGACATAAAAATTTACCCGCTCCGCTTTCATCCGGGATGTAATATTGGAACTCAGCCAATGTAATTTAAATCCGGCGTAATTGGAAAGTGAACGCACCGGAAACAAGTCTAAAGGGTAGTAACGGCAATTTCCCTTTTAAGCAAAAGTCTAAGGTAAAAAAATAAACATAACGTACAATTTACAATAATTTAGAGGTGCTCTTACTTATAAGTTTTAAACTTTCAAGTAAAAGAAGTCAGCTAATTTTTATAATACAAATATTATTTAATATTTATTGATATGATAGGAAAATCGTAGTACCTTTATATATTAATAAATTAAAATTAAAATGCAGTGCCCTTCGATAGAAAAACATTCAACTAACGGATTTCAAAGGATTGAATCCAAGTTTCATTTTGCTTGCTATTTTTGCCCATAAAAAAAAATCTGGACTCCAAGAACTGAATGGATTATATTCAAGAATTTGTTTTTTTTAACTAACTCTGGAAATACTGAAGTTTTACAGACACCCGGTACAAACGAGAAAGGTATGCTTAAGTCTACTTACTACTCACAACCAAGTATGTAATATTTGTAAAACAATTTAAAATAAGTGTAATAACAAACAAAACATTAAGTAAAAATGCGATTCAGTTAGTCTTTTATTTTCTCTTGTGTATTGTAAACTGAAGTTGATCTATTTACCTTGATTATGTTCAAGGTTGTGTACCGTTATTTTTACCAGGAATTTTATAATGTGTGTGAGAAGTTATTTAAGATGTTCTTTGAATTACTTTATAACAAATATAGGAAGCGACTTTGTTTCAATGAAAATAGGTAAAATGAAATTAATTTAGTTTTCTAAAAAACGACTCGTATGACAATTTATTAGGGCCGTTTAACATTTTTTCGATTCTGAAGAACCTTTAAAATTTATTTTGTGTTAGCCTCCTAACTTCTCCAATTTTCACCAATTAGGATAAGATTTTGAACTTTTATATTAAGGTGCCAATCCAAAACAGAGAATCATAAACTGGAGAAGAATTTTTTTTCGGTTACCCCACTCGGTGCCCTAAGTGTAATGTATGTATAATTAAACTGTTTTGTTTCTTTGAAACTTTGCTTCCCGTAAGATCAGCATCGCTGGGCACGGTCAGTGATTGGATAGGTGACCGCCAGTGAATCGTATATGAATCGTAGATTTTCACTTTTTACTAACAAGCAACACTGGGTTATAAAATGGTGATCATTGGGTGTGGTTCGGAGTACACCTTAGAATTTAGGACTTGCCTGAATAACATTACATACATTGAAGGATAGTTCAAATGTAGTAATTTGTATTACGTCCGTGGTGGTATAACCGCATTCCCTAAAAGGTGCCGTGAAATGCAGTATCTGCATGTTTCGATACGTGAACAATGTTGACGGAACTTGGGGTTAATTATTTAAAAACTCGGCACCCACGGTATGTAGTACTTAGGCTCCACACAAACCTTTGTGGGCTGTCACAAACATAAAAAATGGAACATTTCATATAAGGGCGACATAGAATCATTTTAACTTTAAAACCGACTGCTCAAATAATCTAAGTAGTAGTAAAATATTTCATTAAATATATTCATAAATATTGCGCAAGCATAATAAAGAGAAACTCTTTCCATAATTAAATTTAATTTATTTTTTTAATGAATAATAATAACGAACATATTATGTCTATGTCATAAAATAAGATATTTTTTTAATATATTTTTTTTTAAACTTGAAAATAAAATTTATTCCAAATGTGAGTTCCAGCCTCGTCTGGGGAATTGTACTTCTTGTTTTGCGTAATTAGTGCTTGCAAAAACACTTTAACTTCAAATTTTTATATATGTTCATGAATTTAAAAATGTATTTTGCCTTTCTAACCACGGTTTTTTTGTCCCTATATTTTTATAATAATATATCGGGTAACAACGAACTCATTGGACAGAGCGCCATTTAGCTGCTTTTAATTATAAAGTATGGATATTTGTTTATCAAAGATATAATTCGTTAGGAACCATACTCTCCGTGAACAAGCAGTTAAATGTCAATTCCTGTTAGACCAAAAATAGACTTAGATCGAAAACTTTAAATAGGACCCTGTATATATTTTTACGCTATTCTATAGAGCAACAAATTGCATTTTCAGTGACATATCATAAGTATGCATTTGTTTTCAAAATGGCAGCGCTGGAGACATATTTTTTCTAAGATCAATATTGCAGCACTGATCTCGTCGATCGAATTTTTGTCAAGCAACGTAATGAAATAGCAAATAAATAAAGCACTTTAATTAGTTTTTAATAAAGAACGAAAAAAATATTTTTGGCAATTAGGATAGTTTTTAATATTCCTTTGACATTGCCTTTTTTTCCTTAAAATTTGTGGAAAATTTTATATAGGAAATTGCACTTTTTTATATTACGATTAAAGTATAAGTCAGTATCTACAGAATATTGGTTGACAAACTACACTTTTGTTTTATCTTGAGGTAAAAACTAAAATTATTGAGGAAAAATAAAAATAATAATGAACCAGAACTAACCAAAACATCCCTCAATATTTCAATTTTTGCTTGGAAATAAAAACAAAACATCAAACATTATTCTATAGATACTAAATTACACTAGATGTTAATATAAAAAATCACAATTTCCTATTTAAAATTTTGCAAACAAAACTTTGTGATATGTCATTGAAAAGAAAATTTGTCGCTCTATCGAATAGAGTATTTAAAATTCGTGATCTAGGTATATCTCTGGTAAAACCGGAAGCATGGGTTATAACAAACTATATCTTTGTTCCAAATATTAAAACTGTAAATTAAAAAGCATATGAATGACATGCTGGCTAATGAGTTTATTGTCACCCGGTAGCGTATTGCCATTATGTAGTTCAGTACAGAGCGCCTTATTTTCTGTATCGCACACCATTTTGCCCCATTATAACCCACCAATTTAGCGCACACCAGTTTGCGCCATTATAACCCACCAATTTAGCGCGCGGTACAAAGCCGCGCTTTTCTGTATCGCACACCACGTTGCTGCCGTAATAGCCCATTACAATCCGCCAATATATCGCGCGGTACAAAGCCGCGCGAACATTCGCGAATAAGCTCTGGATGCATGAACATGCAAAATATTTCTGTTTTGTCAATAATGTGTACGTATTACGGCTCGCTTTTTGGTAGTGAAGCTGTTTTTTTTTCTATTTAGAGAGTGACTCAATATGGCACGAGTGATGAAAGTAGTATGCTAGATGTACTTAACAACAAAATTCCATTTCTTAAAGAGCCTGGAGTTAAATTGATTGTGAAAGACAATCCGTTTATAGTTGTTATTGTTACACCAATTATGCGGCGTGCCTTCCTGGAACTTTGCGGACGAAATGGTTTTCGTGGACTCTAGTCCACGTGCGTTACCTTTGTTTTCGCATCAAGTAAAATTGAACTATTCCTATAGTATGTATACTTTGCACTGCACAAACTAAAGCCCTTGCTTTTTCCGCTGTTTAAAAAGTGCTCGAAATTAACGGCAAAAAGTTTTCGACAAAAGTTTTTATGACAGGCGACTGTTCAGCTGAAAGAAATGCAATAGCTATTATATTTCCGAAATCTGTCATATTGCTGTGTATTTTTCACTTACGCCAAACGTTGTGAAGATGGCTTTGGCAAGTCGACCATAATGTGAAAAAAGACGAAAAACAGTAATAAACATGTTTAGGAATATATTGTATGCACGCACGGTAGAGGATGCAGAATATAGAGAATATATAGAATGTGCAATTGAGATTAGTTTGGTATACTGTTTAAGACTTCAACAATTTTAAACGCATCTGACAGAATACTAATGGCAAAATTAGCTGTAGGCGAGTCTGCTCCCGATGAATTTTACTACAGTATGAATGGGAATGACGAGAATTATAGTAAAGTACTATTACCAGAAAAAAAATATCAAACGGATTTTCCAGTCAACGTTATTCATCTTGATAACAATAAGAACCACGAGAAGTTCAACAAAGAAGCTGGCCAATTGCGTTGCCACATTGATTGTTTACTATCAATACTAGAAGAAAATCGAAGTTCTCAAGCTACCCTTATGTTGATTAAATTTAACAAGACGCTACAAAAAATAAAAACACCTTCGCAGATAATAAATTTTTTGGAAACGAAAATACTTGCTACTGGAAGAACATCTAGGAAAATAAAAGTTCAGCCAACGTCGGTTTGTCGTCGTAAACAGCAAGGATTACCACAATCTGGCAGAATTCAAGCTGGACGACCCTCTAATAAAGAAAGAGTCAAACGAAGGCACAACCTTTTATTAAATATTATGGCAAATCATAACGCAAAACTGCACTAAATGTAATGATTGTAATGTCATAGGTACGAGTATTTTTAATAAATAAATTTAGCTCGCTTACCATTTAGTTTCATTCCAGGGTTGCAAGGATTTAAATCAATTGATTTTAATCATGATTTAAATCACTTGATTTTTTAAATTTAAATCATGATTAAAATCAAAAATAAAAATTATAAAAAAATAATTTGGGTTATGAAGAAAAATCGAAACAAAAATAAATTACGTTAGTATAGTAAATTAATTTATTACAAGAACACAAGAACACATAGATAGAAGTATTATTGCAGAAAATATTCAAAACAAAAAACAAATTTAATTGTAATATTTGTAAAGAAACACTAGTTTGGCAGCTTTTTCAGTACCTAATCGATTGCGTAGTTTAGAGTGCACTAAACCAAATGTTGAGAATATCCTCTCTACTGATGCAGACGAAGCAGCTGCACAGAGCAGTTGTGTAATTATGGGAAGTTCTTTTTCAATAATATCTGCGTTTCGTTGTGATTTCCACCAGTCAATAGGTTTTACGCTTTTCAGGATATCATCTTGAAACATAGTATCGTTAAAAGGCTCTGATTTGGCAAGAAACTTGATGATTAGTGGTAATAAACCACTATCTGGATACAGTTCTTTTGCAGTTTGTAATGCAATATTTTTTTCAGTATATGTCAAACTTTGTGTTTTCGTTGGGTCGATAAGAAATGCCAGCAAATGATACGGGGTTATACACATATATTGATTTTTAAATTTTTGCAGTTGATTGTCAGATTAGTTTCTTCAAAGTAATCTTCTAATATTTTAAATTGCTCTAGAACATCTGAAATAGTGGCGTCGGTCTTTTGCAACCTATCTATGGCAATGGAAATTGGCTTAAGAATTTTGAGGTAATCTTCAGCACTACTCTTTAAATGAATGTTTGAAATTTTTTCCCTCATAATACTGTCAATCTTTTCTTTGTGTTCTTCACTGATTCTAAAAAGTATGGGCCATGATTCGGTAAATACTTGCAAGCAGTCTGCAAGCGAATTCCATCGAACATCACTAGGTATGACTAGTTTTTTGCCTCCTTCTTTGGCATATGCTGCAGATGCAAAATGATTGTTCCTAAAGTACTTTACGATTTGGACTACATGCTCTTTTATATCAACGACTTCCAAATCTTTACATAATAAATTTAGTATATGTGTAGCACAGCCATATGCTTTTACATTGAATTTATCAGATGCCTTTATTTCATTTCGCATTGCAGACATGTTAGCTGCATTATCTGTCACGAAACTACTCACTGTACAATCATACTCGGTTTTTAGTTTGTTTATAAGGGTTGCTGCAATTTCTGTTAGGTAGTCGGATGTATGTGGATGCCCAGTTGTATCTACAGTGTCGAATAGAAAGGAGGAGCAATTTTCTGCAGTAACTGTTGCACATACTATGGGTTCATTATGCACATTAGACCATCCATCCAGTGAAAGACAAACGTTACTTCTAGACAACCCCTTAAAGCATTTGCTTCTTTCTTCGGTATATATTTGATCAAGCAGTCTGCCTGACACATCGTTTCGACTGGGCGGTACATATCCAGGTCGCAGTAGTGCTATAGCTTTCTTAATTTCGGATTGCTCCAGGCAGATGAAACTGCTATTAGTTGCATAGAGGGCTCTGGCAATATGCTTATCAATTTCATTTTTGGCAGGCTTACTAGTACGTACAACAAAAGACATCAGAGATCCAGAAGAAGTTGTGTCAGTAATGTCAGTATTACATTATTTTCTTTTTTTGTTTACTGGGATTGAAGGGGAAACTGAGTGCGACGTACTTGCTTGCTGAAAGTTTTGTTCAGTTTGAATTTGTGACGTATTTATGCTTGAAGTACGTTGTACCTGCAATTAAAAAAAACAATATGAGGCTTCAATTGTCAGAATTTTTTGTTGCAAATAGTGCTTAGTGTTAAAAAAAACGTATCAATTCCAAAGCATTTTCAAAAATTGTGAAATTCCGTGACACATAAAGTGCACCAGAAACCAACACATTGATTACATTGTTGTAAAAATAAGTTTTTAAAAATTTCCAAACATGGAAAATTGGAAAAATATTTCAACACCATTTTTAAAAATTAACAAATAATAAAAAGGTACTTACGGTTAAAACTGATTGTGATTGTGATAACGTTGACGAGAATGACGAGTCACTATAAGTATCGATTGTATCGATATCTTCATTATTTACATTTTTACATTTTTCCCAGTGCTTTTTCATCATCTCCACCAATCCTTGCATTTCCAAATTACATTTTTTACATGTAGCGCGACATCCCGGTTTTCCCTCCGCTTTCCCCGATTTTTCTTTGAAAAACTGCCAGATAAGGTCTTTCTTTCTACCACTTCTTCGAAACGACATATTCAAAAAACTATATTTTATATTTTACACAATATCAACATTTTCAGTTAGCCGTAAAAACAATGCTCGCGCGCACAAATCTTAACTAGGAAATGACGACCGTCCGCATTCCTCCCCTTTATGTAGACCGGTAAATCTGCGTGTTCTGACAGGAATTTTCAACAAAGTGCAAGTGCTTTCTCGCGGTAAATATTTAATATAAGAGTTTATAAAAACGAAAAATATTAGGAGATAGGAGAATGTTTAAGAATAAGGACACGTTACAAACTTCGATTGTGCTATTTACAAAAAAATCAAAAAATCATGATTTTTTTCTTAAAAATCGCGATTTTTTTTTAAATCATGATTTTTTACAACCCTGTTTCATTCTGTTTATTCCGTTGTTGTTTTCTTACTATGATCATATTCTCTCGTGTCGGCGTAGCTTGATGTGTATCGCGCGCTATATTGAAGAATTTTAAGGGGCTATTACGGCGGCAAAGCGGTATATGCTACAGAAAAGCGCGGCTCTGTACAGCAAACTATATTGGCAGATTATAATAAGCCGTTTACGTCGGCAAAATGGTGTGCGATACAGAAAATAAGGCGCTCTGTACTGTACTACACAATGGCAATACGCCACCCGGTATAAATATTATATTATTCTAACATGAGGAGCATCAGTAAACAACTGCACTGGTTGGGGCTACATGAATTTCGATTTGATATATGTTATAGATATATCATAAATTTAACCCTTAAAACTTCAAAAAATATTTTCATTTTAATAAATTGATGAAATAGACATTAGTATTTTAAAGTAAAATTTAAAGTTATTATGGGCCAACTTTCGATTATAGGAAGTGCCGATAATTACCAGAGGCAATTCACACAATAAAATGCAATGTATGTCGGTAACCTGTTAAGTAATTGCAGGAAAGCGAATTATATAAAAATATTTAATATTGGCGGTGTTATTTAAAAAAATATATCTCCTGATCCGTTACCGGTGATATTCTTGTGAACATCCGTCAACTGTGTGAATGGCAATAAAACTAGAAGTTTGACGAATTTTTAGCAATTATTATTAAAATGTGTATAGAAATTTAGTGTTATGTAATGAATACGTTTTTAAAAAATATTTTTTTTAAATAAAAATATCTTTTCAGAAAACGCGATAAATAAATTTGAACTATATTTTGTACAAAAACTGGCCGAGAGACGAACTTAATTATAACGGTTTGTGTAAATCATAGGCGTCCGTAATAAAATTTTTTAAATCAAAGTTTTTAAAATACGATATTTAGCAAAAGTAACAACTAACCTAAGTCAAATTTAGTATTACTTTTAATTGACGAACATGAATTTTAAGGAGAAGAAAAACTAAAAAATACTAAATCAAATCTGGTATAAATGACTAGCAGAAGGTGTACAGTATGTACAGTGACTGTACAAGTCATGGGCGTACGTTAACAATTTTTTAAAACCCTAATAATATTATGATAACTACTTGACGTTTTTTGAGTTTCGGTGGAGCCTTTGCTTACCTAAAATTATTTTTTTGTTAATTTATCTAACTTCAAATCTGTTTTCGACATTTGATATATACTACTTGTAGCTTGTAGGTAGTAGTCGACCCCGGGGAGTCAATATGGACCACTTTGGAAATCATTGCAATAAGGTGACAATAAAAATAAACCAACCAGGGTATAAAAATTGGTTAAGGTATTTTCACAAATGTCACTTTTAAGTAAAATATGATGTTCTTGAAATGCGTCAGATTTTTTGACAGGGATCATATTTTTTTGCAGATGCCATCTTTGTACTAGGTTTTTTAAATGTATCTATCTAAAAATATAAGAAAAAAACTAAATGTAGTAGCATAAACAGGAATTTTGATTATACTGTAAAAAACAATACATTCTTTTTTTCTGCCAGAAACAGTATTTGGAGCTTTATTTCTTATACGTGGTTGCACTAATAAAACAATCCTTCTTCATCATTCATCATAACGAGCTTTAAAGCATAAACAAGCAGTCTAAAAATCTTTAGATTTTAAAAGTATTTGTACACTGTTAACACTTACATTATGGATAGTATTATAACATAACACAAAAATTTTCCTGCTGTAATCCTAATTGTATTAATTTTTACAAAATTTTATGACATGAACTTAATCTAAGGTATCAAGATAGCTGAGATGTTAACATTGTGGTCCGCTACTAGTAGATGCTAATATTAGATACTTTTATGAGCATACGACAAAAATACCGAAAAAGGAGTATGACAGAAAAAAATATAACAAGATAATGTTTTTTTCTATTTTTTGTATTCTTAATCATTATTAGGGCCCGGATTTCGGAACGAGCTTGTTCCCTCTACGTTTTTTATGTCTGGTAAGGAGTGTTTTACAATTTATTTGCATGATATAACTAACGTCTTTAAAGTTGGTTTAGGTAAAATTGGTTCTTTTATAATTTAAAATATCTCTAAGACTAAAAAAGCTTCTTTCAAGCTTGTAACTGGAGTAAAACGAAAATAATATTACAAGTCAGTTCTTTTATTTTGTAGTGCCTCAAAATTATGTTTTATTTCTAAAAATCCTGGATTTCTTTCCAAGATTTTTTCTACATACAATTTTAATTTGTCACCAATTTCATTGGAAACAAATTTTTAGCTTGTCTATAGTGATTTGAAATACATGAAATGAAGGCACTAGGTAAGCATTTTGTTTTTATAACTGCTCAATCACATCCGGAAAATATCCAAAATTTTCAAAAATAAATTTTAAATCCGATTTTACAATTGGTGCATTTATAACTGCTTTACTTTTTTTCACACTTAAAGCATCATCTTGTAAACTGTCACACATTATAATTTATATGGTAATATGTTACTACCATATTCCCCACCTTGTAATAGCAGATTGTGGCGGTAATGCGACATGAGGACACATATCTTTAAATTTTTTAATACACGCAGGTAACTTAGGAAAAACTTTTTTACCTCGATAACTAAAGTATCAATAAGTGGATAAAAGTTACGTACCATTTCGCATATTCTATGTAGGCCATGAGCTACCATGTCAAATGAAGCAATTTGGAAAAATGTTCTTTTAACTGTCGTCCTGCATTCAGCATATATGCAGCACTATCCGAAAGAAACAACACGCCACTTTTCTGAATACTAGTGACTGATAGTAGAAAAGTAATACTTTCTACTACAGATTTTGTTATTGTCTGACTACTGGTTTTAGAAAAAAATTAACTGTTAATTAAATATGAGTTTTCAGGTTCGTGATAGCTTAAAGGTGCAACTATAATATTAGCAACATATCTTGCCTTGATATCAGTGGTTTCATCGACACGAAACCATAACTTTTTTTCTTTTAGATTGTGTCGTATTTTGTCCATACTTTGTAAATAAAACCTTATCAACACAGTTTTGTGCAAAGTCGATTCGTCTGGTACTTTTCTGTGGTAGTGTTTTTTTCAAAAATGTCCTCGTGAACCGATAATTTATTTTATGAAGAAGAATATCAGCTGCAATAAAAGCTTTACACACATCCATTCAGAAGTCTGCGTTTTATACATAATGTTCTCGTTCTGTAGATTTGGATGGCCCCGGAAAACTTGTCTCATTACTAGGGCTTGGATTTCTTTTCGAGTATCCCAAATTAGACCTTCTTTAGAATATTGTTCTTATGTCTGTGGAATGGCGACCCCTACAACTCATTCAGAGAAGAGATGTTCGTCTTATAAATAATCTCACGCTCACAGAACAGCTTTGTCCTCTTGCCCACCGACGAGCTGTAGGGGATCTATCGCTCTTCTTTAGGTATTTTCACGGCTTCTGCTCAGAGAAGTTGGCCAGTTTAATATCTCCTGTGGCAGCTCCCAACGGAGCAACACTTAGTGCAACTGTTATGCATCCTTTTACAGTTTAACTAGAGAGGCCCTGAACTTCCTGCTTTCGTATTTCTTTCATCCCTATAGTGTCCAGACTATGGAAACTGCTACCCGCAAAAGGTCCCTTCCTCTTTTAGTCTCCAAATATTTGAGTCCCGTGTGAACAAACTCCCTCTCACTACACTTATGACACCCACCGTACGTTAGTGCTTGGGCCACAGCTTTCGTGGACTGTCCAAAGAAAAAAAACACCTCTTTTACTTTCAAATAAAAAAGTAGAATATGGAAGAAGCCACTCCAACTTATTTTTTTTTACTTGTACTCATTATGTATTTACCTGTAAGCGACTTACACCTGTTTAAATATAACAAATTATTTTGGCACAAATATAATATGATTTACCCTATGTAACGGAACTGGTTTTTACGAGCTCACAACAAATAGGCCCGAAGAATTTTCGCACTGCACTTGTTGCATTTCCACTAACAAAACCATGTTTGTGTGGTTAATTGCATAAATATGAACCCGATTCGAAAAATATTACCATTTTATTACTAATAAAAAATTATATCATTTCAGCTTCCGTGTACGAAATAGCTGTTCCTAATGAAGATTAATGACAATTTGCCTGATTACTTATCAAAGCTTTGTTCCTACTTCGCAAAATACCGTTTATTGTACGGTCAAGCGCAAGCCAAGTTACATAAACCATTTGAACAAACCTATATTAAAACTAACTTTAAAAAATAAAATAGATTGCTTAATCACAAATCTTTCGCAGGCCTCTGTGACCATCAACGTTTTTCCCACAAACCTATAAAATTATTAAAACAATCATACCAATATTTTTATTTCGGTTTTGGGAAGCATGAATAAACATTTTATTTAGAATTCTTTGTTTAATCTCGCCACGAAATGTTTCAGACGTTTTGTTTGGATTACAAGAAAACCTTTTGTATGTAACGCACACCGTAAGATTCGCTTTTTGACCTACTTACGACTTTTATTTGGCACAACACCCAATACAAGTGCCATTTAACTGATTTAAAACATCCTCTATAAATATAGCGATCTTTGTAGTAATATTCTTAGACTCGGAAAATGTATATCGTTATCTAAATTAAATTTTATGGATCGTATAATTTTTATTTTTAAGTCATTTTACGACATATTCATAATACATATATACAAAATAGGAAAAGTATTGTAATCGCACCGCGCTTGTTGATATTTTTACTTTTTAAACTGCAAAATTTTTGCGTCCAATTTTGCGTCACAATTGGAAATTATTTTAAGTGAAAGAAAAATAGCCCAGTAACTGAAGACCTGAAAGTACCCAAAGCTGTAAATAAATTTGTACAGTTATCATTTGTGGCGCAATTCTTAGGTCTTCGCGATGCTTTCGAGTGAGAAAAAGTTTATCACGATTCCGCTGAAAATGGCCCCCCAAAGTCCCAAAAATGAGTTTTCTGCGAATATCTGCCAAAATATGTAAATTAGAGAATTTTTGTTCAGACAAAAAATCACCTTGAAATCTACAAAAATGGTCCTTTTACCATTTTTTTCGCAACACCAATATTTTTCGCAAAAACGGCCGTCGAAAAATCCATAACATTCCACACTGGATAGATGTGGTAAGTTGTAAGTCCGCGAGTCAGTGGTGTGATGAATTTCACTGATTTTTGAAAAATTATTGGACTTCATTAAAAAGAAAAAAAAACATTTAGAAACTTAACACTTTGAGCTTTCATATGATGTGCATTAAAAAGCATTTCAATAGATGATGAGTTTTTGATTCGCGTTTATTCTACAGATTTTCCAGAACTCCAGAAACGACTAAAAAATGCGGATGGACAAAACTATGTTTTATCAAAACGCAAGAAAGATGTTGAAGGACATTTTCTGGGATCATTGAACACTTGCTAAGGTCTCATTATAAAAAAGAAATGTTAATAATAAACCATTTTTTCAAAAAATATCAATAAATTAATGAGATACTCTCAAAATATTGTGAAAAAAAACTTTGACCGCTTCTTTTAATATTCTAGAAAAATCAGAATGGACTCAAACTCATATGCAATGATAGGTACGGGTTTTCTCATTCCGATGAACTTGAATAATTAAAAAATTATTGCACTATTGTACATTATTGCCCGAGTAATGGAACAATTCGTCCACCCGCTTATAAGTTAATCCATTTAGATAGCGGTATTCTAGCGGTAGAGCGGTAGCTGAAATGAGGGGACTTTTGGGTCCCGTTATTTCGAAAACTATCGATTTTTTGAAAAAAGATATAGGAACCATTTTTGTAAATTACAAGACAATCTTTATTTTTTGTCTAAACAAAAATTCTCCAATTCGCATATTTTGGCAGATATTGGCGGGAAACCCATTTTTCTGACCTTAAGGGACCATTTTCAGCCCTTTCCACCTGATAATGTTGATACACTTTTTTTGCTTGAAAGCATCCCCAAAGACCTAAGAATTGCGATACAAGGGAAAACTGTACAGATTTATTTACAGCTTTGTCCCTTCATTTATTAGACTACAACTTAATAACAGTGATCCTGATTCCGAGAGTGTCCTTTCGGATATTGAATTCATTGCGCAAAACGTTGCTGATTCCCTTCTTCCTAAAAAGAAGACGGCACTGCCTTGGGGTCGGCGATTTGGCTCAATTTTTTTTGTGGTGATAGAGTGCACTTAGTATATCATAATTTTTAATTAACTATTAAGGAAATCCCACAAAAAACGTTTTAATTTTTTTAATTTTTTTGTGTAGCATATATACTAAAAATGTAATATTTTTATTAAATCGCCAAGTGGCTCAGGCAGTAGCGCTCGAGACTTCCAACCCGAAGGTTCTGGGTTCGAATCTGCTCCATGCCTTACTTTTTTTACGTAATTAATTATTTTTAATATTATTAATCTTTAAAATGCTTTTTAAATTTATTTATACCAAATTTTTTAAATAAATAATTGTAACATTACTTTACATATCTATGCCTCAAAACTATGTACTGACAGAATCGTTTTTATGAATGTAAATGATGTACCTATGTTTTTCAATGATTACCTTACAAACCCCGTGTGTTGTAATAATTATTGTTTTAAATGTTTCTTTAATAACTATTACTCTGGTTTTTGCAAATAATTATAATGTTAATAAAAATGTAATGCAAATTGGCTTCAAAATATTTTATTTTCTTTTCCCTAATTGTGAATAAAAAAACACTACTAAACTAAAAGAAATTTCAGAAGTATTTTAAAGAATAATAATATTAAAAATAATTAATTACGTAAAAAAATAAGGCATGGAGAAGAATCGAACCAGGAACCTTCGGATTGGAAGTCTGGAACGCTACCGCCTGAGCCACATAGCTGTTTGACAATGGTGTTTTATTTCAAGTACGTATGCTACACAAAAAAAATTAAAACGTTTTTTTTGCGGATTTTTTAATAGTGCGCCTTAGTATTTTAATATTGTGATCTACCAAGTGCACTCTAGCACCACAAAAAAATTGAGCCAAATCGCCGACCCCAAGGCCGTGCCGTCTCCTTGTAAGAGGAACCTACAAACAAACCTATGAAAAACTTCAAGACTGCGGTAAAAGAAGATAAATCAAGAATAGCAGCAATCAAAAGGTTATCCTGGCATATTTCCAACATCTTTGGAAATTTAGCAATCTTTCTTCGCTTTAGGTTAAGGTATATTTCTTTATGATCAATTTATGCCTTATGTCGAAGTTATCACCAAGTCTTGTTATTTAAAACCACGGTCAATACCACAGATTTTTCGGCAGTTCTTCTAAAATCGATAATATGTTAGGTTCAGTTACATCAGTGAAGATAAATACAGATACCAGTCCGTACGTTCATTTGTTTTTTTTTAAGAGAAAATTGAAAAGATTGCGGTCAAAAATATTCATAATTTTAACAAAAAAAGAAGACATTGCCACATTTTTGTTGGAAGTTGATGATAGAACTTACTTTATGATGAAAGCTACATTGATAGTGGGCTGGCGGGTGATACAGGCGTCATGAAGTGACAAATCTAAACCTACAAAATGTAAAATGTCAAGGATAATGTATTCATATTGTTATTTCAATAGGGAAACGAAGATACCAAGGGATTTTTTCATCACAAACGAAAATGTTAAAGAAATAAGTATGGTGGAAATCGTTCTTAGATATCGGTATAGCGATATGACCAAGATCACACTCAATCTTTTATGGGGTACAGAATATATTACTCGTAATAGCAATTTTAAATTATTTTATTACTGTTTATGTTCCTTTAGTTGATCTGCCTGAAATGAAGATAATTTAAGCTATTATTTATGTTTTAATGAATTTGCAGTTTAATATTTTAAAAATGTAAAAAATAGACTTAAACGTAAGAGTTCTTTTGTATCAGACTTTGTATCCCTCTCTGTCTGTTATAGATGACCCGATGCATCCAAATTTACCTGTTTAAAATATCCATCGTATCTTTATAAATGTGTTGTTTTTCGAACTCATGTAAATATTTTTTTATAAGAACTTTATTGATTTTTATGTAAATAATATTAATATATTTAATTTAACACCCTTATACCCTGAGTTTTGAACAGGGCTGTTGCTAGACTTTGGGCCGCCCGGTGCAGATTTTTAAACTGGACCTTTGTCTGCAGGTCATAAGAAAACATTTGGCTAAATATAAAAAATGGTAATTAAAAAAAAAGAACATGGTTAACACATACATAATATTAAATCTCTATAAAATCTACTCCAGACACAAAAGCATATATTATATGATGGACATTAATACAAATACATATACAGGATGTTTTAAAAAGCATGAGGCAACGCTTAAGGGAAGATTTGACCAGAAATATTACACAAATGTTATATAAGCTCCAAACCGGCCCCAATTTTAAAAAACAGGGTGTGGAAGAAACATTTTTAGAATTGAAATTTTCCCTTAATTTTTAAATTGTGTTTTTTAAAGAAGATTTTTCCTGTAATATCTAGCGCGGACCTAAAACGAATAAACCAAAAATCAAAAAAGAAATCAGGAACATAACGCAACACAAAATGGCTTTTAAAGTATAATCGGAAAAGGCTTTACCTTTACATTTACGCACAAGATAGTTTCCACTGGGCCACCATCAGCCCCTGGGTGGAAGGCTTACCGGACACCCAGCCTTCTTTCGGAAGTCACGGTCAACCAAGACGAAGACTTATGTATTGTAAAGTATCGTAGAATGTAATTATAGTTGAAAAATAAAGACCTTTTAAAGAGTGAGAGAAGAGACAGTTACAAATTTAACCGAAATAGACTTTTTGATGATAAAGTTTTGCCACTATTGTGGGTCAGTGACATACTTGACAGAACTTAAACAATTGTCGACACCTCGTACCAAACGTAATCGGTTAATAGGAAAACGTTGGGCAAGTTTTTAATTGCATCTATGGATCCATCTATAATTCATCAAACCGTTTTTAAACTACTACTAGAGAGTCCAATGGATTCCATCAAAGCGTTTTTATAAAATACTTGAGGAAAAAAATATAAATAAATACGGAAGAGAAACACAACAATCAGCTAAGCATTGACAGTTGCGGAACAAACAGCAAAGCGTTTTTAAACATTTCGTTTTAATTCGTTCCATCAGAACTTCTCATGACGTCATTTGACGTTCAGCGCATAAATTCAGCGTACTTTTTATAGATGGAATAAAGAACTTGCCCGTTATTGGGGAGTTTTTAACGTAGCTATCAGTTTTTTATAAAATCACTTATTTATTCCATCTTGTGAATAAGCAACCTATCACCTTTTAAATTTTTAATACGGGACTTAAAAACTCGCTCTTTTACTTCAACCAAGTATAAAAATCTATTTAAAAATTTTGCGAACATTTATCAAATGTTAATCACTTAAACAATGGAATTCCGTCAAAAGAATTTTATTGATATTCTAAATAATGTAGTTGTATTAAACCTAGTCATCACTATTATTAACAGCTACTAATAGTGTTATAAACATCATCAGCATAAAGAAAATGACGCTTAAGAAAAAAAACCTTCTTGTTTTTAATTTGTTTAAATGCTATTTAATTGTTTCCTGATTTAGATCATACAAACTTTTTTAAAATTCATACTGAAATATTGGTGGGAGAAAAATACTTAAAATAGAGTACTAAAAATTATATCTCAACCAAAAATAGTTCCACTGCTTCTATAATAAAAATTCATAAAATTACAATGTAAGTTGGGTTACGTGTTGTGGGTACTTTAAGTACTGTGCAGGGTGTCTCAAATTCGAGCCACATCATTGGGATCTCGGACACTTGAAAACACTGTAAAAAGGTTGTTGCTAACTGTTTTTTTGTCAAATATTTTTAATTACAATAAGTTGTGTTTTAATATGAATCCTTTCCTTTTTTATATTTTTTTAAGCAGAAGTTTGTTAAGTTAACAAAGTATTATCTAAAAATTAAACAAATTCAATCAAATGTAAAACTAAATAAAAATATGAATTAAAATTACTGCACGATGACCGCTCTAATTTTAAGCATTAAGCAGGAAATAATTTACTATTTTAGAACATTAAGTCATTAACCATTTGCTTTAATGACACTGTTTTAAACATTAATAACGTGTTAGTTTATGGATAAAAATACTTTATGGTAACACTGGTACTTAAAAAAATTTGTAGGATAAAACTTTAGGATCAGGTATTTGGTTAACAAATAATCAAATGTAATATTGAGGGCCGGATTTAACTTTTTGCCGCCCATAGGCTAATATGTTTTTGCTGCCCTAATATGTCAATATTTTTTGAAAATCAGAACGAAAAATTTAGCATTAAAAGAGTGTAAACTTCACTAGTAATTCTTAAAAAAAATTAATAAACAAATTTAACAAAAGTAGATACAAAAATGAAAATAACAATGTAAAAAAAACTAATTTCATAATATAAAAACAAAATATAAATTAAAATGGTAAAATAAGAAGGCTTTTTTTGAACTATGTATTATTTAATTATAGGCAAAACACTATACTAACATTTTTCTTGGAACCTTTTTTTCTGCAAAATGATTAATTATTACATTAAAATTTACGATTACATTTTTTTAAAAATTAATCGTAAATTTGCCGCCCTAGGCTTCAGCCTTTGCGTAAATCCACCCCTGGTAATATTTACCTATAAGTTTATTAAGCCAATTAATAGCTCAGTGGTGGCTCGTCCATAAGGGCACCGGGATGAGACACTTAAGACCAGAACTAAGGGCTTTTGAATTTGTCTAAAAGGTCGGTCATGGTTAGTTATGGTTAGTTGAAGCGGCTTTTTATTTTCCCCAATTATATTTCAGACGTGAAAACTTGCCGACCCAAATTTGAATGGAACGGAAAATTGAAAAATATAAAAAATAACGGTGGAACATTAGAACCTATTTTGTTGCTTGTACTATAAGAGCAATTGAGTGCTGCCGGCACAGCAACAAAATCACAGCCCTTGATAACGTGGTGAAAAATGAAATGACTTCTCAAAAAGTGGGTAATGTATGGAGAATTTTTGTTACTACATAAATGCAATATTGTGATTAATGACTAACAATAAGTGTTAATTTTAAATATGTAATTTATAATAAAAATTTAATTTAGATAAAATTAATTAGTTGTTTGTTATTAATCATGTTTCATTACGTGTTTAATGTAATTAGTTAAATTTGTTACTAATCATCATGTTTCAATGTTTGTTAAATTTATTAATAAGGGCCATTATAAATTCTAAGATTTTGACGCCTTCTTTAACCTGCAATTTACTTAACATGTTAAATAAAACAATTATTTCAAATTTTTTGTTACCTTAGATAGCGGCAATTAAACAATATATTACTTGATACGTTTTCTTTAAAAATTCAATTTTTTTCTGTAGGTATGCATAAAAAGAAAATGTATGTATATTTTTTTCAAAGCCTTTTTGTAGGTTAAACGCATTACAGTACAAACTGTCTTTTATTTACTCGTAATATGATAAATAGGTAAAAACAATTTTAGTTTTTAGAAAGGTTGGAAAAATAAGCAATTTTGGTAATAACCAAAAATATAGTATATCGATCATTGTAATAACGTCATTATAGTATTTTTTGGCGATCGTTTATTTATGGGTTTTATTAACGTATGCAAAATCAATCATTAATACCCCTCATTAATGCATGATTTTCTATTAATAAACGATTACGGTAAGTAAAAATAAACAAAACAAACATTAAGTCTATTTATAACCTAATCGTTTGAATAACAACCGATAAAACATCTGTCAAGATGGTTGCCTAAATTCGAAATACATACCGAAAAAAAATTCCAGAATTTAGTAACAAAGAGATCGGCGAAAAATTTTTGTAATTAACTCGAATATTATTAAGCGATTAATGATCTTAACCGATAATTGACCTAATTAATACCCTTGTTTAATAAATGGCTAATTAATAGCTCTAAGAAAGTTAAGAAAATAGTAAATAGGCCTAAAAAAACAGAATCCCTGTTAAACTTACATTAACGAGCCACCACTTAAATTAAATAACCATTTATTTATTTACACCATTAAACTGAATGTGTTTTCCTTGATAATACCACATACAGGTAAAACACACAATTATTTATTTCCTCATCAAAAAGTATTAAATCAGAGATATTTTAGGAAGTTAACGTATATTATAAAACTTTGCATCTTATTTTTAGCCTTTTAGTTTTGAAATTAAAGTAATGTTTAAAAATGATTTATTTTTTACTAATTAACAACCACTTTCTTTAGATTGCATAAAATAGTTCGTATCACAAATATTGACGTATACAGGAGAATGATTAAATATTTGAAAACCTAAATAATTATTTCTGTAATTCCTTTTGTTTGATCGGCATATTTATAGGCTGGATACTTAAATAATTTTTGGAAAATCTTATCATTCATCGCCATACATCTAAAGTAACATTGACCATGAACAACTTAGTACATATCGAGGAAAATATACTACGCGACATCAGTCCTGGATTTGTCAATAGGCCATATAGGCCGCGGGCTAGGGGCGGCAGATTTTAGAGGAAGCTCACTTAATTTCAGAGGACTGAAGTCAAACAAGTTTACCGGTGGTCTCATGGTTTTTATACTAATACGTTAAATTCTCATATAAATTTATTCGTATCGAAAATTATTAATCCTAGGTATTTACACTGGTTGTACCTATTTGGAGGAAGATTTGGTTCATAAATGTGTGCATTTTCACAGTCACATTTCCTCTAATAAAACTGCAGAATATGCAGTGAAGCCTAGATCAAACTTACTACTCAGTCTCTTAACGTTTTTGAGGAATTAATATCTATCCAATGTTTACCCTAACTTAGATATAGCTCTCCGCATAGCACTTTCCACTCCGGCTACGAATTGTTCTGGGGAAAGAAGCTTTTCCTATTTAAAACGTGTAAAAAATTATCAAAGGTCTTCATTGTCTGAAGAAAAAATTAATTCTTTGGCTCTTCTCTACATAGAAGCAGAGATAATAAACACCATAAACTATGATGATATTATAGATGATTTTGTTATTAAAAAGTCACGTAAAAAAATGTAATCCTTGTTTCTTTAATTCCGTTGCTTAATGACTAATTTATTCTTTTAACTACATATGAAAAATTATTATTTTAGAAAGGTACATGGGGCGGCGGAAATAAAGTGTAAAAAAGTAAAAAAATATTTTAAAAAATACCTTAAAATACTTGCTTTTTGTACTTGACTTTTGCGTTCTTAATTTCTTTTTTCGGGGTTATTTATTATACATATATACAGGGTTTTTCATTTAAAACGAAACAAGCGAAATATCTGATTCCACGTATTTTTTTAAATCGCTCGTACACGTCATTAGATTTATCAAGGGGGAGGTTTTTTTTCACCATTTTTATCCCTGCAACTTTAACCCTCTAGGAGGGGTGAGACCAACCCTTGGTATTTCAAATGGAACAAGCGGTCGAGTGATACCTCTTTTGAAAGAGCGTTTGATTCGCTATCCAATGATATATCAATCGTAAAATTCGGTCGAATAGTCCTGAAGATAATAAATGAAATTAGTTAAGATGTGTTTTTCCTGTTTCATGAACAACGAGTAATAAAATCTGCCAATCTTTCTCTGCCGGCACTCACTCAACAAATTATAAGCGCCGCCACTGCATCGTAAGCAAAACACATTTTTTGTTCATGTCCATTTTTTGTTTTGTGTATTGTGATAAGGGAACCAGCATTCGTTAATTTGAACATTTTCAGTCTTGACTTAGGTGTTTTAGATTGCAAGATACTGTGATTACACCACACTGAAGACATCCACGGTACGTTAGTACTTAGGCATCAGCCTTCGTGGACTGTCCCAAGATAAAAAAAAATGGTTTACTCTTTAGAAGAAAGAAAAGAACTGCCAAAACTGTATTATCGCAACAATGATTGCGCTAGAGCTGCGGCTAGAATTTTCAACATGCAATTTTCAAGCCAAATACGTCATGGAACTTGTCAGAAAATTTGATGAAACTGGCTCGGTGCAGAATAAAAACACAATCGTTCCCGGTCGGTAACCAATAAAGCTATGCAAATTGGTGTCTTTGGACTTTTAGAAGCCGACCGTACTCAATTCAGTAGTGTTAAAAAATTGTCAAAAGGATCTGGAGGGCCTCAAACTTCAGTTTACAGAATATTAAAACTTGCAAAGTATTATCCTTATAAAATCAGGCTTCTTCATGAGCTCAACGAAGACGACTATGACCGTCGGGCAGAATTTTGCGAACTGATGTCAAATCGTATATTAGAAAATACCTGTTTCTCAGATTCTCTGTTGCCAGAGAAGTTAATAAACATAATTGCAGGTATTGGTCCGATAAAAACCCTCATCTTTACAGTGAACAACATACTCAAAGACATCAGAAATTAAATGTATGGGAGGTGGGAGGGTATTCTTGGCAACCATATTATTGGTCCTATTTTCATCAATGAAAACTTGACTGGAAAAGTTTACCGAAATTTATTAGAAAATACAATAAATCCTATTATTATAAGGGTAGCACAGGAAAATGAAAACCTTATAGGACAGGAAGTGTTTTTCCAACAGGATGAAGCTCCCCCGCATTATTATGGAGCGGTAAGAGAGTACTTAGATCACATGTTTCCAGGAAGGTGCTAGGTCTCCAGATCTAACACCACTCGACTTTTTCTTATGAGGACATTTAAAGACCAAAGTTTATGCAACTAAGCCCAACGATTTAGAAGATCTAAGGGAACGAATGGTACAGGAATGCCGGCTGATAACACTACAAATGTTACAGGCAGTTCGTGAAAAATTTGAATATCATCTTTATTATTGCATGGAAGTCGGTGGTGGTCAGTTTTAACATCTGAGTAAATAATTATGTAAGTTTTGATGACATTTAATCATTTGTGTTATTGTTATAATTAGAGAAAACCATTACACAATTACAAAATTATCTCAAAAACTATCTGACTGAATTTTACGAGTGAGATGTCATTTGAAAGAGAATGTCAAAATTAACAAAATTCATCATGAAAATGTCACTATCAAAAAAAACCTACTTTTCTTTTGCTATTAAGCAACGTATTATAACACAGGTCAAAATTTGATCTACGCAGGAAGGCCGGAAGAGGTTAGGTGCTACTAGGGTTTTTGGGATCGCTGATTACGATGAAAGAATCGGTTAACCTTTATCGGGTCAAGTTCAAGGTCATTTGAAGATCAAGTGAAGAAAAAACCATCGGAAAAATCTGGAAAAATTCATGCCTATATTTTTAAGGTCACTGAATTCAAATCCGTCGTTTATTTACACTTTGAATCTATCTATATACATGAATTTTTTCTATGATTTTATCTCCACTTGACTTTCAAATGACCTTGAACCCAACCCTATAGAGGTTAACTGACCGCAAATTCCGATTCGCCGACCTCGAAAACATACTTACAAGTTTTTTTAGATTTTTCGAATCGTACTTAACATTTTTTTTTCAAAAATACTTTAAAATAACCTTAAAATGACCTGTAGGATAGATGTAAATAAACGCCGGATTTAGATTTAGCGACCTCCAAAACATGCATGATTTTTTCTAGATTCTTCCAATCGTTTTTTTTTTCACTTGAATGACTTTGAACCTGACGTGATGAGCGACCCAAAAAACCCT
The DNA here is from genome assembly GCA_019359885.1 of Listronotus oregonensis. Lineage (NCBI taxonomy): Eukaryota > Metazoa > Arthropoda > Insecta > Coleoptera > Curculionidae > Listronotus > Listronotus oregonensis. The sequence continues at coordinate 320,508 of JAHBCN010000015.1, forward strand.
AGTAACACCTAACAGCTTCTAGCGTTCTCGCGTAAATCAAAAGTTGACCTGTGTAATAGGTAAATTTCCCAATATGACAATGAAAAAATAACCATCTTAATCGAACATTATTAATTATTGCATTCGAGTTTTTTACAATATCTAATACGTTATATTAAATTATTATATACCTATGCTATTGACACTTTATACATAAATATGGGATAATAAAGATAATATAACTAATTTAAACACCTTATAATCAGTAGGTAATGGCTTGTTAAATGCCAAAACATACGATAAAATATATAAATTAAGTAACATATACTATACTGCAACAGTTTATTTAACAGTAAATGTAGCGCATTGGAAAAAACTTAAATGATACCTCCTAAAATATAGCTAAAATTTACCAATTTACCGAATACTTTGATTTAATTCAGAATATCGAATAGGTCAAATACAGGGTGTTTCCTTTTAATATGCAAATATTTATGAAAGTAATTCTACATGAAAAATATAGATATTTTGCTTTATAAATATGGTACAAAAATGCTCCGTCACAAAAATACAAGTTGTTAAAATTGAAGGAAAAAGAAAGTAATTTCTTTTTCCTTCAATTTTAACAGCCTGTATTTTTGTAAAACTAACATTTCCGAAACCACTTCAAGTATTTTAGTGAAATTTAGTATGTAGTGACAATTAATAAAGATACACATTTTTAAAAATAAATACAAATTTTAGCTTTAACAGTGGCGTGCGTAAGCCATAGGTTTTTTTCCAAATAAAAGTGGTTAACAAATTCCTTGTTTAATGTAAACAAACATGTGTTTTTTCCTTGCAATGCACCGTTTAGAAAAAAAAATAAAAACAATTATTAATAATTTCATTTATAGAAGAATACATTACCATATCCGCATGTAAAAAACAACAACTTACAACAGACAACATTACACTTAATAACAAACTGTTATTACAGAAATTGTTAAAAATGTCTCCTACATACAGCCCCTTTATTAAGCAAAAAATTTCTGCGGCCATTTTTTTTCATTAACCAACATGTTAAAACCTCTTGGACTGTTATTGATAATGCTGTATTAAATATTTTTTATTCCATTGCATAGAAGAAAATCTATTCCGAATTGTTCGCCGTCTTCTTTGAAAAGATGCTTACAACATTTCTACATTACACCAAACGATTATGAATCATAGTCGCTTTGTGGCAAACCGGTGGAAATTGAATAGGAGGCCAATTGTCCTGGCACTGTTCACCAAGAAATTTGACAAGTTCCAGATTGGTTTATCTATTGCATATCGTATAAAGAGTTTTGTATAGTCCCTTTTCGGCCCACTGGAAATATTACAACAGCAGTAGTAGTTTAAATTAATCTGAATCGAAAATTAATAAAGAAAATGACTTCTGCAGAAACTTTAGTCAATATCGTTTTAATAACGTTATTTTTATCGTTCAAATTTAAAGTTACGGCGTACGAAGAATCGGCGGAAGGCATGTTTTCAACATGTTACAGAACCGTTTTTACAAAAGTTTCAAATAACCTTTTGCTAACTTACGGCATTGTTGTTATAAACAAAATAAGCGATCTTTTTTGTTTCCACTTGTAAACAAATCACCAAATTGTTTTCCAATCGTCGCTTTACACCAAAGACTTCAACAGTTTCACAAGTTGCGGCAATTTTTCTTTTCTAAAAATACCGCAACTTTTTCTGTCTTCCTTGTAAAGATAAAACTTCCACTAAATGTTGTTTTCCGAGTATCGTCGCTTTTACACCAAAGATTTAAAAGTTTTACAAGTTAGGCAATTTGTTGCTTTTTTACAAAAACAGCAACTTTTTCTGTCTTCCACTTGTGGGAGACAAATCTTCCACTTAATTTTGTTTCCCGCGAAGTGTCGTAAAGATCAAAGAAAGTTGACAACTAAAATGTGAAAATTTGTTGCTGCGCGTTTGGGAAGCAACTTGTAGAAAAGTAGAACTACTACTCAAACCTTGCGCCATCTTTGGAACAATTTTCCATTTGTTTCCTAATTTAAGAAGAGTAATTTTAGTTTTCTACAAAAATCTAGCCTTGGCAACTTTGGTATAAACGAGCCTTTTTAAAAGATCAAAGAAAGTTGACAACTAAAAGTGAAAGATTTGTTGCTGCACGCTTTACATAAGCAACTTGTAGAAAACTAGTGGAGAACTGGAGAACTACTGCCTAAACCTTCCGCGCTAATTCTTTGGCAATAAGTTTTTCACTTGTTTCTCTAAATGTGAGAAGAGCAACTTTTAGTTTTCTACCAAAAAACTTTCACTTGTTGCTCTAATTTAAGAAAAGCAACTTTTAGTTGACAACTTTTAGTTTTCTACAAACAATTTTTTGTCAACTTTTAGTTGTCAACTTTGGTGTAAGCCCGCCTTTTTACATGTCGTCGTTAAATGTTTTTGTTCCAGGCTTTTATAGAAAACCAGCCAGTAAGTTGTTTAAATGTAAGACCACAACTGAACGGTCCGAAAAATTCAAATACCAGAGCAAGATGGCTTACATGTGCACTTTAAAATAGGAAGCGGTTGTTTTTATTTGCCAAGAAGTTGCATTTATTTTATCCGTTTAGTCGTGCAGTAAAGATAAAATGTGTTTTTAATTGGCCTTTGCTTACGGTTGTCCCGTGTAAACGCGGATCATTTTATCTATGTTAGCAATAAATGTAAAGGTAAACTAAACAAAGTTAAAGCTACCTATGAGGAAATAGTTATTTTTAATACGGCGATATTATCATAAAACTGTCTTGATTTATACGTACGCCCCAAACCAAAATATCGCAGGTGATAAATAATCCCACCAAAAACACTGATGTAAAATAACGGCCAAGTTCCTATTCATAAATTCAGCCGCTTAAAGTATTGACGTCTAAAATAAGACCAAGTTCTGTTTCACTCTTTTTTGACTGACAAGTTTTTTACTGGTCTGTTTGTAATAATGAATGTTCTTTATACTGAGTTCAAAGAATAAAACAAAATGATTAAGAAAAAGTGATAATTCTTCTCCAAATAAGAGCTTTTTAAGAGTTTTATTTATAAACAAGTTCTTTAACCCTGAATTTAAAGGTATTTTTTCTGAGTAGAAAGGGGTTTGCCTGCATTTTAAATTCTAAGATACTTCTAAAATACCCCCTAAATATACGATATTCCCTCCTCTGTTTTAGGTCGTTTCGAATAAAATTGGCCAGTTTTTAGAATGTTTCCTTTAGTTGTATCCTTACCTACTTACATACCAAATTTCAACTCACTTGGAAAGTGTCCCATAATTTTGATGAGTCAATGAGTCAGTCAGTGAGCCAATCAGTTAGTCAGTAGTAAAATGGGCGATTTTCAAAATCGAATATCTCATACCTAACTTAACATAATTCTCTCAAATTTTTCACGGGTAATTAAAATACTTATATAAATTTTCATAGCCAATCTCTTATCTTTATGATAGGGAAAAACATGCTGAAATGTTCCGTGTAAATACATACTGGTGAGTCAGGCGCTTTCAAAAACGCACCAATAAATAAGGTGTTCTATTAAGAAAATGTTAATTTTATGACGTCTCTTTTGTTTCAATTTAAATCATTTCCTTGACAATTCTTCAGTCCTCCTTGGATAACTCTATAGTCAGCCTTTCACGTAGGGCTGTTAACATACAGGGTGTTAATTAAGTCTGTAGCCAAACTGAAAGGTGTTTTTATTTGAGGCGGGTTCTGACGTGTCAGCTTCGCTGAATATTTTGACTGATTCAAACTCAAACTCAAACCAGTGCTTTATTTATAAATATTAATTAACGTTTTCATTTTACTTACATATATATACAAATCTATCTCTGATTTTCCTTAAACTGACTGATTCAGTGACACTGAAGAAATCATGACGGTGAGAACACCTATTCAGTAAGAATGATCAGTGAATTCGCGTTTTCAGTTAAAGTGAAAAGTGGGTTTACTTTTTTGTTTGGTTGAGCAGTTTTTATTAAAGACTGAATGTAAACCGAGATGTGATAACAGCTCGTTCATTATTTGGAAACTTTTAGTTATTTTCCATTTCAAATTTTTGTTTAATCATTCTTAAATGATTTCTGTATGTTTCTGTGTCTTTCGGAGCTAATTCTTCTAATATGTGTTCACTAGCACCTGATTCATTCCGACGTACTATCCACTGTTTCCTCCACCATTTTCGACATTCTGTTTTAACAATATTAACGAATTTTGGCGAAGTACCGAAAATTTGATGTAATAATTGGTTTTAAATTTAATTAAGAATTTATAATTTTGATTAAATTATAGGTATGTTTGTTATTCAGAAATAGTTTATCTTATTTTACGCTTTTTCTACACACCTAGTCCTAAAATCATAACCAACCTCAACTGTGTTCCCGCCTAAATGCAGTGCTAAATACCGATTTCTTTTGGTTACAATTGGTTCAACGCCTAAATTCGATATACCTCTTGTAATTCATTTGTGAAGTGAAAACATACTTTGCCAATAATGGGACGCACTTTTTTCTTAGTAAGCATTTTACAAGACTGGCTGATGTTTCTACATACACAACAGAAAACAGAAAAGAGAATTTTAAAGTGAAACATGTGAAAACCATCATTCGGTTCCACTATAACCGAATCAGCCAAAATGCTTTAAAACGTATTCAGTACAAATGAAACGTTTGAACCGAGGTTTGAACAAACATTAATCATTTTTATTTTCATCATCACTGAATCAGCTAAACTGTCACGTCAGAACCCGCCTTTACCCAGTTTTAAGACAAAAAATGTAGTACACATAGGTTCTTCTTCTTCTTCCTGGGAGCCGTCTTTCACTACCGGAGGCAGCGCAGCCTCAGCTTTTTGTGCCTAATCTCCCTTTGTCTTTTATACCCATCCTCCCATTGGTCTTGTTCCTTCTACAAGTCTGTATAACCCTGAGACTGGTTGGTTTCTCTACAGTGAGGCCATAAAGTCTGGAAAAGTACCTTTTTCAGGTAAACGAAGCACCTGAGTAAAAAACGCTCGGACACGTGGATTTAGTTTTTTGGTTTAAAATTTTTTGAAAGAAAAGAATTTATACAGGGTGTTTCAAAACAGCAGGGCCGGTATCGACTTCATTTTTTTAAATGGCACCACCTGCATATTTTGACATTTTTGGATGTTACGGACAATTCTAGACACATTTCATGTACATTGTCCTATGCCTATCTTCAACTGTTTTCGAGTAATCAAGGTTTGAAAAGTAACATTTTTGGCACATTAATTGCTTGCAAAATTAAATCGGTCCGACACGTCGATTTTTCTACCTTACCTTTGGTACCTTAATTGTCATTTTGACTGTTGTTTTAGTGATCACTGTGTCAATTTGTGATATACTGTATGAGAACTAATCTTATTAGATATGCTTTCAGAACGAGAAATAATCGAAATCCTTATGATTTTTGGCTGGGGAGATCGCCAAAGACATTTGGGTGAAGTCTAAGACATTTTTAATAACGCCCATCTAGATCGGGAGCAAGCTATTGCAGAATCTACAGTCAGCAAAATTGTTAAAAAATTCCGTAAACATGGTTGTGTAAAAGACTTTTCTAGAACAGGTAGGTCAAAACTAGATGACAATGTGAAATTAGATGTTTTACTTAATTATAACGAAAATCCACATTTACCTACAAGTCAAGTAGCATTAAATTTAGACATCTGTAAATCATCGGTAAAAAATATTCGGAAACATGCAAAGTATTATCCATACAAAATAAGATTAATACATGAATTAAACGAAGACGACTATGACCGCCGACTCGAGTTTTGCAAAAATATGCAAGAGCGGTGCAACGAGGATCCATTTTTTTGTAGAAATATTTTATTTTCCGATAAAGCTACGTTTTTTCTTAATGGTAGTGTCAATCGACAAAACTGTAGGTATTGGTCAAAAGAGAATACTCATTGGGCTCAAGTGACTCACACGCAGTATCCGGAAAAAATTAATGTTTGGGCTGGAATATTTCAAGACAGGATTATAGACCCGTATTTCTTCAACGAAAACTTGACCGGCGAAATTTATCTAGAATTTTTGCAACTGGAGTTAATTCCTGCTTTGGCTCAACTGTATCCAGGTATTGAACCCGATTTACCCACTCCTACTATGTGGTTTCAACAAGATGGCGCACCTCCTCATTACGCTGTACCTGTCCGGCAGTATCTCAATGAAATATTTCCTAACAGATGGATAGGACGTCGTGGCCCTGTCGAGTGCCCGGCCAGATCTCCGGACTTGACTCCCCTAGATTATTTTCTACGGGGATATTTAAAAAGCAAAGTTTATTTCAATAGGCCTCCCAATATCGATGCCTTAAAAAATCGTATAAGAGATGAAATTCGACAAATCCCAATTTATTTTATTCGCAACGTACGAGAGTTCATCGATCGGTTAGGATACTGCCAAGAAGTGAACGAGCAACAGTTTCAACATTTGTTACGTTAAAGTATGCCCCTTAATTGTTGTTTACAAAGTGAAATAAATTATTTTTAATTGAGTTTTCGTTTTTCTAAAATTATGGCATGTTACCTTGATTACTCGAAAACAGTTGAAGATAAGCATAGGACAATGTATATGAAATGTGTCTAGAATTGTCCGTAACATCCAAAAATGTCAAAATATGCAGGTGGTGCCATTTAAAAAAATGAAGTCCATACCGGCCCTGCTGTTTTTGAAACACCCTGTATAAATTCTTCTCTTTCAAAAAATTTTAAACCTAAAAACTAAATCCACGTGTCCGAGCGTTTTTTACTCAGGTGCTTCGTTTACCTGAAAAAGGTACTTTTCCAGACTTTATGGCCTCACTGTATATTTCTGTGGGCTCATTTTTGGTTGCCCAAATAATGCCTGTCTTTTGTGATTTAACGCTTCACATTCACACAGTATGTGGTAGGCTGTTTCTTCTCCCTCGTCGCACATTCTGCAACTTAGGTCCCCATTGTATGCGAAGTCTTTTCCTACTTTGTCTTAGAAGTTCTTCCTTCGTTCTTCTGGATGGGCCCCTTATGAAGCGTTTTTTTATGTTTTACCCTACTGAGGTTTTCCCAGTATTCCTCGTGTTTGTTTCGGATTCAATCCCTGGTTTGCCCTCGTGCTGTGGTTTTGGTCACTCCGAGGGCAGGTTCTGGTCCAAAGTATGGTGTGGATGATCCATGTCTCGCTAGCTCATCCGCTTTTTCGTTGCCTTCTATTTCCGAATGTCCTGGTACCCACAGGAGAGTTACCCTTTTGCGTTCTTCCAGGACCTCCAGTTCTTTTTGGCATTTCCCTGTCAACTTAGACGTCACATAGGTTCTAAACTGCACTGCTTTTTTTATAAATTATTAGAAGACGTTGAAACTTGGTGACAGTTTTTATTATTTCTTTTAAAATACTGCATTTCATTTTTTTTTATTGTTAGGATTTTGTGACTTAGCAATTAAAACTACTACGTTTAGGACATACGTTTTTAAAAACTTTTTGTCTTAAAATTAAGTCTGGAATAAAACTCTCACATTTGGCCACACACTTAATTAAGACCATGTATAATGCAAATATCGCTGTATTGATATTGCGTCCGCAATTTACAAATTTATGGTAATTAAAAAAAATTAAATGCCCCTTTAACAAAAACTGCAGCATCTCCTTTGAATAGGCCGTAGCCTAAATCGTCATCCGGTATTTAAAATTACGTGCTTTGGGTTTTAAACTTGAAAAACATACGAAAGCGAAATTAAACGATGAGTAACGCATAGTGTAAATGTACGATAAAATAATTTATTATGACTCAGTGAAAATCCCTATTTGATAATAATTGCTTCTTGTAAAACATTTTATATCTCATCTTTTATACCTAAGCTGTACGATTACAAAATATTTACATAAACAACCAATTAGGAAACTCAGGGATCTAAAATTAGTATGTTAAGATAACGTATATTTGCGTGAAAGTAAACTGCCTGCTAAATTATTTCCAAAATTTCGTCAATGATTCTCTAACAGGAATTTTCAGGAATATTTCGGGGTATCCTAATTAAATATTTTAGTCAGAATTCTTCAGTATTATATTGAAAATAAAAGCAAGTTCTAAAAATAAATGTTCTGAAAAATTAGGGTAACTACACTACTAACACAACCAACTCACTTCCTTCCTGCGTGGATGAGGGTTTTAATAAAGAGTGTCTAAATAATATTACTATGAAAACATAATTTCAGTAAAGTAATCACTTTTGAAGAAGAACTATGATAGTTATTTACGATATAAATGGGATAAGAGCTTTATTCATGTAAGTGGGTATGCGAAATTTGCACGAGTGCGTAGCATGAGGTGAGCAATCGCAGATGATCGTTAATATAGCATTATCACACGTATATTGTACAAATTTTTATCTACGCTTCTAAAATGAAAAAATAAACGGTAACTTTAATTTAAAATTTGTCATTATTTTCTAAGAAAACTAGAACAATGAAACTACCTTGCGGATGGCGACACATCGATGTGTCGAATGGCGGTTCTAACAATTAGGTGAAAACGCTTTATTTCCTTAGCAACGACAATACTGCTATAAACAATAAATCAAAAATAAATCACTTTGACATTTTTTAAAGTATTTATGCATTTTCTCGCAATAAAATGAGTGATTCTGAAAGTTTGCTATCTGATATTGAAGAACATATGTACTTTATTATCGGAAGAATCCAAAACAACGTTTCCTTGAAGTGTTAGTGTTATTGAATCCAAAATAAAATAGGAGATGGCCATGAAACATAATGCTGAAAAATAACCACACAAATCAAATTGCATTTGTTAAAAAAAAAATATGAGGGTTATCTGGCAAAAAAGTAAAAAGTCTTGACGAGAATGGATATAACTAAGTTTTTTAAAGATAATAAACAATTTTTGTTTATTAAGGTCACCTTAATTGTTGGATTGACTGGAGCATGCAAGAGAAAAGAATTGACACATTTACTTCTAGATGATGTAAAGGATGAGAATAAATGTTTCCATTTTTTTGTCAAATAATAAAACCAAAGTAATTAGAGACCTTTTTGTGACATGTAAAAACATTGATGGTATAAATGTGGTTGAAATTAGTTACAGTTATATTACTCTTCGACCCAATATTTTTGGTCATTGTTGATTTTTTGTTTCAAATAAACAGGAAAAATGTATTAGCAATCCTGGGGGCATCATGTGTTTGGGAGTCTGCCAAAGGAAATCACCTTATATCTGAAACTAGATCACCCTGAAGAGGACACTGGGCACTGTTTCAAGCGGTCCTCCAAGTCACTGCTAGCAGATTCGGTTGCAGATTTATTAACAGTAAAACATCATAGTGGTTGGCGTTCCAACACAGTTGCTAAAGGTTACATTGACAGTCCAGTTAAAAATAAAAGGAACATAGCAGTAAAAATTCTAGGAAATCTCAACAGAAATCAGAAATTCGGATGTTACTACAAATGACCAGACGATTAATGTTTCAAGCAGTTCCTCGTAACTTTTCTCCTATTGGGGGATTTATTTAAGAGATTGTGTTATTAATATTTATAATAAATAATTAAATTGTAAATATAGTAACTTGTAAGTTTAGATTGTGACAGAAACTTGTTATTCGTTTTAAATAGATTTTGACATATTAATATATTTAATGATCTTTTCTTAAGGTAATTTGATTTATTGAAAAGCAGTAAGATAAAACCTGTATGGTAATAAATTCCTTATCTCATGCAAAATGAGGGGGGTAAGAAGTTCTTATCTTGCAGGTGTAGATAAAGGTTCTTAGGAAATAAGAAAATGCAATTATATTTGGGGCATTTTTTATATTTTGAGCCTATTAATAATAAACAGTAAAACTGAAAATAAGTTAATTGCTTTTCAAAATATTCTTCTTTATTATCTAAATCATTCTGCATATGTTCGAACCACTTGTCAAAGCATTTTTTTCATTTCCCTTAAGATACCTCCAAAACATGGTCTTTGAATACATCAACTTCTTCTGTCGACGAAAATCGTTGTCTACGCAATGATGCCAACTAGGAGGAATTTTAAAAGAAAAAAATAAAAAAAAAAATCAAAAAAGCAAAAGCATTCTGTAGGAGTTGGAAATCGCTTAAACCTTTCCTCTGGCGTAGACTTTTTTTGTCTCCAATAGTATTTAATAAATTCGCATATTCGAAAATGAAATTATTTTTAGCAAAGTGTTCGTCTTGAGGCTAATAGCATCTGGTATATATTTGGTGTGGGTCCCATGTGTCACTTTTGTGGACATCCACACAGGTGTGAACAATTAGTTAAACTTATTATTCGTCCACTATGTGGACGAATATCCATTGCCAATTAAAAATCTTATCTTTATATTAATTAGCTCATAGTTTTTTTGAGGTTGAGGGAACGAGATAATCTAGATATTCTTGGCATAAGAAGGGCTTTCTCTCGTGTCGTATTGAGCCTTTGATCGAGAGAAAAATTAATCACGTCTAAACAAGAAACTCTCGTCTAGGCGGCATAACTATTACTCTCTGAGAAGGCGTTTTATACTCCTAAAGAGTTTAACAATACCATATACACCTTGTATGTCTGACTTTGCCAATATACTTCTGGTCAAATAATCTGTACAACTACCTGTTTTAATTTATGATATTTAGTATGTTGTAAATGAACTAACTAAAATTGAACTTTGTGATTAAATTCTGATGACCTCATGTTTCTTTTTTTAACTTTTACGCGTTTGTACTACATGTTGCTAAATTTTTAATAATTTTAATTTTAATATTAATAATATAGGTATGACTTTGTCAAAGATATTTTTTTGTCCTTTGACATTAAAGCTACATTTTGACTTCTATCCATCCTATATTTTAATTTCCGCCAAAAAACTAAATTTCTGATCTAAGTCTACGTTTACACTATAATAACTATTTTTTTAGTTTTTTTAAAACTTGCTGTCCTGTTAGCAAGCACTTTTCAGATTTTAAAAAAATAGTATTTATTAAAAATAGTTAGTATTTCTCCGTAATTTAAATAGAAATTGGACTTTGAATCAAGCCTTAACCTTTAGTTTACCCATTCAGGACCTTAAATTTGTTTTAATCAAAATTTGTTTTTTTTTTGTATTAGATCTCTTGTTAAAATGAAGGTTTAATGTGTTCTATAGCATACACTAATGATTTTTTAAAGGAGACTGAACCCATATGTTTAATTCACCTATTATAGTATGAGTATGCTGTTAAATAGTTTATTAAGATATCTACTATGTAAAAGAATTTTTTGCACGCTCTAGTAATATTGCAACTTAACTAGTTAGATTATGTCATCTGTAAATGATGTTTACAAATTACTGATCCGTAAGTAAATACTTACCGACTCCTGATCGATAAGTAAAGTAAAGTTGACAAATCTGTGACAAATGTCTCTCCGGTAGCGTAGTGGTCAGAGCCTCGGCTCGCCGCGCCGGCGATCCGGGTTCGAATACCCGCCCCGCCGGGGAGACATATTTAGGTAGTAGTTATTTAAAATAACGTCCATGGTGGCACTACCGAGTTGTCTAAAAGGTGCTGTGAAAAGCATAATTTGCATGTTTCAGTGCTTGGGCAGCGTTGACGGAACTGGGGCAAAAAAGATGGGTTAAACATCGAAAAACCCGGCACTCACGGTACTCTGGTACTTAGGAGTATATTATATGTATATGTCTAGTTTATAGTATATATGTATATGCAAGTCCTTCGTGAGTTGTCACAAAGATAAAAAAAAAATGTGATACTAACTAATGACAAATAATAAATTACTTATCATAGAAACTTAATATAGGTACTTGATTAAGGTGTTTGATATAGCTAACAATATATTTTTGCAAAAAATAGATTAATGAAACTTGATTGTGACTGTGTGCACGTAAGAATGTAGAAAATAAAGAAACTATGTATTTTGTGCAATTTTTTTATTAAAAACAATCCTACCAGAGCGCTTTCGGTAAAACCATCATCAGTGCTATTCGTCGTCAAGCCGCAGTCATAGCAATTTGAGCCAACATAACATGTAGTAGGACCTTAGTAAACTATGACATTATTACATAAAAATAAAATTAAAGTTAAAATAACTGTGAGTAATGTCACATTTTCCCTTATAAAAGGGTGGATTTTTAAAAAAGACTATACAAGTATACCATTTTGTGTGTGTGGGGTGTTTGTCTTTCCACAAAGTGGTATACTTGTGTATTTTTTTTTAAATTCACCCTTTAATAAGAGAAAGTGTGACATTACTCACAGTTATTTTGACTTTAATTTTATTTTTATGTAATAATGTGATAGTTAACTAAGGTCCTACTACATGTTATGTTGGCTCAAATTGCTACGACTCCGGCTTGACGACAAATAGCACTGATGATGGTTTTACCGAAAGCGCTCTGCTAGGATTGTTTTAAATAAAAAAATTGCAGGAAATACAAAGTTTTTTTCATTTCCAAAAATAGAGTAAGCATCACGAATAGTAAGTTCTTACTGGTTTCAATTCGACTGTGTCTCGATCTCTAAATACATCCTCCACCAGTAAGGAACACTGACTGTCCTTAATACATAATATAGTATTGTCGGAAAAAAAGAATAAAAAATCGCTTGCGTCAGGTAATTGACGTTTGTCTCTCAGGAATAAATGTGTCAAATTTATAATTTTTAAATTGTCATAAAATTTAAACATTTTGTCTTGGTAAATTTTGCTTCAATAAAGTTCTTTAGACACCTTATGGGCACAGTAAATATATGTAGTAATCTTAGTAATAATAAGAAAAAATGTAATAAAAAATAGAGGAAATTAATATCAGATTAATAGAAATTTGCATTTAAATATGGCCGAGAATATGGCAATGCTGCAAAAAGTGTTTATACTTATAGGGTTATGGTAAACTTTACTTATCGAACATGACGCCGATTTTGATAATTTTTTATACCTATACGCGGGTTTTGTGGGGCGCTGATCACAAAACTAAAATCAATTTTTTTCTGCAATGTCTGGTCTTTGGATTATGAGGTCTCTAAGTGGACTACCCTTAATATTCTTTCTTCTTGGAACTGATTATTATCAAATGTGAAATTCACTAAAATTTACAATATTTTATTGTTTATTTTTAGTAAAAAATACCTTAAATGAATTCAGTTTTCTTCATGTTGTAAGTATATATGTTGTATAACTAGTTGCTTAATTCTTAATAACCTAGGTTATATTAAAAATAAAAAATTGGATTTATTTGAGATGTCTTTTACCAAAAAGAAGCAATAAAATACTGTAAATTTTGGTGTAGTTGTTTAATTGTAAGTGCCTAATAAGTGTATGTTCCCACTTGATGGTAATCAGTTTTAAGAAGGAGGAATTTTGGGAAAGTCATAGACATAATACTATAGACTGCTGATGTCGAACTGCCGAATCGATCCCAAGAGTGAGAGGGAATGCTATACGAACCGCACTCATGCTCTTTTACACTAGCGCGCGTGACGACAAAACAGCTAGCGCCGCAATGAGTGCGCACTAGAGTGAGAGAGCATGCGGCTTGTATAGCGTTTTCTCTCACTCTTGGGGCACTTTGGCTGTACAGCATCAGCAGTCTATAGGTAATATGTCTATGGGGAAAGCGTCCATTTTGAGGTTAGTCCACTTGGCGGCCTAGTAACTCGAAATTCGGGTTGCCATGATTCGTAATCAGCGCCCCAACAAACCCCCAAATGCAAAAAATCGGCGTAATGTCCGATAAGTAAAATTTTACCATGATTACTTCTCAAAGGGTATTAAAAATACTCTTCAAAGGGTACAAATTGATTGGTCAAAAGGAAAAATTAGCTTTACCAAAGTTTATCTTTACCTCTTTAACAAAAGGCAAGAGAAAGACATTAAAATTTTAAACGTAGTATTACAGTTCTGAACAAAAGTTCACATAGGAATGTAAGCCAATACATAAATTTTAATAATAAAGTTTACTAACAACTTTATTCGATTTGACAAAAAAAATATATCATCTCATATAAAAGTTATAGATATTGATCCAACCAATATACCTCATTTTTACATTTTTTTTCCAAGAGCCTCCTGTGACAATAAAGACATGTGGCATGACAAGTAATCACACAATGTTCCCAAAACCTTGAAAGCAGGTGATAAATTTATCATAGATTGTCGAGTTACTTATTTTCATTTTCAACCTTTGTTAAATCAAAACAAATTTAGTCAATTGTTTAAAAACTAAAACCATCAGTTTGTTAACCTTAATATTAATAACAGATAAAACAGAAAACCTGTAGTTCACGTTTTTTGCACCTAATTTACCAAGTTTTTTAAAACATTTTATTATTTTTGTAAATATAAATGTATACTATTCTTTTAGTATTCCCATAAATTTTCAACATTTAAAAACTTGCTTCACATCTTGGGTCATAATAAAAAACAGTTTTCTCTTTTTTTCCTCATATTTGGATACATTTAATAAGTTGCCTCAAGATTTGAAAAATGTCAATTCACTTGCAACTTTTAAAGCTCAACTTAAGACATACCTTCTAGAAGAGTGCAACATTTTGTAATATGTAAAAAAAAAAAAAAAAAAAAAAAAAAAAAAAAAAAAAAAAAAAAAAAAAAAAAAAAAAAAAAAAAAAAAAAAAAAAAAAAAAAAAAAAAAAAAAAAAAAAAAAAAAAAAAAAAAAAAAAAAAAAAAAAAAAAAAAAAAAAAAAAAAAAAAAAAAAAAAAAAAAAAAAAAAAAAAAAAAAAAAAAAAAAAAAAAAAAAAAAAAAAAAAAAAAAAAAAAAAAAAAAAAAAAAAAAAAAAAAAAAAAAAAAAAAAAAAAAAAAAAAAAAAAAAAAAAAAAAAAAAAAAAAAAAAAAAAAAAAAAAAAAAAAAAAAAAAAAAAAAAAAAAAAAAAAAAAAAAAAAAAAAAACAACTTTTAAAGCTCAACTTAAGACTACCTTCTAAAGTACATTTTGTAAATGTATATTAGTGCTTGTCTTGTTTTGGTCTTTTTGTGTTGGGATTGCTTTGCCGACCCCAAATTAGATTTCCTTATTTTTGTGTATTTTATTGTATTTTATAAATTTAATTATTTTTAGTTTATTCTATGTATTTTTGACTTTTTTATGATTTATAATATGACCTATTCTTAGACTATTTTACTTTTGTTAGTTGTTATTTTTAATTTTAAACGTTTGTACTTACATTTTAAAGGTTTAATTGGGTGAAGATTTCTTTAGTTTAATAGCTCTAAGTATGTATTGTATTTCATTTTAACTATATTCTGTTTGCCTATGTAAATTATTAATTAGCTGAAATATTAGCTAAATAAAGAATTTAATAATAATAATAATTTACTTGGATATCTGAGTAAATGACGATGTGTTTTCCTTTACTCCCTTTTTCTTTAATCAGCATGGCACAATGCTGGATTTCCGCTTGGGAAACCGTGGCGTGCTGACCAAGACTTAAGGTTATCTTTTCTCTAGGCTTGTCTCCATAGATGCCAGCTCCTACTCCCTTGTTGGTCTTGGAGCCATCTGTATACCTGATATGATCGGCTTTGATTGGATGGCCTTCTTTCCAGTCCTCCCTATCTGGTATGAAGATCCAAAAGCGTCTGTTGAAGATGAAACAAGGGGTTGACTTGTCCGAGGGCATCTCAAACAATGAGCTGACCTCTTGGTCCTCCTCTATTTCCCATCTGGAGATCCTTTGATGTCCTATAATTGGACTTTGACCTTGTTTGAGTCTATAGAGTACCGCCTTTACTTCTCCCTGTATGTAAATGTGGAGTGGCGGCAGGTTTAGCACCACTTCCTCCAGGGCTGTGGTTGGGGTTGTTTCCACACTTTGAAGTTGTCTGGTTGCTAAGGTCTGCGTGACCCTTGCCCCCCAGGCAACTGAGCCGTAGGTTATTATGGGTCTTATCACCATTTTATACAACCACAGGTTCATCTTTGGGTTAAGTCCCCAGCTTTTTCCACAAAGCCCGCAACATCTTCCAAGGGCGATTTTTGCCTTCTGAACAACTTTGTTGAGGTGTGGTCTCCAGTTCATCTTTTGGTCAAAAATGACTCCTAGATACTTGACCTCTTTTGAGAAGGGGATTTCCACTCCATTGGGCTTTGGACAGCTGAGTGCCCTTAGTAAGATTAATATATATTAGATTAGAACTAAAAGCATTTCTAAACAATTAGTGATAATAAATAACATAAAGTTAGTAAAGTCAATACACAACTGAACCTTTCAGTCTTGGTCAGCTGATGATGGGCTTCAAATTTTCATGATGCAATGCATCTCTTAAGATATGTCTTAGGTTTTTCTTATATAACTTAAATTGGGGCTAAAATTAATGTTTTTTGGAAAGTCATTTGCATTTTAAGAAGGCAAAATCTATCACTTGATCTTTCTATTGATGCACTAGCTTAATAACGGTTTCAACAAGAAAGATAAAATTTTGCATGTAGTTTGGATTTGTGCTAACCTCAAAGCGAAATGGTGATTTGACAGCCAATGTATGGGGTAAGCCCCTTAAAAAAATTATTCTTTAATTAATAATTGAAAGCAGCAAAAATTTAATATTATGAAGAAAAGGAAACTGTTCTGTATGATTACCTTCCATTGTGAATTCTGAAATAGTTTTTTTTTTTAACACAGGTCATAGCATTTGCAAAAAGATTTTATTTTATGCTTTAATTTACAAATGGATTTCTAAGTGCTATTGAGTTGTTTGTAAAAAAAAGTTTGATTAAGAACCTTTATAATTTCTTTACCTCTTAGGTATAAGCTATAAGTATAGTTTTAAAATATGAATGAAACACTTTTAATACTAATTTAACAATAAAAAATTCCATGAGAATATTATCAGCAGTTTTCCTACTATTAAAAATCTTTTTTTAAAACAATGTGCTTAACAAGGATAGTTGCTTTCTTGGCAACACCTTTTGCTTCGAGAAGAATTTTTAATTAATTGTAGGAAAACCAAAGATAATATACCTAGATTCATAAAAAAATATACTATTAAATTAAAAAAAAAAAATAATATACAAAATGTCTCACATAAAAATGCACTGTTGATGCTTATTTATAACCTCTCTAATCATCCATTATTTCAGTCCAACAAATTTGGAGGACAATTTACAAAAAATGTTTATTTTTTGGTTTAATTATATCAAACAATAATCTTCATGCTAGAAAAGGGGTCAAAATATAGGTAACAACCCTGTCAAAACCCTAGTACAAATATGTTAGGCTAATAATTATGCCAGCATTAGTTATAGTTTTTTTACTAAGGCCATAGTGGTGGGTAGTTGTTAATTATGCTTTATAAGTATATTTTATACTGAAATAATTTTTCAAAATGTAAACTTGGAGAATAAAAGGATAATTGAGAATAAAAGGATAGTAATTAGGTATTTTAGCTTTTAAAACCCAGACAATACAAAACATAAAACAAATAATGTAACCCAAAATGTATTTTAATAAAGACGAGGTTGATCAAAGAAAATAAAATAATGGTGAAAATAGTGCTTGCAGTCTTTAGGTCTAACATAACATTTTAAGGTTGCTTGTTTAATCATTTGTACTTACCAACTGAAATTCTCTTCGTCTATCAAAAGCTCTACGTATTCCTGAGTCTTTCCATAATTTAGAAAGCAAAGTGGCATACTGCATAAACTGCCTGGAATCCAGTAACAAACTGTTATTAAACCTTAACTGGAGAAGTTGTTTTCCCAAATCAACATTGTTGTTTTCCTCCCATGGTATTCCCAGTTTATCCCTTGCATCCACCAGCACTTGCATCCCCTTTAAGACATTTTGGTAGATAACTTGTTGATACTCTTTTATTTGTTGATTTTCGAATTTGATCCCATGGATAATTCTCATTTGTTTGAGAAAAGTCGACTTTCCGCTCTCTCCTGCCCCAAGAAGTAACAGCTTCACTTGTCTTTTCATGACCTGTTTGTCTTTTTCGATCATTTTGTCTATTTCCTGACTTTTATAACGTTGCTCCATTTCCTCAGGGCTGAACTTAAAACGCAAACAACACGGACACGACCACCTAAAAGTGGACATTTTTAATTAAATTACTAAAAAGTTGTTTAAAAACTACATAGCTGTCACGAGAACTACACAAGAAACTGACACTATTAACATTTGAACTGTGCATGCGCCACGGATATGTCAAACGTCACGCGCCCATTCAAATTCTTCACAAATCACCACTCCCAGATTAGTGTAGCGGTTTTGGAGTACCCATCCTTTCATTTAATTTTCTATCTGCTATCGTTTCAACGTAACGCGACCAAATTAAAATTTAATACGTCACGTCAGGTTAGTTGTCAAGCGGTTATTTTCCCATACCCATTTTCATTTAAATTTAATTCACATTCTTGTTCAACCAATAAGAAAAAGCTCGGTATTTTCATATTATACCGACCACAACCCCTAAAGGAAAATCAACATAAGATTTTGGTTGGTTTGATTGCCAGATTATTGTAGTGCATGAATATTAACCAAAGCTGACTGACCAGAGCTAAGTGCGGTCGGTATCAGGGTTGTTGTCTTCTTAGCGGAGGCGGATGCGGAGGAGAAGAGGTTCGCCTCCGCGGATGCGGAGGTTAACGGAGGCGGAGGTGAAATTTGAAGTGGAAAAATAGAAATTCATAATTTATTAAAGTCAAAAATATTTATTTCAAATGAGTACCTACATAACATACACACATATATAAATCTACATGTACTAGCTTTCTTGGTCACAAAAGGTTCGTCATCGCCAATTCGACTTGCAACAAGAAAAATCTTGACCATTTCACTCGCAAACACGCAGCCGTGCGGTCGCGTCGCCCAGCATCGCTCCTTGCGCATTGTATGTTATCGTCATCAATAAACCTCTGTTAAAACTCCGCATAAATTTTGCGGAGGAGGATGCGGAGGTGGAGGTCGATTCTTTGCGAAAGTTCCGTTTGTGATTGGCTACATTGGAGATTTAAGGAATACTTAACGTTATGGGTCGCTTAAAATTGTTTGTGCAACTGGCCATAACCAGGATAATCACGGATCACAGCTTTAAAACCGTTGCTTTCCTATAATTTTGAAAAAATAGGAAAACTAATACAGTAAAAATAAAGGACTGTTAATGTGGTAAAGAGTCAGACTTTTAGTCAGTGTTTTATGCCATATTTAGAATTTTGATAAAACATACACTTTAGGAAAATGCATATCCTTGCGCCTTACCAGCAGCTTTTATTTCTTGCCTTGGATAGATTGGATGGAAATTTTGGGTGTTTTTCAATTACCGCACAAAATCGCATTATGCGAGACAATGCTCAGCATTGAGTGTTTCATGGCCGGTTGCACCAACAATTTTAAGAGACCCTTAGCATTAAGTATTCCTTAAATCTCCAATCTAGCCAATCACATTGCTTGTTTGACCATTTTAAGGTTTACTTTGTGCTAAGGGTGCCTTAAAATTGTTGGTGCAACCGGCCATCAACCCTTGGTTTCAACCACAAAATACGAAAGGAAGAAAGAAATGTCAAGTTCGTGTATTTCGTTGGCCGCAGTGTGGAAATGTGGCAACGTAAGATCTCGGTTGGGCCGATAATCGCATCCTATATTATCGACAGGGTTTTGTGATTCAATATGGCTGTCCTTTGTTTACTTTTTAAGTGATTATTTTATTTACATTTTCTAATATTTTATTAAACAAGTAATCTGAACTGCTGGAAGAAAATTATTTTAATTTTTGTTTAATAATTGTATAAAAGAAAAAAATGTGTTGTTTTTTAGTAAGGGTGAAATAGGTTATTAGTGTTTGTCTTTTAAAGGAAAAGTGCAGTTAAATTTCAGATTACCTGCAAATAAAAAGATATTAGAAAATGTACAATTAGGTGATTTTTAGTTAATAAAAGTACATATTTTAAAAAAGCAAGAGTATTTTATTTATCTATAAAAAATTAAATACAATATACAATAAAACTACACTACATAAAAGTTTACACTGCAAAATAAAAATTTAAAATAATTTATAATATTTAATTAACAACATTAATAACATATTTTTAAAAAAGTTATTTATCAGTCAAGATGCCAAAAACCACGACCTATTATGTATTCGTAAGGAATCTAAAAAATATGTTTATTAATTTACTTTCAACTACCGCAACGGCTCGCATAATCGGTCTTGGCTGTTTCAATTAATACTTGCATAATGTGGCATTATCTCTAGTTGAAAAACACCTTTTAATAGCACGTTATAATATTTTGACATTGACAAAACTTAACAAGTGTCTTTCAAAATTTGAAGTTAAAAAAAATTAACAATAAAAATAAATATGTTGAGTGAAATTACAAATATTGTGCAAGATACTGTAGCAAACCTAAAAAACCTAGAATTTTTTGATGTTAGAACTCCTGAAGATCTGTACAAATTATTTTTCTTTTGTCACATTTTCTCCTGGATTGTAGTTATGTGGAAGTTAAAAAACTGAAGTTGTTGATATGAAGCCTACCTCGAGTTTAATTTGTAACGTTTTTGAAATGTTTTGTAACAATATGTCCTATTAGCTTTATTTATTAAAGATTTCTTACAAATTATAATTCTTATTGTTTAACCAGTATACAGTTTCTCCTAAGAGGTTTCCGTCACGGAACAAAAAAGCTTTAATTCTGCTCTGCTATCCTTACTTTTCGACTAAGTTGCATACAATTATTAATTTTTACACCAAATTGGGGTAATTGTCTCGAAAGTTGCCTCCTCCGATTTTGACCAAATTTGGTATACGGGGGTTTTTTGGGGCGCTGATTACGAATCTGAAATATTTTTTCGGTAACGTTTTGTTTTCGAGATATTCATCATCAAATTTGAAAATCAAAGTAACCTTATTTACACTATACCTCCTCCTTTTTGCACATAATTCTTGATTTTTACACCACATTGGCACACAATATTTCACAAACACCTTTTAAAAACTTGTTTTTATATTTATTTTACACCTTTTTTTTCATTGAATTGCGAACATCTACTTTCACACGCCACAAAGTGGCCGCAACCATGTATACACTAGGGTTTTTATAAGTCAATATAGCGGATGCCTTTGGACTTGAAAGTTCGTAATTTAATGGAAAAAGGAGTAAAATAAATTAAAATACAAGGTTTTAAAAGGTGTTTATAAAATATTGCGTGCCACTTTAGTGTAAAAATCAAGAATTCTGTACAAAAAGAAGGGGGCATGAAGTGGTGAATATCTTAAAATCGAAACGTTTCCGCCAAATAATAATATGTTTATCAGATTCGTGATTAGCGCCCCAAAAAAAAACCCGTATAACAAATTTAGTCAAAATCGCAGTTGCGGCCACTAAAAGTATACTGTTATTCTTTTTTCTCTCTCGCAAACTTGTTCGCACGGCCGGGCGCTAGTGCTGCCTCTAGCAGATGTATGCTCGAAGGTTTTATTTTTTTCTTTTTGCATTGTGAACTGCCATCAGTTTGATAACTGACAGCTGACAAATGCTCTGTTTACAACACAAAACAACTTTTTAAACTTTAAACATAAAACACGAAAAAAAAACGTTAAAAGAAGCTTAAAGCTAGATAATTGCATGTAAACAGTTTTCCATCAAAACTTTGTAGAATATGTCCAATAAATATATTTCTTCTAGTCATATTCAAAAGCTGGGTAAATTTACCGCATTTTTAAATAATGTTTCCTGTTTTATTTAAATGCACTATTTTAGCACACAAGATTCAAGAAATACGGGAAAGAGCTCTTTTTTCCATTATATCCAAACTAGATAATGGATTTACGTTTGATAATGATCTAGCCAGATCTCGAGAACTTCTTACCAATTTGTTACGGTGGTTCCTTTTTGAACCATGTACTAATGAAGATCAGGTATTAAATCTTATAAAGAGGGTTCTGAAAGTAAGTAAAGTTTACTATGTTCTAAAACATGAAAACTAAATATTATTATAAATTGAATATTTTAGTCTCAAGCTGGCCAACTTTTAATATCACATTGTGGCAAATCTGTTATTCAATTAGAAATTGATAAAATACGAACTTATATAAATCCTCAATACCACACAGATTTAAATCAGATTCTAGCAATTTTGGAGACTAATGGTCCCTCTGTTTTGCCACCTTTAGTGCCACCACTAAAATCTGAGGTTCCTTTAAGTTATCGTAGTAATTATTCAGAAAATTATTCAGGACCAAATACTTCCATTATCGTTGGAACAACTGCCTCTACTATTAAGGGATTAGTACAGAAAGGGTCGTCAGTTGAACAACAAATAGGGTAATTAAATTAGCTTTAAGTATATATTTAATTAGGATCTAACATATTCTATTGTGTATATGTTGTGTTTTTATTGTTGGTTTGAAGGTAGTGCCCATTGTGTTTAAGCAAAGGTTCAATTTTGTCCAATTCCGGGCAAAATTGGAGTTCTCATTTAATTTTGGTTTTGGGAAGAAACCAACTGGGAGAAAGAGGAGGAAGAAGTAGCAATATGGAATCCTTTTTCAAAAGTTATCAGGCCTAATGAGAATCACAGGCTATCTATGCTTTACTGTTGTGATTATTCTTAATACAGTTTTGTTCCTTGGATTTTATAGTTTTAAAAAATTATAATGAATAACATTTTTTCTAAAGCAAGTTTTATGTTTAATTTATTTTGCTTTAATAAGAAATAACTTTTGTTTATAACATTTTTTACTGGGGTTTTTACATTTTTTGTTACCCAAACAAATTTTAGTTTTGCCATTTTTAAGGACGGGGTTTAGGACAGACTCAATCTTCATATATTGCCAGTTACATTGAAACTTGTTATATATTTTTTTGTACATAACTTTTTTTTGCAAATTTTTATATCTTCACCTATCTAGGTACTTATAATTTTTAAAATTAATTTTAAATATATATTATTTCCCTCTGTTTATAATTAATTGGGTGGGTTATCCCACATCTTTTATGCAAATTTCTAAGAACTACCGTCACATGCCAGCAGTTCTCTATTCCCATTACTGCAAAATTTAAATGGAAATCAGTGGTATAAACTTTATTTATTAGCTAATTTATATTTTACTTAAGGTACCTGAAAAGCTTATTAACTATATTAAAGTAAAAATAAAAGTTTAACTCATTGTCTAACTACCACTCTCACTTATTTAAAAAAACGATCAGTAGTTCTAAAATTGTTTAATATACATGTTTTAAAAAAGGATAATTTTCTTAAGTAATTGCTTTCCATAATACGACTAAAAGCTTTTTAAAATCTTTCTCATTTATACAGTATGTCTGGCAATGTAGTTGACAAGAGGAGAAACGGACCGAAAATTTTATTTTTCAAGGAAAAAGTAATTCTTTATAAAAATGTTTGCTTACTTAAAAAATACCATTGCAAAAAAAATGTATTTAGTGAGAGAGAATGCCTTTTTTTTGAAAAATGAAATTTTTGGTCCGTTTCTCCTCTTGCCAACCATATCGCCGGACATACTGTATCTTATAATAATAATAATACTTCTTAATTGCAAATTTCATAAAATAATATAACATGATTGTACACACATATTGAAATGACATCAAATATAAATATTCTAAAAATTATAATTGAGAAAATTATTTAAACTATATGGCTGCACATTTAACAAAAACGTTTTTATCTACCTTTTAAATAATTTTATGCTTAGATTTTTAAAGTGTTGGGCAATTTATTAAACAAGCTGATGTACATATAGTAAGGATTCTCAGATTGAGTCAATCTATGAACTGGAAATAGAAGTTCTCAATTTATAGTGTTATATCTATGAGTAATTATATTTTGATTAAAGAATATATGCCTGGGCTTAAACAAAAACATCAAACAGGCAAATATATACAAAGCAAACACTGTCATATTCATCAGAGCCTTAAAACTACCCCTACATGTACTCATAAAATTAAACTTTTGATTACTCGAACTATTCTTTTTTGTACAACAAGCTGTATATACTTATTTAATTTATGTAACAGTATCTTATGATCTATACAATGATTGGCCTTACTTAAATCTAGAAAAAATACCAATGCTAAGTCTTTGTGTCCCAAGTGCTCCAAAATAGCCTTATTAAATTAAAAGATAGCAGTTGCTGTTGAGCAATCATTTAAATAAGCATGCTGTTGGCTAGAAAATAGGTCTGTTATTTTTTTCAAATTCTAAAAGTCCTGTATATACACTGTGTTCAAAATTAAGTCGGCACTATTGCTAACTTTTTTATTATAAGAGATACAAGTTAGGTTAAATTAGCAAAGTTGTTTACATTTTTACGCTGATTACAATAACGATAATAAAAAAACAAATGAACATCAGATGTACGAGTTATTCACAAAAATATACTTTTTTTAAATGCAACACCCTGTGTTTGTTACGTTAATTCGAAAGAGAATGTAATTTTCTATATAATTAGTTATTTACATTTTTTTCCTAAAATGAAAAATAGCGGAGTTATTTCAGGTTAAATTTATTTTTCCATAACTGGACGCAGGCAGCCATGGAATTCTTAAATTCGCATTTTTTGTACAAATTATGGAAGTATGCTATGACAAAAATAATAAAAAAACAAAAGATAACATGTGAATCCGCCATGATGTTTTAGTGACAACTAGTAAATCATAAGGCAACAGTTCATTTATGCTACTGTTGTTTAAAATGCTGTCATTTGCAGAAGTTTGATATGATAGAATGCTACATAATTTGCAAAAAAAATGGCATCAGGCTTTAGAGTGAACTTATTTCCAAAAGGAAATATGCCAAACAGAAGATATTTTTTACTCCTTTATCGAAAGTTTCAATCAAACAAAAGTGTTTCTTAAGCGTAGAAATTAGAAAACCTTTATAATTAATCAACAAACAGAAATTAATATTTTGGTATATTTAAAAGTTTATCGTGAAAACTCCACAAGAGACTGTAGGTCAGATCTTCATCTATGCTAAGGAACCATTAATAAAATTAAAAAAAACATAATTATGTACCCCACAAATACAGACCCACACAAACTTTGTTGTTAGTTGATTACTCATACAAAAGGCGTATAAACTTTTGATAATGGTTTGTAAATGCTGCTATAGAAAATTCAAACTATTTACGATTAATTCTTTGAAGCAATGATACTAACTTCAGTAATAGAGACATGTTTAACCGAAAGAACCAACATTATTTTAGCATTGCAATCTCCTGCGCCATCATCCTTTCAAACCACAAAGATGTTTTTGCTTAAACGTATAGCGCTGCCTCATTGGATCAAAAATTGTTGGACCTGTGTTTTATAAAGGATCTTTAACAGGCAAACAATATCTGAATTTCCTAAGAAATGTGTTAAAGGATTTTTTGGATGATGCCAATATAGCCATTATTAGCATAATGTATTTTATTAATGTTACTTAGTTATGCATTATTATTAAAAAAACTGAAACTACGATGTTTATTATTTTCCCAAGTAATTAAAAGGTTTGACAAATTATATCCTTTACGGCAGACTTTATTTAAATTTGGTTTCTGACATGGCGTACTACGATATAATTTGTACAAAAAATGCGATTTTAAGAATTCCATGGCTGCCTGCGTCCAGTTCATGGAAAATGCTTTTAAATTGAAATAACTTTGCTATTTATCATCTTAGAAAAAAAATGTTAATAACTAATTGTATAGAAAATTACATTCTCTATCGAATAAACGCAACAGGGTGTTGCATTTAAAAAAAGTATATTTTTGTAAATAACTCGTAAATCTGAGGTTTATTTGTTTTTCTATTATCGTCATTGTAATCAGCGTAAAAATGTACACAACTTTGCTAATTTAACCTAACTTGTACCTCGTATAATAAAAAAGTTAGCAATAGTGCCAACTTAATTTTGAACCGGTGTATAATGATTTCAAATACCTTTGAAACACTAGGAAGCAGACTAATTGACCTCTATCAAACTCATCAACTGATCCCTTTCCCTTATAAAAGGGTCTAATATTAATCATCTTATGTTGATTAGGATACATTCCAAACTTTATTGAATTATTTAGAATGTATCATAAAGCATCTGTAATTTTACCAATTAATATTTTAACAATGTTATTTGGAATTTTATCTTCATTAGAATGTATAATAAAGCATCTGTAATTGTACCAATTAATATTTTACCAATATTAGTTGGAATTTCATCTTCGCCACTACCAAAAATGTCCGCTACTATACTTGTTTTTTACTTTACGAAATACCTCTTGCTTTTACATTTTTTAACTTTCTTGGAAACTATTACATTGCTCTTTTTATTCTCATATAAAATTACATTAGGGAAACAAAAAATATAAAGATTTCCATAATTATATATAAAAGTATCCCACTGCAAATATATATTACTTACATTGTATTTATTACATTATATTATTACCATAGGCATGAGTTATTCAAGTTTGTTTTAAAAAAAAGTCTATACCACCTGAAGGGGGTCTGTAAATATTATGCACTAATATTTCTGGTTTTTTGACAGAAAACTGAACTGCTGAGCATTCAAATTCGCGTTTAACTGTGAGTTTACTCATTTTATTACTTCCCTACATTTTATGGATTTTTTAACATAGATTGTGCTTCCTCCATGCTCATGTTCATTTCTACCGAAACAGCTTATTAGCTTGAAACCCTCGATCTTAATATGTTGTAACTGTACTTTGGTTTTTCAATCTTCTGTTAGTCCCAACACTACACAATTTGGTGTTTCCCTTAAAAGTACCTCCAGCTTATTTACGCTGTTGCCCATAGACTGAACGTTCTGATGCACTATACTATATTTACAGGTTTTGTCCCTCACTTTGTCTTGTTTCAGTTTTTCCCTAAAAAATATTCTTTCTTGATTGTCCCATAGTCAGTGCTGCTTTGTTTGTATTGTTCTAATTTTCTCATAAACACTGGGTTAGGATCTCATGCTGAGTGTACTCAATCATTCTCATTTGCTTATCTGCCATTTGGACAATTGAGTTGGTCACTTGTTCACAGTGTTCTGATTTGCAATATTTAGCTACATGGCCAAAAAAGCAACAGTTAAAGCACATAGGTATATTCAAATACTCCTTAACAAAAATTTTGGATAACTCAATATTAATCCTATTTTTTTTAATGGAATTTGCAAAATTTCAGGCTTTGTTTGGAGTATCCAATTTTGTTTTCTTATGTTTCTGCACTTTTTTTTATATAACCTTTATTGCTGACTGAACGTCATTAACCACACTAGCTGGTTCTGCATTTTCCTCAGCAATAATCTTAACTATTTCTGTACTATATACTTAAACAATTTTAATTATAATTTAAGAGTGTATTTATTAACTTCACCTGCACTCCAACCTCAATATTTTATTATGGCTTACATTATGATGTTTGAAAATCATTATAGAATGGCGATAATAGATTCTAGAATACTTCTGACCAGACCAATAATGACATCTTACAATACCTTTTAACATTGTAAACCTTAAACAATTAGCAAATTTTTTCATGTAACCACAACATACCGGTATCATACTGGTATCACAGCATAACTAACAAACAGTAGCACGATTTCATGAATTGGCAGGATTATTTTTTTTGCGAAGGTGCAGCCAACGTTTTGCTGAGATAGGATCTGTCTCCTTTGTTTGAATTGTAATAATTTCTTTCGTGTTTTCTGCTTAAAAATATCAAAGGCGCCGCCAGGGAGAGATCGTACTGCCTGTTAGTTATGTTGCAAAAGTAAATATGTTACATGGTTACCTTAGAAAAATTTCTTTAATATTATCCACATGCAAATTAAAATGTTCTTTATTATCAACAAACCCCCACTTAAATTATTAAAACCTGTTGCAGACTTCGGGGCACTATCATTTAGATGATATTGAAATATCACAGGTACGTTTTTATTGGGAAAAGTAACATCATATTAATATTTTTTTAGACAGGAGCAAACCTCTTCAAGATCGGAATTTATACAGTCGGATACTTATCGTATAGAAGATCAGCTAAATTGCGATACAACACCTGTATCTAAACTTACATTGGAGTATACTTTAAAATGGCAGCCTCTAATTGAAACAGATAGACATGTCTTAAAATCAGTGGAAAGTTCCCTAAAAAATCCACAAGAAGCATTAGCTTTGTTTCACTCCTGTGAATTTTTTATTAACGTTCTGTTGCATGATTTTCCAGCTGAAATATTTATACAGAGACCTGGAATAATCACGGTAAGCGTTTAGTGCTGTATCTCTTACTTTATTTTAAGCTGAGTATAATTTCCAACATCCTAATGGTGGGGGTGGAGTTTGAATTACCCTGTATATAAAACGACTACTTATACCCTGTTTCGTTGCAAGCGATAGTAATAAAATATTTAAATTTATGCCTATAAGCTTCTTGTATTAGTACGGGTATAAATATTTTATAATTCAATTAACAATGATTCAATTGACAATTAAAATGCTGCTGGTACTTTTCCCGGTCCCGGTCTAATATGAGGCAGCTTTTTGGGTCGAACAACAAAAGGATAACGTAGTGTCGGTCAAAATAATGCTATAAAACCCTTGACAGTGGCTTACACTTGGGATGGTGTTTGTAAAAAAGGTTTAAAGTATTTTTAAAAAAGTAGGAATCATATTTTTTATAATATATTTTAATATTCTACAATTAATACCTAGATTTAAGTAAAAATATAAAAAAATATTTACTTTTAGTCTTATTTATTTGTTTGCCCGTAAGACAAAATTACATTTTTGTTTAGGAATCGTCAATACTTTTAAACTAACCTTATAAAAATACTTAAAACAAGAAACAAACTATTTTACAAGTACAACAATAAAATATTGAAATATTAAAAATGCACTAAATATATTAATAAAATAAACTAAAGTAAAAAGTTTATAATTAAACAATAATGCTTATTAAAAATACACCACAGTGCCAGACTATGTTACTTAAGTACAAATTAAATGTGAAAATGTCACCAAAATGATAAACAATCTTACCTCTTTACTCCAATACTCAAGACTAAATCAAACATAAACCATTTCTTTAGTTCTGGAAAATAGTATTTTACTATTTGGAATTTTTAAAAAATAATTCAATAAAATGACTTTACTAAAAAGTTGATTTTTGGACTTACCATAGTCTGGTTCTGGGGTACAGAATCCATATCATATTAAATGGGGTTGAGTTCGCAGTGATAAGGTGGTAGCCGATACACACTAATTATTTCGTTTTTTCGCTATTTTATCAATGACGAAATTTGTGTAACTATCTTTATTTATCGCCACTTCAATTTTTACTAGTTGTAATAACTCTCGCTTAACACTATCTTTAGGAAATTCAATGTTTTTCTGCATTAACCAGAGTTCAATATCTTTTTTAAGCCAGCTTAAATCTGGGACATATTCCAGTTTTTTATAATGGTAACTTGCATTATCCATTACAATAACAGAACCCTCTGGTATTAAGTCGATCATCTGCGAAAACCAGTCTTCAAATACATCAGAATTCATGTCTTTGTGAAAATCTCCTGTTTTTTAGATTCAAACAATAAAAGACCTCCGTCTACAAAACCATTCTTGCTTCCAATATGAGTAATAATTAGTCTTCGTCCCTTCCCAGATGGATGTTTTAAACCCGTGGAAAGGTCTTCATTAAAAGTCTGGCGAGCAGTTATAAGATTGCCAAAATTTCCTTAGCGTATATCCCTCATTTATCCAGGTCTCATCTAGATAATATATTGCTTTTCCTTCGGAACGAGCTCTTTTATCTTTTTCCAATAATCTCTTCCCAATTGGACAATCTCTCCACTTTCTATTAACAAACATTTTCTTTCACTGGAAATTGTAACCCTTTAAAGTTCTCCATAGTTTTATCCTACTTATTTCTGGCACTTTCGGACGATTTCCGACAGTTCGAAAAATACTATCTACAGTCGGGATTTTTTTTCCATAAAGAAACCGTCTAATTGCTTGCTTTGTGTCATCTGTTATCTGAAGTTCTTTTTTGCCTGATCGCTTTTTTGGTGACGCTATACCTTCCTCTTTTTTTGTTTTAGAATTATGTGAACTGTCGCTTTTCAACTCCGGTCATTAAATCACATTTTTCAACTCTATCATCCACATTTAAATCACAGTTTTGCTCATTTGTGATATAATCGAATACGTTTTTAACAATACGCTTTTCGTTTAATGTTAAATGGCCGAGGTGTGCATGTATTGTTGAACAAGCCATTTCGGAAATTGTAACACTATAACATTGTAACAATAATAAGAACTACGCAATTGCACATTTAGAAAGATTATTAGTTTGTCAAATAAGGACTATCACAGGTAGACAGTAATTAAACCTAATTGGTCAGTCAAATAATAGCGGTAGGTACGTCATTAGGAAGGCAGATTGAATTAGGCCTAACAACTTCCTGGAATATTTATTTTTATTCAAATATTTATTTTAGTTATGGAATGATCAATATATAACTTTATTTACATTATTTTGTGTTGTTCTCAACAAATATAAAAACAGAACATTAAACCGTGCAATCGTATGCAAAAAATAAGTAAAGTAAATAATATATATTAGTATAGAAAATCGGTATAATTTTAGTTGATACAACACAAGAAATCGGAATACTTTTAATATTTATCAACCCTATTTACACGCATGCTGATGACGCTGGTGGCCTTTTCAACTTTAAATCGGACTTTATAGTTGACTGCTGAGAAATGATATTGCCCCACTTGCATATAAATGTTATTTTTTTTTATTTTTTAGACATTTTATGAACTTTTATATTCCTGTCAGTCCACAAAACTAAGCAGTATTACTTTTAATGCTTTAAATGGACTTTATAGTTGACTGCTGAGAAATGATATTGCCCCACTTGCATATAAATGTTATTTTTTTTTATTTTTTAGACATTTTATGAACTTTTATATTCCTGTCAGTCTACAAAACTAAGCAGTATTATTTTGGAATGCTTATATGAACTGACAAAAGCGTTACAAGTTAAAATTAACCACTGCAATGATCCTTGTATGCAAAATTTAAAAGTTGAGGTAAGATACAACAAATTATTCCTCTTTAAAGTTACAATGGCCTTTATTAATTAAGGGGAGGGGGGTAAGTTTGTTCGGTCAAAAAAGGCCCTTTTCAAGAATTTTTATATAACATATTATTGTTATAAATTTATTTTAAACATTGGGTTATTACATCATTTGAAGAATATTTTTTAAAAATTGGTACAAAAATATAAAGAAATAACGGAATTATTGCAGTGCTGGTGCCTAAGAGTTTTTTTTTCGGTGACGGCGATTCCTCAGCACTGGATTATTTGAAATAAAAAAAAACAAATTGTTTTAATTAGTTAATTAGTTTCTCCCTCAATTGACGCCGAGTTTTTTATTTTATTAATTTTTAAAAATTTTTACATCATGTTAAATTTGAAATGTCGATTTTTTGACAATAAAATCGATCTAATTGTTATTGTAAGATTGATACTAAATGAAAAATTAAAAAAAAAACTGGACGCCACTTGATAGTTGTTTATATGTAGAATATGTGTACAAATTTTTAAAACGATCGGTTCAGTAGTTTTTTCGGAATGGTGGTCACCGACTTTAAAATTACATGTGTGGGAAAATCGATTTAAAGTTTTGTATGCTCTTTATACTGAGTTGGAGCAACGGCCATTAAAACTATGATAAATCCATCAATTTTGCTTCGATTGACCTCAATTTAATACAATATGCTTGAGATGTTATACATTCAATATATTTTAAAAAAAGTTTCAAATCTTTACCCGCCCCCTAATTCTGGTGCACAGCATAGTTTAAAAACGCAAAGGCGTAAAAATCATGGCGGCTTCCAGATATTTCGCAAATTCTTATAATAAACACAAGCAGCGGCAACACCGATGTAAGCGATCTGCCACCGAAAAAAAAAATAAAAGAAATATATGAATATGGGTCAGGAAATTTAAAATTTTGTTGAAATTGTTGTAATTTTTTTTCATTTCTAATGGTTTATTTGTTATTTATTAAAAACCCGTTAAGATATTAAGATGAGTTTTGGTACATGCAAATGTAATATTTAGGGATACCTTTATATGTGCAAAAATGTCTCTTAAAGTGCTTACATCAGTGGTATTCGTATAATAATATAATAAGCCTTCATATTTAGCCAAAAAGTGGATGCCACTGGTTTTTGCAAAAATTATTGTTTTTCTTAAAGCCAGATTATTTGTGCTTGAAGGGTGCCTCTTGGACTTTTTTGCTCTACCACATCGTTTTTTTTTATCAACCAGAAAAATATGTTTTTTTAGAATCGTAATAAAAAATAGTATTTTAGTGAGTTTTGATTAGGAAACAATTTTGTTCATGTATTCATCTTAATACCCTAACGAGTTTTCGGAACTAATTCTAAACCAGAAATGCTTTGTTTTTAATAAAATTTACTAAAAACAAATATGTAACTAAAATAAATGTTTTATGAAGTGGAAGTTTTAAAAATTTAGAGCAGCTTAGTAGTAGCAACAGTATTTTATGTTGCTTTATTATAATACTAAGTACCAGTATTTTAAAAAGAAAAATATATATCACTTTATGGGGGCATCCGACTTGAGAAAACTAATAAATAAAACAGTAGGAAAACTAGATAAGAACAACAAGTTCCCTAATTTCGGATATTATGCCTAATTAGACCTTCAGCCCATCGAAAAAAAGGGGACCATTCATACCCAGTATGCCCCTTTAAATAGTGAATATTGAAAATACGCTGATCATTTATTGATAGG
This sequence comes from Listronotus oregonensis, assembly GCA_019359885.1. Taxonomy (NCBI): domain Eukaryota; kingdom Metazoa; phylum Arthropoda; class Insecta; order Coleoptera; family Curculionidae; genus Listronotus; species Listronotus oregonensis. The sequence goes on from JAHBCN010000015.1 coordinate 353,323, forward strand.
TTTATAGGTTTTGCTGAATGACTGCAGTTTATTGACTAGAAAATAGACCTGCAAACTGCAAAAAATAGCCATCTGGAACAATTTTTACCCAGTCTGCTATCTAAACCAAACAAAATTTGATGAAAAGAAATATGGCGAAAAATTATCATCATACGTCTACCTCTGTCTGTCATCCTAAGAACCTTGGCTTCGTATGTAGTATGATAAATTAAAGTTTTGTAAAGGTTATTTATCATGTATATGCCATTTGGATAGCTTACTAAGTATAATATTGTTCCAAGATGGCTATTTTTTTGCAGCTTCTAGGTCTATTTTTTAGTCAATTAATGGCAGTCATTCTGTAAAACTTAATAAACAATCAGTGCATAATCAATATTCACTATGTAAAAGGCATACTGGGTACGAGTGGCCCCTTTTTTCTTCGATGGGCTGAGTGTCTCAATACAATATTATAAACTATTTTCATATTGGAAGGCATGACAAGGCTTTGTATTTCGCTGTTTGTTTTAATTATTTATATACGCTCATTATAATACTGTTTTAAAAAAAGTTTATTTTAGATTTTGCCAAATCTAATTTTATCAAGCAATACTCCATCATCCACTAGAAACTCGGAAAAGGACGAGCGATCCAGTAATGAAAATGAAAATTTCGAACAACCGGAAGATACAATGGTTTTAAAAAATAATCAATTTACAGTTCCTGAGTATTGTTTCAGAACGATAAATGTTGTTCTAAAATCTATGAGTTTAAAACAAGACAGTTTAAGTGATTGCAAACCCAAGTTAAATCAGGTAAGTCCTAAAGAAATTGTTAGCACAAGTGATAAATCGTTAGGATTTATTTAAAAGTAATGGCCCCGATATATAACTTCGCGAGAGACGGTAAGCGCAGCTGTTGGCCCATGTTTATTAACCAGGATTTGTATCAGTTATGTTACAGTAGCGTCAATATTAATAATCATCGACTTATTATCGTAATAATTATTAAGATTACGATTTTAAATAATTTTATAGGGAAATAAACAAAGTACTTTTACATATTTGAAAAATATATTTAGATTTAAGATAAATATTGTAGATATAGCTAAATTTAGCCGAAAACAACCTGTGCCACCTTTTAAGACATGACAAATAGATAAAAACACCGGGCGGGAACAATCCCAGCAAATTTGTATACAGTAATTGTTTAAACAATAAAAACTATAAACAAACGTTAATTTTTTAGAATTTTTGCGTATAACTCAAAAACTATTCGATATATCACCCTTTTTTATCCCCTGCACCCCTAAAACAACTTATTATCGCAAAGTATAATGGCTGAAGAAAGATTTTAAAAAGCCCAAGTCGGATAACCTACCAGATGAAACTGTACTTATGGTGGTTGAACTTTTCTCCAGATATGAATTATATTCATCTGTGGAAGTGCGTAGCGTTAAAGCCGTCTTTTATCCAATGGCACTTTACTAAATTTTATATTTTTCTCGTAGGGACCATTGTACTTTTACAGTTGGGTACTTTACAGTATTGATAAAACATTCTCCTTTAATAATTTGAACCTGGTACTGTAACATAACCGCAAATAAAAGTATAAACACAACAAAATGTCAAAACACACTCATGTGAATGGCGCTTTGTGACATAACCCGAATTTTAAATGCTGAGATGTTAATTTGAAATGCTTGTAGCTCTATTATAGTTTTGTGTTTAAAATATTTGGCAGAGGTGTTGTCTAGTTATGTTTAGCTTATTAAAAAAACACGTGCAAGAGACCTATTATGGCATTTCGGTATAGGGTGGTACTTACACTACCAAATTATGTCATTTTGAAACAAAAAATAAAAGTTATCGACAAGAAAACACGACATTGTTTATTGGGAAGTTTATTTAATATGTTTAAAATAAAAACACCGTGTATGTGTGTCTTCTGTATTAAACTTTATTAAGACTACAAAGACAAAACATCAGCAGATACGGATTAATTATTTTAGTAGATCAAATGTTAAGGATAGTCTTTCTCTCCCAATGGCAAATAAATCTGCATATATAAACCATTTATATTCTGCCGATAAAAAAATGTATAATTACTTTACTCTTACAGTATATTAAATAACAAATATTGGAAAAATTTAAAAAGTAGGTAATAAAAAGCTTTGCCAAAACAAACATTGGCAGGCAAAACCTACTTAATTGAGGGTTGGCAAGTTTCGAGCAGGGTGGTTAAAACCACCTGTTTTAACCAGGTTAAAACCGGACAGGTCAAAATCAGTTTAGACCATTTAGTGATGAAAAATGGTCAACACTTAAATGAAGCACATACTTTTAGTTATAAATATATTTAACTAAGCCTTTAAATGTTTAATTTATATAAAAACAAATACAATGCAACTCAAAAATCACAAACAATAGCACAAAAATTAACAGGTACATGACACGTAACCTATACCTGTCAAGAATTAGGTATATAACCGTATAGGTTTAAAATTAAAAAAAAAACTCGCTGTTATAAACAAACATTACAAAGGTTCTTTATTACTTAAATTAATAAAGTCGTTTTTGGTCCACTGAAACCGAAACTAATTTGTTACATTTATCCAATCCTAATTTGTTTCTTAACTTTAATTGGATAAAACGAAAAAACATGGGCGCTAATAAAAGAAAAAGAACAGTCTTAACAAACAAACACCTGTTTTAACACGATTAAAAGGGATTTTGCCAGCGTTGCTGCGTGCGCCTTCACCTCGTCAGAGATACTTACTGTTCGAAACGTGGTGAAAAAATTAAATAAAGACAATGGAAGTCCGAGAAGAAGTTTTTATTCAAACCTACAACATTGTCTAGAACCTTCAGTCAAATCTCTTCCATTGCCTGTTAAAAAACCATTTGCCAAATACCTTCTCTTGGAAAAAGTTAGGTTCGGCGAAATTACGATTTAAACTTCTTGTCTGGCCCTATAAATTTGACGTCAGACCAAAAAGACTTGTAACGACATGGGGTTTGCCGAGTTCCAATATTAGCTTTTTTTGCTCCGTTTCTTTACTTCATTCAAGGCAAAAACAAAAAAATTATTGCGTTTCTTTATTTTGATTTAAGATAAATTGGTTTAATGTCAATTAAATATGCAACATAATAAATGTAAAGAGTAATTACACCGTTAAAATCCATCGCAACTAACAAAAGGCGCATTTTAAAAGTTACTTATTTAAACTTAGTTTATTGTTGTAAATATTTTAAAACCTGCTCACTTATTGTATATTACTAATATTCTCAAAACATTTAATTGCACATTAGTGTCTTTGGCATTGCACCGACGTGGTTAGCAGCTCGTGACGTAGATATCGTTTTCGCGTGAAGATTTTATATTTGGATTTTTAATTCTGGTAACTCCATAACAAAATTTCGCATAAAACATATTTTGCAGAAGTGTTATTTAGATAAAGGGTTATTTTTAGCCAATAAAAACAATAGTGCAACTGGCCTATTTTTTTTTATTTTCACACATTTTTGTATTTAGAGCCTTTATAGAATTATAGCCCTGTTAGAGCTTAGGAGCAATAAATCAACTATCAGTGTGTAGTTTCCAACTACTGTTTTGAATAAAAACCAATTAAATTTAATGTGCCTACAAGGGGTTATCTAAAAAGAAATATATTTTTACCAATTTAATTTTTATTTCTTTTTTGTAGGTTGGTATAAATATTGCCTTGATGCTGCTTGATGAACTTGTGAACTTACTTTATCAAATATTAGGTAAAGGCTTATGGAGGAAAAAACCAAACGCTGCAATATTGGCCATATTTAAGGAATTTAACAACACTTTATCATTTTATGGAGATACATTAGAATATTTTAGGTAGGCGGGGAAATGTTTTTAGGTGACTTCATTGAAATCTTGGAAATCAAAAAAGCTAAAAGATACGAGGTTGATATAATAAATGAAAATTTGCCTACCTTAAATTACCAACATAACTTTTTACAGTATTGCAAAAAATTGCTCTTTGTTACTGCGATACTAGGGAATATTAAAAATTGCTTATATATACAAATTGCAAACCAACATATTGAAGTGTATGTATATTTATATAATTATACAAAAAGTGTGGTTGTCCATCAAGGACTTTAAATATGTTAGTTTGCTTCTTTACTTCTGCTATGACAAAAAATTTGGGTTGATAAATATTTTTGTAGAGGTAAGCAGGATAAACCTATAAAAATATATATATTATGATTATCGTTATAATTGAAGTAAACCTATTTTCTCTTTTAGGTTAGAATCTCTAAGTCTTGAAAATGATTTAAAATGTAGGGTTGTATACCTTCATCTGTTATGCACCTGTGCCAAATGGTTAAAATACTTAATACCACTCTCAAAAACCAAACTTATATTACCTAAAAATTTTAAGGCATCAATAACTAATAGTCTTCTTGATGTAAGTCTTGGCAGATTGTATCCCAAAGTTCATAAATGCCTACTGGAATATGTTGAGGTATGTATTGTTCAATGATTCGTATACTTTTGTCAAACAATCAGTGACTTAAGCATCAGCTCTTGACATCCCTGAGATTAAGCAACATCGGTCATGGTTAGTACCTAAATGAACGTAGGCACATAAAGTGCTGACATTGTTTATCAGATTTTTTATTTGATTGTAGGTTTCAGCCAATAAGTTTTAAACTGTTATGATCATTAAAGGGTTATCCTAATACTTTGAATCGGTCCTATCTGGCGAGTACCCAAAGATTTTTTTTTGTTACATGGATCTGCCACAACAGTAAAGAACATATCCACAACTACATTTTAAAGCAATTGCTGCCAATTCTACTCTCGATTCTTTCGTTAATCTTCCTCTTCCATCAGTTGCCCCTGTTTCTCATAAAATGTCCGATATCATGTTTAAAGTCATATAGATTAAGCATATCCCTTCTTCTGTTATTACTAAAAAATCATCTAGGCTGGATGGCATACCAGCAATCGTCTTAAAAAAAAGGAGCTCCTGAGCTTGAAGGCATCTTAACTCGCCTCTTTCGAATCTCTTACGACTCGGGCATTTTTCCAGAGAGCTGGAAAGCTGCATGTGTGCAACCTGTTCCCAAGAAAGGATTCAAAACTCTCCCTTCTAACTATAGATCTAGATCTCTTCTTTCTGTTGTTTGTAAAGTAATGGAAAAATTCATTAATTTTAGATTATTGAAGTATTTGGGAGGTAAAAAAAAATCCGAGCTTAAACAAGATAAACTAAACGCAGGGAGCAATAACAAATATTTATTTATTTATTTCTACGATGTTTGTTGTGATAAGGTTTAAAACTTAAACTAAGACTATGTGATTTAAAACTTCTAATTGATTAGTTGCGTTTTGTTCACGACATTATTATAATCTTGACAGGATTCCTCATAAGATATTTTATAGTTAAAATCTAGAATTTTTCTTTACTTCAACACATTTTTCATTTTTATTAATGTCTAAGTAAATTAAACACTATTTTTAAGCTCGCTCATTGTATATTATAAAAACTTAGCTGACTTATAGTAATATGCGTCAATTTAAATCCGTAGTGAAGGTTTTCAATTTAGACCATATTAGTAAAGAGTAAAACGTTTAAAAACCTTATTATTTACCACACATGGTTGTGGTTAGTTGTGGTTAGGCATGGAATTTCTTTTATATAATTTCAAAAAATATTTTTGAATTGTTCTACAATCAATTTATGGAACAAAAAAAAATCCAAGCCTCTACACCCATTTCCACTCTTAAGTTAAATTTATGGTAACTAACAGAACATATAAGTAAGATAAAATAAACATTATAATATATTTGGTAAAATAGATGCTAAAAATTACATTATTTTAAGTAAAACGTAGATATTGAATCCGAAAAGATGTAACAAGCTGTAAAATAGAGACTGTTATTTTGTTTTATTTAGAGTTTCAGTTCAGATACTGATATGTCTTGCCTTAAAAAGTACAAAGATGTTATGAAAATATGTGACGGTTTATCAGCTACTGTAAAATTTCTCAGAGACAGTAAAAGCCGCACAACATTTGAATGTATACAGTTGGCCAGTTTAGCATTACCAAGTGTGGAATTTCATAGAAATTTGGAATTTTTGGAATCATTCGTTGATATTGTTACTGAGAAGTTATTTGCCTACTCTGATTATTATGAATTGGTTAAGTTAGCAGAAGGTAATGATACATTTAAATAATATAGTTTAGCTATGGTCTTTATTACCGTAGCACCCTTAAAATTAAGTTACTGCTATTGTTACTCTAAAGATACACGTTTTTAACAAAAATATAGCTTTTCATCAGAAAATTACTTTTTTAAATATTTAAAATAAATAGTATTGCTTATTTTCAGGCAGTGTATTCACCATTAAATGTAAGATTAATAAAGGTTTTTGTTATAAGCCTTTAAGAACACCATGTATATGTTTTCTATTCTTAATGATAAAATTTTTAATTGATAATGGTAGACGAAAACATTTTTCATCTCTACAATAAAAACTGAGGAAACTGTCTTCTTTTTCCAGTTTGCGTGTGATGTTTTTTTTTAATTTATAAGACAACAATTTTTTAGCTGCAATGTACGCCTTTAGCGAAAAGGTAACTAGTTAGGTGAAGATTATGTTTGCGAATGATGGGTTCAGTCGGATACATAGCTTTTTCGACGATCGTTTTTTTATGAGGATTACTAACGTATACAGAATAATTTATTAATAGCCCTTAATAATGCATATTTTTTTATTAATCAACCATTATAGTATGGGTAACTAAAAATATAAAAAACAAACATTTTCGGCCTAGTGATGATCGCGTTGTTAAATTTAGCAATGGAGTTAGCAATTGTTAAAAGTTAACAACGATTTAGAATGTTTAACAAAATGTTAGATATTGACAGGTTGCCTACTAAAATCATTGAATAACACTGACAATGACGTTTTGTTAAACATTCTAAACCGTTGTTAACTTTTAACAATCGCTAAGTCCACTGCTAAACTTAACAACGAAATCATCACTCGGCCGTTAGTCTGTTTATACCCTTGTCATTCAAATAACAACCTTTATTTACGACCGTGCGGTAAGTACAGTTACACGCACTAGTAACAGTTTCTGCAAAATTAAATTTTGTTGTAAAGTATTTGTCTTTTTTATAATTTAAATAGATCATATTCTTTCTCGTAGCAAGCACTAGACTTTTGCGGCAATAAATTTGCCGTAGCGGCTTCCACTAACTTGAAAATTTCGGATTTTTCTAAGCTTTCGCATGCTGAATCCATGTTCGGTTTGACTTTACTTTTGAGTTGACAGAGGCGACATTAGAAGCCATAAATTTGTTACTGCTATTTTTACCTTACAAGGCAACTTTGTTTTTACAACGTTTTGTGATTTTGTATTTGAAAAATCGCTGATTGACATTTTGTTGTCAGATTTTGAAACAGTTTTTATGGAGAAAATTAAATTCTTTTGGAATGAATTTAAATTGCCGCGGTTGTTCTTCCTTCGTTCTTTTGGATGGACCCTTTATGAAGCCTTTTCCATGTCTTATTCTACTGATGCTGGACCAGTATTCCTCATGTTTGTTTCGGATCCCTTCCTTAGTTAGCCCTTATGCTGTGATTTTGGTCACTCCAAGGGCAGGTTTTGGTCCAAAGTATGGTGTGGGTGATCCCTGTCTCGCTAGCTCATCCGTTTTTGTTGCCTTCTATTTCCGAATGTCCCGGTGTCCACAGGAGAGTTTCGCTGTTGCGTTCTCCCAGGACTTCCAGTCTTTTTGGCATTTTCATGTCAGCTTGGACCTTACCTTTATTATAAGTCGAAAAGTGGATTTTTTTGAGAACACTCTAAAAAATCTTACAGCCTAAGTACGAATGTATCTTGGGTGTCTTTAAGTGATGTAAAAGGCACTTTACCAATATAGAGATGTTTTGGGGTTTAACGGATTTTTTTTAAATCGTCCTTCATGGTAATATGCCTTATATTGTTGTGGCGGATGCATCTAGCAAAAATTATTTGTTAGGTTTTCTTTTCAAATGGAAAATTAACCAAAAAACTACTTTTAAAAACCTAAATAAAAAGGAAAAGCTTTCAACGTTTTGGTGACATTTTTTTAAGGTATAAAAACTAGAGTCCGACCGAAATTGGTTTTCCGGCCGAAACCGAACATTCGGCCGTGGCTTTCGAAACTCACGTGGTCAAGTATAAAATTCCTTAAAATACTGAAATTTGGTGCATTTTACGCATTATTCTGCAGTACTTAGGACATGAAATAAAAACACAGTATATTAATTTTGTTGTAATCATTTATTTTAATTTTATATTTTAGGTACGTCTTATATAAAAATAATAATTACTAAAATTTTGCTACAGAGCTATCCGAACGGCGCACTTGCCGCGAGAAACGAAGTTAGGCGAGCGTTTACGACAACTTCCGAAATCAGTTTCGGTTTCGGCAAAAGTTTCGGTCAATTTTGGCCGAAACCGAAACTGCCGCCGAAACTTGATTTTCGGCCGAAACCGAAACCGAACTTTCGGTCGGACACTAATAAAAAACCTATTTAAAATGTAAATTTCATTAAAGTAATCTAAATCAGGTATTAAAACATTCTTAGAATTTCTATAATTTGGAAAGAGAAATTTAGATAATTCTAATTATATTATGTACATTTCAAATAGTCATTTTTTTTATATCTTGAGAACAGTGTTTAAAAAGTATTTCTCAGATATATTTCTCATCTGGCGAAAAGTTCCTCGTTTTATGTTTTTTTTTTAGCAAATTGCCGCTATATAAATAACTTATTTAGTTATTTTCCTCTCTCTTCATCCTTTCTTTGTGGAGTCCGAAGATTGCTTTCTGTTTTTTATTAATATTTATTCTAGAGGCAAAAAACTAAAAAAAATATATGTTAAGAAGTCACTTCTTAAATTTCAGCAAGAAATATTTATAAATTAATAAGGTTGGCAAAGAAAAGATGCCAGTTAGTCTAGGAGAAATCGGCGCATGAGTACCGAAAACTATTCCACCTCAATTTTTTCATACGATCCTCTTTAAATTGCCCTGCTGATGATATAAAGGCATGTTGCCATGGCGCCACCTGGTGCCATATTGTTTAAACAACTGCAAAGAATTGTTATTTTTAAACCGGACAATGTTTTTCATAATCTTTATGCAAATGCAAATAAGAAAGGTTTTATGACATTTTACGATAAAGTTAATATTTTTGGAGTTATGAATTTTTAAAAGTTCGAAAAATCTCAAATTTGGGTACTTTTGACCCATGAAAAATATATATTCAAAAAAAAATAAAACAAAAAAATATATTTTTATTCTTTATACAATAGTTAATAATATCCTTAATCAAGATTTGAAAAAAAATTGTTTATACAGGTTTTTTGATTGTTTATTAAGCGCGCTCACAAGTATGCGTCCCTTACCTTTAAGTATCGCCGTTTCTCTGACTCAAACGCTGCATCGACCCCTCTGTGTTCTGAATCATTATTTATCCTTTATCCAAAAAAACTTTAACTTTATTAAAATTGTTAAAGAGAGTTATGTTATTAATAATTTAATTATCTACAATTTGTTTTTATAAGTTTTTTCCTGAAATCAATTTTACAAAAGTTATTGGAGGTTTATTTTACTTGTAAGCGCGCGTAATAAACAATCAAAAAACCTGTATAAACAATAAAAAAAATTCAAATCTCAATTAAGAATATTATTAACTATTGAATAAAGATTTAAAAAATATATTTTTTAGGTTTTATTATTTTTAATATATATTTTTCATTGGTCAAGAGTACCCAAATTTGAGATTTTTCGAACTTCTAAAAATTTATATCTCCAAAAATATTAGCTTTATCGTAAAAAGTCATGGGATCTTTTTTATTTGTATTTCAATAAAGAATATGAAAAAAATGTGTCCGGTTAAAAAATAACTATTCCTTGCAATTTTTTAAACAATTTCGGTTTAAACAATATGGCACCGAGCGGCGCCATGGCAACATGCATTTATATCATCAGTAGGGCAATTTAAAAAGGATCGTATAAAAAAATTAAGGTGGACTAGTTTTCGGTACTCATGCGCCAATTTCTTCTAGACTAAGTTATTTTAAAATAATTAACATTTTTCTATTGTGCACTTTATAATTTATGCTTCATTTATTGTTCGGTATTGAAGAAAATTATAATAAAATATAACCGAAATGTTATATAAAAAAATAGAATGTTGAAAACGTGACTAAACAAAAATTTTTAAACTTGTAGAATAGCTATTGACATCTTAATTTAAAATTTTAATATTATTCTTAATATTTTAGATATTACTGTTAAATTATTAGCTCATCGTTTACCTGAAGTACAAAAAGAATTTTACCGGTTGTGCCACCAAAAAGTGCAGGATAACATAGGGACAAAAATTAATTTGTCTGTATCAGGTACTGTTGGACCTCAAATATGTTTTCTACTTAGCTCGACAATTTTGACGGAAATAGCATTGTTTGGTTTAAAAAATGAAAATGTAAGTATTATTACAAACTTTAAAAATATATGGTTAGTTTATAGCATTGTAGTAAGTTAGGATGAGTTAATTTAGTTTATTAATTTATTTAGACCGACGACTATTGCGAAGGGTCGTGAATGCTCTAGAGCTCTATTTTGCACTTATCTTGCTTCCTGTAATACAAGAATTATTCTATCTAATTCCACTCATCCACTTTTCTATAAAAGGCGACAGAAACCTTTGGAAAGTTCAGTTCAAATTTAAATGCCGTACTGTTCATTTGAAGACAGTGGCAAGTAAGCAGTTATGATATTTACGTTCCATGGTTGTTACCATAGTTGCGTTCCAGATTGTTAGGGAACAGTATATACCATAATGTATGTTAACATTTATTTGCCACGAAACAGGGTCGATAATACAGAAAATAGGTTTTAAGTATCTAAGGGAATAAACCATACTTTACCTAACGTCCGCGTAATGGAAAAAACTTCGAGGTCCTATTAAAGTTCAGTTATAGTGTTCACCCAAGGAAGTTTAAAAGTGTATGGAAGCCCAATACTGTAGAACAAAATTGTCCAGGCGTGCAGGGCAGCGGGAATAGGGGGGTTGGCCCCGCGGAGTTTGCGCAATGAATAGTAGGTCAGAGCCGGACTTCCATAATTCTTTGTTACTATTTATAAAGTTGACATCATCAAATGTCAAATTCAAGCATTCACTGTTTTTTTTTTTTGCACAAAACTGTTGGTTATTAAACGATACTACCATAGAATATTTAAAATATTGTGTAATATTGGATTTTATATCATCTGATATAATATGGAAAGAAGCCTTCTATTTAAATGGTCGATATTTTTGTGAGTTTTGTATTTTTACCAAAAATCTTTGTAAATAAATAAAAACAAGATTTTTTAAAATAAATTTCAAACATTGTATGATAGTTTCATGTACTTATCACCAATTTTGTGATAAAGAAGGGCAAGATAGTGTAAATGAGTTTAATTTAATCCTAAGATTCTGGTTGTACATTAAAAAGTGAAAATTTTTATAACTGCTTTTTAGGCATATACTTTACACTAATAACAAACATTCATGAGACAGAATAACAGTGGTTAAAAATGTTTAGTAACCTTTGGTACCTAGGTATTTATTGTAACAGTATCCTTTAAATATTATGTGTCTACAGTATGTCGAGCTTAAAAAGTTGATAATGTAAGTTTAAGAAACCAAAAATCTAATTTCTTTTTAAACAAATACAGAAAAAGCAAAAAGGAACTTTAGCATAAAATTGTACGTTCTTTCATTCAAAGTGTAATTGATAATTTTGATCCTGTAAAAGAATGTACTAAATTATTAAATGATATAAAAGTACCTAAATGTAAACCTTATTTCTTTTTAATAATCTACAGAAATACACAAACATTGTGGAAACCATCTAAAAGATAGTTAAGATTGCCTTACTTTTCTCACTGCTATTTCCTTAAAATTTTCATTATTTTATTATTCATAATTGATATATTATTATTTTTTCGGTTACCTAACGTTACGTCTCATAAGAAGCACCTAATTTAAATATAAGAAATACTTACCTAAAGTAAAAATGCCGGGTATGTTACCCTTGGATTTGCAAGACAAAACCATACAACCTCTAATCATTTTGTTACGATATTATAAGTAACAAACAATAAACACAAAATTATAGTCACAATTTAATAAACACTAATCACTAAAATAAGAAGGTTTTTATCAATCCAAAAACCTTCTGCAACCACAAAATATAGGTACTCACACAAAGCACAACAATCGGCGGAAAGGGCACAAACCACAACGAAAAGGACGAATGATGAGACGACGACGATTGACGATTGACGATACAACGGGGATATAGTTTTATACGCGCCGCGCGCCCTTGCACCAAAAACCTTAGACAACCTAAGACCATTACGGCTCTCATAAAAGTATAATGTGTTGCATAACTACACACTGATTTATCGAATGGGCCATACCATTTGGCTTCCATACACCTTTAAACTTCCTTGTGTTCACCTCACTGACTTTTACAATGTACACAACCGACGTTCTGTTTATAAGTCATTCTATTGACTTTCGCAACTACAGGGCAGCTATTATGATATAAGAGCAAAAGGGATACATATAGAAATGGAGATTACAAGGTACGTGCTACGACAAGCAGAGCCATCTGATAGTGAGAGGTCCAATATTAAAATATAGAAAGAATTGCATTTTAACCCAAGCAACATACAGCCTGTAAAAGGCCACGACAAATCTGTTTCCAAACGTTCTCCATAATCATTTGTAATTTGAAATTGGACTGTTGGTATTTAAAAATTAGAAATCGTCTTTAGAAAGGACGAATAATAGAAACGTACTACTAAAAGAAGGTTTAAAACAAATATTAACATGCGGATTGGACAGAGTTTAGAATTTTGGAGCGCATTATACAGGCTGTAAAAAGTATGATGCTCACGAGTATAGTGGAGCTTAAAACAAGTCAAAAAGTGTATATGACATATGTGTCAAAACTCGACAGATTTTTGTCCAAACGATATCAGATTTACAAACTTTGATGGCAATTATTTCTGAAAAGCTTACCAATTGGAAACTTTCATCTTAATCGCTTATCAGTAGATTAATTTGCTAATAAAAAAAACTAAATTTTAAATGTTTCAATCTACAAATAAACAAAATAATTTGGCAACAGCGCTGTCCAAAAGCCTCGTGTAGTCGTGCGTACTGGAGGCGATAAGTTTGTCAGTTGTAGGTCAAAATGTTTTTAAATCGGGAAAATATGCCGATATGTTATTAATTTACGGCCAGGCAAACCAAAATGCTAATCTAGCAGTTCAAATTTACCGTTAAAGATTTCTACGTCGGCTACATCCATTTGGACAACCATAGTGCATGCGTAACAAAAAGTTTTGAAAACTGGATGTGTGCAACCGAAAAATCTTATTTTTCAAGCAAAATAAAAAAGTTATGTTTTAAAACATAGTAATTTGTTTTTTTAAATCGGATATTCAGCCTAATTTTGTGGTAAGTACACGTTTATGTAAATGAACATTTCTTTAAAAGAAGTGTAAATATGTAAAAACTCTCAAAAAACGTTCCACGTTCAACTCGATGTAATGAAGCGGGCGCGGTGTTGCCAGATTTTTTAAACTTTGTAAATTAACTTTTGACCCATATGTTTTTGGCTTTTTTGACATGTTTTGAGCTCCACTATCGCCCATTAAAATCGTGAGCATCATACTTTTTACACCCTGTATAAGAACATAAAAAAAGTATTGAGTGCAATGCAATCCCATAGCAATTTTTTTAAAAATATTAATTTTATTTTTAATTAATTTTTAATTCTCTGTGTTAAGACATTGTTGAAAAGTGGATAATATAATGTTTCACAAAGAGATTTGTCCTTGACCCTAAGTTAAGTAACTTTTGAGACTCAAAAAGAAAATATTGTATCTTTGTTTTAATTTCGAAAAGACGGCTCGATCCACTGTGCAGTAAACGTCTACGAATTTAATATCCAAAACAATCACAATACATATTTACTATGGGTAGAATAAAATTATATTTTTTTGTTTAAAGCACTCCAAATAAACAAATCACGTTTTGTTTTATATTTTTATATAAAAAAAGATTTTTGAAATACTGGGATTTCTCCTTTTGTTTTGTAGTTTAAATTTCGTGCTGTTAAAGCGGCATAAATTTAATAAGCTGGCGAATAAGTTGGCCGTTAATTATTCTCGCTGAAATTATATTTGGCAACATTGTTATTTATGTGGTATACGGTGCTATAATTCAGCCTGCTCAAGAAGTTTTGTCTCGTCATTGCGCCCTTTAGTGCGCCGTTGTCAGCGTAAAACTAGTGTTGACAAATATACATATCAAAAAACATATGTATTGACTGGTTTATATTGTTATCGAACATCCTTCGTTTACGTGCTTTGAGTTGTAGTTTAGTTTTAAATTTGTTTTTAAAATAAAGTTTGCCAGAATAAAAAATTCTAAAAGTTCTCTTTTGATGAAATTCGACTCTTAAACAATAGATAGACAGACAGACATTGGTTTCAATTTTTAACCTGAGAGTATTTTTATAAAGCTATTTTCTTTTTTTTTAGGTTAAACATTATGCAGAAGATATTTTGGTTTACATTCTGAAATGCAAAGTTATTGTTTCTGAAGACATATGGAATAAATGTATAGAAGCGATAATACCCACGTTGCCTTTCATTCTTTGTTATGCCGAAAACTATTCTACTCTTGGCAGATCGATTATTAATCTAGCTGATCCGGACACTGCAAAAACATTGGCTCTACCTAATATTGTTATGGTAAAAGCAAACGTGGAACTTCTTTTCGCGAAGGATCCCTACCTAAGGTATATTTATTATTTCTTTATTTATTTATTTATAAATAAAGTTGCATTGCAGTAAGTTAACACATTCACAATTTTGAAAATCATATTATCAGTTTAAGGAACAGAAAGGGTGCTCAAGAATACTTTTTCGTGGTACCTTGTGTAAAACCACAATTTTTTTTTACCTTTTTATTAACATTCAGTTAACAATGGACCACAACTCTGGTAACTGTTTAGTTGTCAGTGTCATCAAATGAACAGAACGGCTTTGGAATTTTAACTGAACTTTGCGACGGGTTTTGTTGCCTTTTTATAGAAAAGAGGAAAAGGATCGTAGAGTGACGTAGTAACTGGAAAAGTTCTTTTAATACAGAATGAATAAAAACTGCATAATGGACGACTTTATAATCTTTTCATTTTTGTATGAGAATGACATCTGAACAAAATATGTATTGCATTGGTTTAAAAAGTTAGTAATCCTGGTTACTAACTTTTGAACCAGGACCCTTCTTAATGGTCGTCAAATGGGGAAAGACTAAGGTATTTTATTTAAATAAATTATTTAACTAAATTTAATAATACCAGCTAGAGGAGAAACTGGTTATCGATGAGCTTTAGCTCTATAAGTGGTTGCAGACACACTCTGCTGTCAGCTAAAGATGAACTGATAACATAGGTGCAAATTAAGGTTTACATGGACGCCCTCTAAAAAGACTATTGCTATTTATGACACACAAAAGTAGAGTAACTGTACACAAGTTTATTTATAACAATATACAATTAAATAATACGCAAAATATGGTGTGATACGCCAATAGGACGTATCAGCAAATCGAGTCAAAAATTTACAAATAACTAAGTTGTGCGACGTCGCTTGTTTAAAAAATCTAAAGTAAAAGAATATTTTGACTTTCACAAATTTTAGGTAATTCAAGTTTACTTTAATAAAATCAAAAGAAATGTAAAAGATTAAATTACTTTTAAATAAGCACTGCTATCCTTAGAATCAATTTGTCAAGTTCTTAGAAATCTGAAACTTAAACTTACAGGCTACTGACAATATCAGGTGTTTATATTCTTCATTTTACATTCTTATCAATAGGGCTCAAATTCACAAATTATGTAAAAGAAAAAGTTACAATATTTGCCCCTAATTTTGGCGCAAAAATACACTTGAATTTAGTAAAAGAACTTATTTTTATTTTACTTAAAAATCCAAATCGCCTTCCCGACTGCGAACTACATAAGGCGTAAAGATACGACTACGTTACAGCACAAATAGAAAGTGTTTTATAACACAAGAGAAATCAGATTTTTCCAAATAAAAATTTGAAAGTATTTTATTTTTGAGACACCCCTCATCACTTGTCACTCCTGTGACACTTGATATAATTTAAAAAGTTTAAATGTTACCTTGACTGCTCTTAATTAACAGACTACACCATTCCAATATAAACACTATCAGAACCACCACTCTAAATTGCAGCTTCCACTTCTACAGTTTTTTAAGTCACTTTCTTTCTGGTTACCTCTGTACTTTACATAGAATTATGTCACGTCACAATTGACAGAGAAATTTTTAGAATAGCACTTAGGCTTATAAAAATGTACAGTTTTGTACGAAAACTTTTCTAATATGAACTGTTTGAAGAAAGATATGTGCTAGCCAAATTTCTTGGTCTAAAACACAAAGAAGGTAATAGGTATATTACCATAAAAAAAACTATTTTTCTATCAAAAAGTTAAGAAGACATTTTGGCAATCTGCCCAAAATAAAAAGATACTTTTACGTGTTCATATTGAAAGAAAAGAAACGCGTCGGACAGCGAGTTAATTCTACCTCAGACACTGTCGTACTGTTCTTGTCTCTGCCGGCCTCCGGGCTCACAGCCGACCCATTTCATTTGTCTATTTCCTTTGCCCCGAGAGAAGATGACGGCTAGGACTTTCACGCTTCTGTTTTTCGGTCGCCGGAGGACGCCAAGAATCTTGAGTTCTGATTGGATGTGGCGACGGGCTACGTCATCACGGGATCGTGCAGTGTAACGTCGGCTCTCGTGGCCCCAAAACTGCAACTCGGTTTGTTTGTTTATCTATTTTTAGATTGGTAAAAAGAATTTTATTTACACTTCAGCTGTGTTGCCACGATTATTTGGAAATTTTACTAATTAAAATAGATTTTTTTTATATTATATAAAAAATAAGAAGGGAATGTAAGCATACCTATTAATATAATAAAATAGCTTTCATGTTGTCATATGTGTTTCTGTAACACCAACTCTTTACAATTTTCTAAACTAAACACATATATTTAAGGTCCATAACAATACATATACATTTTATGATAAAATTCTGACCACAAAATTGGTCAAATAAAAACCATTTAGTTATATTTGAAATTACTAGCTTTAGCTGGTAGAGAGCGTCAAACATTTTAAGAAATTTAAGGTTTGGTATATAGTCAAATACATACCCTAGTGATAGTGATCTGCTATAAAAAAGTGGAAGTTTATGAAAGTACATGATCAGTAAACATTAATTCTAATTTTTTATATCCTCAACTTAATGACAACCGTTATCATTTGGATACATGTTTTGAAATACATAAAGACACTGCCATTGTAATTAAGTGACAAATTTTGTTTATAATCAGTAGAATGGGTTCTCTATATGTTTGTATATACAATTTTTTAGGGAAGAAGCATTTTCCAGAATATGTTGGTTAATAGCTAGTCAGGAAAACTCCAGAGAAATATTGCCCAAGTTTAATACCATTTACGATAAGGGTCTGGCCAACGCTTGTAATATTAAGAAAATGTTAGATATTAACAAAATAAGAAGATCTGAACATTTTTATCAGGTTAGAAAAAAAAACTGTAAATGGCTGTTATTTGAAGTAGTGGCTTCACTGTTTTATAAAACATTTCAAAAAGTAACAACTGTTTTATTTTAATAATTCTTTCCACCAACAAACGTATTAATTAGTAAATAATATAAGTTTTTTTATTTAAATTTTTTCCATAACTTTAAAATTTAAATATATTTTTTTGATATAAATATTTTATAACTGCTTGATTTACAGTACGTTTGTTGTATTGTTAATTTTTAAATTACCAACAAAATTATTAATTTAAACATTCAGGTTATTTAGGAAATAGTTTAATATTGGGTGTTCCTTATTGATATGTTAATACGTAAGTGTGATTCTACATGGAAAATTAAGATAGTTTTTTTTTTTAAAATATGGTCGAAAAAGGTTTTGTAATAGAAATACAGGGTGTTACAATTTAGGAAAAAAGAAAGTATTAATTAATGAATAGTAATATTTAGTATGTAGGCATTTTATAAAGGTGCATATCAAAATAAATATAGATTTTGGCTTTAACAGTGGCATTTGATAACAAAGGTAAAAACATTGGTTTTTTATTTAGTTTTTATTAATCACTTAATGTAATTAATATATTTAAAGTTAACCCTTTCTTGCCAAAATTTTATTATAATATAAATTCATTTTGATTTAAATCTTATCCTTTAAAATTGTTGGGTTCATGGATTATGAATATATCTATATAAAAAAAACATATGTAAAAATATTTTAAAAACAGCCTTAAACAATTATAAAACAATCTTTTAACAAGTTCTATTTAAAATATTTGTATGTGTGAACGTGAAATCGAAAGGTAAACTAAAGCTGGTAAGTGCTGTGAATTTACCACCTAAATTTTGTCCGTTGTTCCTTCTTTACTGCATTTATTTTCAGTTGTATGGTTTCTACCAATCTAGAGTTAATGGACATCATGTGACTTTTATTTAAAGCGTTTTTAAAAATGGGTTCCGCATTAAAATAAACACAAAATGCCCCTTGCACATTATGTTTTTGGCTACAAATAACCGTTTCCCAAATAACATTTCGCCAAGTACATTGTTAATACGAAATGGGCATTTAAGATTTGATAAAACGTCCCCACCAAAACAAAATCAGGTATATTTCTCGTGATGTCACAAAGCGCTTTTCACGGGAATGTGTTTTGACATTTTGTTGGGTTGAGAATTAATTTATTAAACGAGAAATACTTTATAGTACCTAAAATAACCGTTTTTACGAAAAAAAAATACATTTATTAAAATACCATTAGATGAAAAGATGCTACAGACTGCACGTAAAGCGGCCAGGCATGATCTTAAAATTTACGTGCAAAACCCATGCATATGTTTTTTTGAGGGCCATTTTAACGTATAATTATTCTAGACTATTCTAGAGCATGCTTAAAGTACCTTTTATTATTATTATTATTTTAAATACAGCACTTAATTTTCGTCCTACGTTTAGTAAAGAGAGAAAAATATATGTGTATTATTAATAAAATAAAGACCAATGTAGCCCCCCATTAGTGCAGTTACCTCTGGTACGTTATTGGACTAGGCTTTTAAAAATACTTACGATAATACATTAGTGGAAAAAAAGCACCACAATAGATCTATACGGACAAAAGCCAAAATGCAATAACTAAATTTTACCATGTCTGGCCGGCCCAGACGACGAAATTCATATCGTCACTACGAATCACAAGTAGTTTTTTTTTCTGATTTCGGATTTAAAGATCCACGGGATAAACTTTAAATGGTAATTACGCCAAACTAATTTTTCCAAGGAAAAATATTTGGCAGGTGGTTCTTAAATAAGCAAAGGAAGCCATTTAACGTGTTTTTGATTTAAAATAAATTTTATGCGAGGACCATGTTATCTCCTTAAATATTACTGTTAACTGTTTGCGATAGGAAGTAGAAATAATGTT
Organism: Listronotus oregonensis; assembly: GCA_019359885.1. Taxonomy (NCBI): domain Eukaryota; kingdom Metazoa; phylum Arthropoda; class Insecta; order Coleoptera; family Curculionidae; genus Listronotus; species Listronotus oregonensis. The sequence goes on from JAHBCN010000015.1 coordinate 372,995, forward strand.
GGTGGACGAGAATTATTTAATTTGTAAGAACAATTCAAGAAATTATTTCTTGCGCCACGCCACTAATTTAAATACGCTCTTTACGTGGGGAGGCATGCAGAAAGTATATTTTCAGCGTCACGAAAAAGGTTTTTTCTTTCTTATTTAGTATTAAAGCAAGTGACCGTGAATGCTAGATCTAAGTCATAGAATTAAAGCTGACAGTTTCTTTGTGCAGTGTTCTCAACAGAGGGGAAGGGCATTTTCGTAAAATATGAAAACAAACGATTACAATTTGTAAAAAAAACACGTTGAATAAAAAAAATTATATCGTTATTTTGATGCACGAGTAAATTTTATTTGAATATTTCCCGAATTATTTGAGAAGTCGAATCAAGTAAATATAAATATTTTATTAAACAAAAAATATTAACAGAATAAAAGACGTTTCGTCAACAATATAAACTTTCGATGCAATTTTCTATTTCTGCAGTGCAATTACCGTTGTGCGAAAATTGTACTTCTCTTAACTCTCCTTTAACATATGAGGGAAATATTCGCTCTGACAATTTTGAGTAGGAATTTTGTACACCTTTGTTACCTGTTACCTGACAAAGTCATTAGGATACAAACTTCATAGTAGCTGTTCCTGCCCCTGTTGGGAACATTCCGCAGAGAAACTTGCAGCTTTTATACTTTACGTAACCTTATTTTAACCGACTATATTATCGTATTCTAGTAAAAAAAAATACTTTCCCTGTATTCATATTGAGAAATTGCCTTCTTAAACATTATTTATAGTCCAGAAAAAGAAGATGAAATAAGTGTAAAACCTGGCAATTTTTTCAAAATGCATAAATTTGGAATTAGGCTTAACTTACCCTCCCCTTCAAAATCTATATTATGCCGATGGGCGCTCTTTTTTTTAAGAGTAAAAACTAACCTTTATTGCTAAAACCTATCAACTTTCCCTAAAAGAAGTTGAGTAAAATTTGACTCAAATAAGTCGAAAAAGTAGTATTTTGCTTTTTTAAAACATTATTTTAAATATTTCACCCCTTAAAAATCAACACTTATTATAATAATTGAAAAAATATTTACCCTTAAAAATTTATGTCACAGTGTTTTGCATAAAAATTTGGGATTAAGCTTAACTTACCCTTCTCTTCAAAATTTCCATTATGCTGAAGGTAGCTTTTTATTTTTAGGGGTGAAAACTACCCCTTATTGCAAAAACCTTCAAAACTTTCATATTAAAGCTTAAGTTACATAAAATTAGGCTCATATAAATTGAAAAATAAGTATTTAATTTTTTGAAACATTATTTAATATATTTCAACCCTTGGAAAACAACCCTTTTTGTGATTTAATTAAAATAAATTGTTTACCCTAGAAAAATTAACATATTGTCACAGAGTTCTAATTAAAAAATGTGACTACTCAGAAGTATTACTAATCTAATTTTGTATTTTTTTAATTCTCAAAACCCCACCCTTTACAATGTTACAATGGAAAAAAGTACAAAACCGCGTATTTAAAAAAAATGCATCGAAAAAAAAATGCTCCAAAAAATTGGTTTTTTACTTTTCTAAAGGGGTGAGTTTAAAGGTCTGAAACAAGGTAGTGCTCGTCTACACACGCACGTTTTAAACGTTTATATCTCACTTAATTTCCGTCATGCAGTAAATAAAACAAAAGCAAAATATTTGTTATTTAAAAAGCTACAATTTGATATCTAAGTAATTTTTTACGTATCTCCCTTAGTTTTCGAGTTATTATTAAGAAAAGGTCATTTTTTATTAAAATTCTGAAATTTGATTTTCACTTGCAGCTCCATTTTTTTCAAAATTAAACAATTTTAAGCGGTTAAAATTTTAGAATGCAATTATGATATATAGATAAAGAGAATTGAAAAGGAGGGCTACGACTCATTTTAAGTACGGTTGTAATTATGGGGTTGTTTTCGTAGATTTTAGCAGTCAAAAAATTTTGGTCCAACCTTATTTTAATCATAACTCACTCAACTTTTATGATACATACTTAAAAAAAAGAAAGGTCTTTAGAAGTGCTTTAAAAAATTATTATTAGTTTTCTTCGAAAAATAGGTAGATTTTGCCTTATTTGCCTTTGAAACTCTGAAATTTTGTGTTTGATGAATAACAACTAACCATTAACAAACCACAACTTGGTTTGTATTGGTTCTAAGCAATTCTTTTAAGCTACAAGTTTGTTATTTACAGTTTTATTGATAAAATGCATACTCATCAAGTTATTTGCAAAAAACCAATTAAAAACGTTGATTTTATCGACGAAAAACGCAGACTTTCGATCGCGAATATTTCGAAAACTATGCATTTTACAAAAAAAATGCATTAAACATTTTTTGCTTAGAAACAATTTTTCTATTCATTTCTGTGTTCAAAATATAAAATTTCCACCCCCAAGGTGGTTGGGCAACCACCCCCAAGGTAAAGGCGCCCTTCGGCATGATATAGATTTTGATCCTTGGACTATTCCCTATCTACTGTCAAAATTTTAAGTCATTTTATGCATTTTAAAAATTGGGAGGTAAAATGGTTCGTTTCCTGGACTATTACTATTTCATTATTTTGTTATTAGGCTTATGTGTCTTTTTAGCCTAGCAGCTTAGAGCAAGTACTCGAACTTCTTAAGTCGCCAAATGTCGAACCAGTTATTCGGAGATCTGCTTTGAACCAAGTAAGTGTCATGATGGAAGATCATTTACTGCATAATGTGTTTTTAGACTCGCATGGCATAGATCTAATGGTAGAAATTATGAAAACAGCCCTAAAAGAACGAGATTTTAGAGATTATCCCGATTCTATTATTCCCGTTGTGTCTATCCTAAAGAGCATTGCTTTATACCATTCGAGTATAAGGGAAGAACTGAGCCTAAATTGTGATGTGCTCTATTACACTTTAAGAGGTAAGTTGTAAATCTGGACAGCAAAAACTGAAAAAATATGTATTTTACATATCTTCTCTTCTGAAAAATACCTATTCTGTTATACAGAGTGGGGTTTAAAAACAAATGGCCAGATGTGATATATCATTAAAAAAAACGATCTCAAATTTTTGACTTACGAGGGGACTGTCCGAGGGGTGCATCGAGTTATAGGCTCCCACTTTACGTGCTTATAGTGTGGGTAGGTACCAACCAAACCCCAAAATTGTAGGTGCCAACTCGGCTTTGTTTCCGAGATATCGCCAGTCAAAGATGGGAGGACGCTTATGTACCGAATAGTTTGACCGTTAACACAAGGAGACTAGCGGTATGAATATCTAACCTGCGTCCCTACGGTCCGTGGTTCGAGACCCGTCAAAGATGTGTTTTTTTTTGTTTTAAATTTTGTTAAAATTTATAACTTATCATTATAAATTGCAAGAAATAAACAAAATAAATTTTACGCGCTTTATTGATTAAAACTTAGAAATTGAATGTCATTTTTTTTCTTATTTCCAAATCTCTTTTAATTTTTTTTTAAATATATTAAATAAAATAAATTAAGCCTAATTTACACTTTGGTATCCACTGATGAAATATTTTCGTGAAAATAAGTGATATATAGATATACATGAGCTTTTATATTGATTAACACCCGTCAGAGTGTACTCATGAAAATAAATACGTTGCTAAAAAAAATATTTAATTAATAAAACATATTTTTTAATCCTATATTCTTTGGTAATTTTTTAAAATATTCCTTAAGGCAAAAGAAAAATAAAAAATTGAAAAAAATATACAAACGATAAAAAAAAGATAAAAAAGATAAAAAAATTAAATTATGGTTAATGTATTCAAAATAATTTAAAAAAAGTTACAAGAGATTTGAAAAAAAAACACATTTAATTCGTATGTTATCAATAAAGGCGCGTAAAATTTATTTTAATTTTTTGCAATTTTTTATTGATAAGTTATAAATTTAAACAAAATTTAATACAAAAAAAGCACATCTTTGACGGGACACGAACCACGGACCGTCGGGACGCAAGTCAGATATTCATGCCGTTAGGCTAGAGATCGAACGCTGTAAGAACAACACCGATACGTCACGGTCTCATATGGCAAACTGATATAAAACCGTGACGTATCGGTGTTGTTCTAACAGCGTTCGATCTCTACTAGTTTATCTTCTTGACGCACAATCTATTCGGTATATAAGCGTCCTTCCATCTTTGTTTGGCGATTTATCGAAAACGAAGCCGAGTTGGCACCTACAATTTCGGTATTTGGTTGATACACTATAAGCACGCGAAGTGGGAGCCCATAACTCGATGCTCCTCTCGGACCGACCCCTCGTTAGACCTACGTTCGAAAAAAAACCGTTTAAGTCGCTATTATCTACACTTTTAAAAACTAAAGGATGTGGGTAAAGATCGGCCCTTTTTCGTCCATCATATTTATGAAAAGTCAAAGATTTCATTTAGGTTATTTTATTATATTTATAATAACTTTAAGTTTCTGTATTTACATATACAATAAATTGGTAAAAAAATCAGATATGCACGTTTTTTGACCTTTTATTTAAAAAAATTGTATGATGCACTTTCTGCACCAACATGATTTTTTATCTTTAATATTACACTTATTAAGCTTATAAACTAGAATTCATTTATTTTGGTGCGTTGAGTGCATCATGAATTTTTTAAAATAAAAGATTAAAAAACATGTAAAATGACAAAAGTTTAATAAAAATGGCAAATACAAATTGATAAAAACAGCGAATCACCATAAATTAAGATAATAAACCCCGAAATTGTAAGGACAAATAGCAAATTCAATATAGAACGTTTCACGAGGGTTTGTACTTACGTCATCAATGACGTCATAACTTGGAAAAAAGGTTTGTCGTAGCTAATTCATATAAATTCAATGCTGTTCACAATTTTAATTAAAGTTAGGCAATATTGATGCAAGTACGTTTCAAAGCGCTCTTTAGAGCACGTTCAGAATTGTTTTCTAATAAAATTTTAAATTAATCATGATCCGATTGCACCAATAAAATTTTTAATTTTCTTAAGGTGAAGCTAAGCTTAAATCAGATATTCGATTGGACTAGCGTTATCGGCGGATTCAAGATTCGCTTTATCTTAGCCTAAAAATATCTAGACTTAACGTTATTCTTGTCAATAACAAACCATAAGAATAAACAAAAGCTACTTACCTCTAAAACTGCAGGAAGTGGTAACAGGTTAATTCCTGCATCTCTTTCCTGTGTGAAATAGTCAATAAGGTATAAAATATTTTGTTCCCCTTCTGAATACCGTCGAGGCATTTTACACAATAAAAATGCGAAAATAAAAATAAAATCTGACGTTATTTTTCACAAAACAATTTTTTTGACAAGTTTGAAAAATGACATAATTTCATAACCCATATTTTAGGATATTATTATTGTAGCTTTAAAAAATCAGCTGTTGAACGGCAGCCATTTTGATTTTAAGAAACGACCAACCTTTTTGACGTCATTAATTTGTTTCAGTCTGTTTTTGACCTTTTTAATTTGTTAAAAAAGGTAAGGCAATTGATGACGAAAGTACAAACCCTCGTGAAACGAAGTTTACTCACTTTTTTCTTATATGTTTTAATCCCTTTAAATACACATGCTCACCTTCTGGTCATTTCATTGTTGAAGTCAAATAAATATGCAGTTCGTGAAAGTCTGAAATAAGATTGGGTGAGATCAAAGAACTTAAGAAAAGGTTGCCAAATTATGCTACTTTTTCCTTTATGAGTTTTTTATCTGTGGTTATGGGTTCATAGAGATAAGTTTGCCCTATTGTTTAATTAAAATACACTAGTCTCATTAAGAACACAAACTAACTTATATTAACAAATTACTCTACCCCTTACGGTTTTCTCAATACCCCGTCAATACAACCAAAATGCGTCAACGTGTACAGATCGACGTCTCGCCGCGCATTTCATTTTTTCGTATAACGAGAGATTTTGCGGCTAAACATTAAAGACAAAAAATATTGCTAATTAAACTTTTTTGAACACCTGCATGTCGGTTCGACTTGAGGTTATAAAGACGGCTTTTTACCAAATCAACGGATAGTTGCGGCAAAATATATTTTTTTTAATTTCAAAGAATAATATTTCGTTGGGATTTTTGACTCCTAGGAAGGGTACCAAATATGTATTTATTATTTGTTATTTGAGAAAAAGAACATATTTATAACATTTAATCTATGTTGCAGTTGTTCTACATTTATTATCAAGCATTTATTGTAAAATTCTTTTAAAATCTATTTTTTATTAATTTATACCAGACTCGTTTTATTTATTACATTGAACGTTAATATGCCCTTATATATCGCATTCTCAATATTACTTGGACTTTTATTCAAGTACGCCACAAAACAGCAGCGTCAGAGGGTAGAGAATTTATAATTTTTTCAAAAATAAATAAAGTGCAAATCTTAACGCAATTTAATGATCGTATCTCTATATTCTCTATATCAGTATATTAAATTATTTCTATGACACCCTGTATGTATAAACGTATACCTGATGTAAACACTTTTTATAATAATTCAGTCGAACCCACCATATCCATTTAATTTTTTTAAGGTTTATTTTTGTTTTTCACCGATGATAGAATGAGACTTGATGCATCCACCTTGTTATTTTTGCTGATCTTTAAAGATTTTGTGACTGGTTCTCCATCTAGAGCAGATCTTTCGATTCCTGCTCTTATTCGTGAAAAACTTCTTGTGCCGTTTCTTTGCAACGTTCATATGGAAAGTAGCGAGTATATTGGAGAAAATTTATATTGTAAGTATTAAACGGTACCACCTTTTAGCTCTATTTTCACCATATTTATTTCTAATCCTGACAAAAGTGTGATTAGTTTAAGTGTCCCTGGTTAGTAAAAAGGTTTAATCACTCTATTTTGCTTTCCCAAGAAAGGTTGGAAAATCACCTTTTTTCAATCTTAAAATTTTACTGAAAAACCCTCATCATCTGTGTAATATGTATTATAAAGACAGCACATACAATAATTCTATCGCTGGTTTTTTTTATTTCACAAAAAATCGTATAGTGAACCTTATGGTTTTAGTCCTAATCTTGGCCAAAGTATTCTGCAAATTACAGTACACACTATATTTTTTTCATACAGTGTGTCCGAAATTGGTGATGGCACTGAAAATCCACACACCTTGTATGTGTCGCAGACATAGGTTATTCTAGACAAATGGCTTTTGACTAGGCAAATGATATTTGCCTTAGCAAATGGCTTTATGAAAATTCTTTCTATTTTAAACCCATTTATCTAGGAAAATGGCATTTGCCGTAGTCCTTGTTAGGCAAATGACTGCTATTTTATAAACGTACATATTTATGTTTGGTTATGTGTACAGTGTGCATTGCTGCTTGCAATTTTAATACCTTTTGTGACTAGGTAAGTAATATTAAGAAATAAAAGTGCTCGTTGGTCAGTTGGCTGTTATTTCGTTTAGTGGCAGAAAAATACCTCATTCCATCGCAATATTGGGAGGTCACCCTACAAGTCTCTATACGGAGCAGACCCAAAGTTAGGCTTAGGATCCATGAATTTGCCATCAGATCTTATTGATAAAATATTAACTGAAGAGGATTTGGAATCCATAAATGCAGATGATAATTATTGTGATAGCGTCGCTATATTGTCAAACAATGTTAATCATAAATATGCTCTATAGTTTTGTGGGGGATCCATGTTTTAGCCTGTTTTATTTGGGTTACTCGCCTTTCTACTTTTTGGAAAATGGGACCCTCTTGGTCCGGGTCCCGGGGTATGAGGACTGAGCCGGTCCAGCCCTATTGACCCCTATGAACTTGCAGATCGCCTGCAACACAAAAGAAGAAAACCCCTGTAAAACTGTGGATTAATATTTGTGATTTTTTTGGGTTTTTTTGGGGGGTTTCCTTCTTTTGTGTTGCAGGCGATCTGCAAGTTCATAGGGGTCAATAGGGCTGGACCGGGTCAGTCCTCATACCCCGGGACCCGGACCAAGAGGGTCCCATTTTCCAAAAAGTAGAAAGGCGAGTAACCCAAATAAAACAGACTAAAAAATGTTAATGATCTAACAGAAAGCGTCAATTCCAATACAGAGGACGATATTCAGAAAGCAACTTTAAGTCAGGAAAGTGCAGAACAGGTTGTGGACTATCAGCAAATTGAAGCAGTTACGGAAGAAATGCAAGATGAGATATCCATAATAATAGAGATCGAACGCTGTTAGAACAACACCGATACGTCACGGTTTTATACGGGTTTGCCATATGAGACCGTGACGTATCGGTGTTGTTCTTACAGCGTTCGATCTTTACATGAAAATCCGGCAGGGGCGAACACAGAAGACAATACCATAAAACCTGCAGTTTTACGCTGCTGTGTTTGTGGCAATGGGGGTACTTACAATTTTTGTGTCAGAAAAGAAAATATTAGATTTAATAATGACAAAGAGAAGCAAAACTATTTTTAACGACATAGACATAGGTTAATATGTCACTCTTGTTGTTCCAAAATTTGATAGGTATTATACTTGAATAACAAAATGGCGTCTATCGTATAGGTACAAAAACGGGTGTGTTAAAAAAGTGGTTGACCTAACGCCCATTTCAGCAATTAGCTTTAATTGTAATGAAATTCCTCAAGACCGTTCCATTTCAGTGAGAGAAGCCTGTACCGAGCAGTCGATGTTTTATGGGCAAGGATTTTCAAAATATCAATGTCAGCCATCAAAACATCAATGTAATACAAATCGATGTGCTTGTTTTAAGTCTAAAAATATATGCAACAGCAGGTGTCATTCTAGCAATCCTTGTCAAAACAAATAATTTATATAATTTTGTTAAAAAATAAATGTCTAATAAATAAACTGGCGTTTTTTATTTTAGAAGATATTTCCATTTCCATTTGCCTAAAGTGTGCTTAGGCAAATACCACCAAATGCTATTTGACTAGTCAAAAGGCATTTGCCTAGTCATTTAGCATTTTAAAAAGAACAAAACACTATTTGCCCAGGCAGATACCATTTGCCTAGTCAAAAGCCATCCACCTAGAATAACCATTTATATATATATATATATATATATATATATATATATATATATATATATATATATATATATATATATATATATATATATATATATATATATATATATATATATAAGTAATTGGTTGCGGTGATTGAACTTTGAAGTTAGCAGCGGTAGCAAGTCCCTGGTAGCCCAAGTATGGTTCGAGTGGTTAGAGCTGTTAGCAGTTTGAGTGGTTAGAGCTGACATGTGAGGGTGAATTTCACATCCTTGTATAAATCTGACTTGAAAAATAAACACATAAGTAAACAAAGATTTGCAGGTTAGGTACACTTCAAAACTTTAAAATGAAATTAAAAAATAAGTAAAGCAATGTCAGAGATAAACTTGTGTACATTTTCATGGGATAGAAAGGGAAAAAATCGTAGCAAGGGCCTGTGGGTGGTCTTTCTATTTCTATACTCCAAACTAGCCATTCGGAAATCCGATAATAGCCGAGAAAACTTACGAAGTCGGGTTTAAAGAGGTTTTCTATTATAGACAAGTGTTTTTGATGCTTATATTGTTGTCGAGCAAATTTAATACAAATAAAAGCGTTTTTATTCCTATATACCCGACTTTGCACCTCGATACAAGCATCAAAGTTTCAAAATAATCGCCAAGAGTCTTTAAAAGTCAAGCCACTGTTTTACATATTACACAGATTTCAATGTATATATAAGGTGTATTTTTATTTCTATTTTTATTCTTAATTTTTTTAAGTCCGCCACACGGTTTTTACCTAGAAAAACTAAATCTAGATATTTTTCTGCATGGTGATATAGTTTACCGATATTGTTATGATCATGCAGAGAAAAAGTTTTTATTTTTTTAAGCAAAAATCGTGCATCGGCTAAAAAAATTAAGTGTTTAACTTGGCTTAAAAATGATTGGGGATTTTAAAAATAATTTTTATTTTAAGAGAAATTAGTGGAGTACCATCAATGCCTGCCAAAATAGTTAGGTCTGGTGGAAATTAAAAAAAAAAAAAATGTGGACACTAAAAAATGCCTCTTGATACATAGAACATGTACGCCAAATTTCATTAAAATATCTAAAGTGGTATTACAGATATCAATAATAAATTATTTATTTTTGAAAATTTTACCACCCTGTATTTCAAAAGTTAAAACGTTTAGGCTATACGTTCATATAAACTTTTCTTATTAAAATGAACCCATTCATTTAGAAAACAACCTGTATACGTTGTAAAAAATAAATTTTTTGATAAATATTTTTGAATAGCAGCGTAAAAGGCCAAAATTTTACAAAAATATTTTTTGTTTTAATTATTATTTCCTTAGCAACAATATTTCGTCCGAAAAAGTTGTTGTTAATAAACTCCACAAGTCAAATGTGCTAGGCAATGATTCGATAGTGTTAACTGACGGGGCAATTTTAAGTCACCAATAATTATTTATGTATGTTTTCAAACCTTCCGACAAAAGACGTTACCAGCTAACTGACAAATAACTTGTTTGTTTGTTTACTTTGTGGAGAAGATTTACTGTATTTTAAAAATATTTTTTTGCAGGTATTATAGAAGATAGATGGAGCCTCAGCTCTATACAAGTACAATGGAATGCAGATATTTTCGGGGGATTTTATAATTTAATTAAACTGGAGGACGACGATCCCATGAATAAACCTAGTATTAAGACCCCGGATATTTTACTGTTAAATAATTATGATTTAATACAGATTAAATCATCTTCGTTGCATCATTGCATTAAGAAGTACCTTTATTCAATACAAAGTGCTACAACGCACGGTGTAGTAATAGAGTGTGTAATCAAGTTAACACTGTGAGTATTTTATAATACTAGTACTAAATGTATTTTGTGATTATAGCGACTAATAAATGATATCACAGATATTATTTTTTATTCGCTCTTGACATTCAAAAACATACTTCTGGTCTAAAAAAAGGTTTGGTGATATACAAAATCCGTATTTTTATTTGATAATAAATATGTTAAATTATTTTTTTGCTTTATGTATTTAAAGAGCATTTCCATTTATCTGTTATATTTATTTACTAATTTATGATAAATTAAAAGAAAAACGATTGCCGTTATAACATATCGTCGCTGCTCCAGAATAATAGTAAGACAACTTGAAATTCTTAATTTTTGTTTTTTTGCGTTCTTTCCGATAATATACTCCTATAGAGTTGTCTTGGTATAATAATTTGACTTAAGTACAGAATAATACAGAGATAACATTTAAAATCTTTGAAACGGACTTGACAAATTTTTATTATCCAGAAAATTATACAAAGACATTTTGAAATATTTTCGTATTACACAAAAACTTTAAGAAAGCATTTTAAGTTGTCTTTACTTTTAAAGTGGCTCGGATGTCATGTACTTTAAAGAAAGTTATTAAAATGGTGCTTAAAAAATATTAAATATCCACTGCTCCAGCAGGCTTTAAACGAAAGACCAAAAATAACCTACAAGAAACAGAAAATTTTACTTTATTAACGCACATACCAAATGAACACTGTTAGTCGATAATTTTTGGATAATCATAATTTTGAGCAATAAAAAGTTGGTTTTTAAAATTAACTACATATTTACAAAAGTTTATTTATAGTTATTTTTCGCACTATAGGAAATCCACATTTTTAATTTAATTTGTAATAAAGCCTATATATTTTTTATATATAAATCTAAGTTCCAAATATTTCGGGTGATCTTTATTAGTTTTTTCTTTAATAAAAATCGTACGTTTTTTTTTGATAAAAATATAACATTCTAATATAGTTTTTAAGTTTCCTTGACGGTTTTGTTAAAATACTAAAAAACATAAAGTTAAATTGAAAACATAGGGTTTTTTATATATAACACGGTCACCTTAAATAAAAAACGAAGACATTTAATTTTGTGTTGTCGTCTTTTCGGCATAGGAGTGAGACAAGTACTTTTTGCTTAAACAAAAAAAATTGTACACTTAGAATAACAGATTGTATTGCGTTGTCACTATCTGTAAATACTTATAAAATGCGATACGTTTTATTTCTATAATTCTAAAGGTTTTCCAAATACGCTAATTTTAATTTTAAAATGCCCAATATCACAAAACTTCCCTTTTTAGTGGTCTTACTAATATACTGGAGGGACGACGATAAAGTGTATTCTAAACCTAGCCATATCCTTGCATTCTTTGTTAAAATATAAAAAAGTAAATTTAAAACTTTTTAGCCTGCTTTTTAAAAATATACGCTAAAAGAAACGGCCGCGGCCGGTTTAAATAGTCTCTTTTGTATTAATTTTTTGTTTTTACAAAGTGTATAGGAATACATTTTTAAAGGCTAATAAAAATTGTCTTGAAGTTTTAAAATTAATTTATTGAAGCAAAAATACACACAATATAGGGAGATTTCATGTTTTAAAAATTATATTGTCGAGGTGCCTTCCATATTGGTAGAAACACACCTGCAATGCCGTCTTCATATGGTTAAAAACTACTAAACGCATCATTTAGGTGTAATTACAATAATTTCTTTCCGTATTTTTTGTTTTAATTTTTGCAGGCCTTAAACTTTACTTTTAAGGTATCCCCACACAAAAAGTCTAATGGGGTGAGTTCGGGAAACCTAGCTGTCCAGATTAGGTTTCCAAAGCCCGAAGCATTGCAAAATAACTGTCACTATTTACAGGTTGGGCTATGCCACCTCCGTTGAAATATTCCTCAATAATAAACGCACGATGCGCACCACACTAACGATCGTTTTTTACTAAATAAGTTTCGATCCACTATCGAAGAACTGTAAGCCGACCGCGCTAAGTTACACTATTGCTAAGTTATTCGAGTTTAAAAAGGGAAATCCATTCCTGAACACCTTGTATGTAAAATATTAGGCAAACAGGGCAATATTTGTGGCTTTTCTCGTTTTTAAAAAATGTAAAGAAGACATCTTGTATATTTTGCCCGTAGATTCCTAAAGAATAGTTAATAAAATGATTGATATAAAAAAGATGCAACTTTAAGTAAAAATTTTATTAATAGACACCTTGTTTGTTGGATCTTTTTTGAAAAAGTATCATTTTTTGGACACCTATCGATAAAAAAAATAAAATAATTTTTTTATAAAATACAAAGCTTTTAAGCTATTCAGAACATCAGTTTTACTCAGTTTTTTCAACTCTGTTAGGATAGCTTAAATATAATAGTAAAGACACATTTCTCTGATTAAATCGATCTTGTATTATTTATTGTTTTGAAGATTGCAAAAGTGACTTGACCAACTCAGAAATACTTTGTTTACTATGAACTGTTTTGATTTTAGATATATTAATCTATATAAAATATCCACCCAATTAAGTGACAATAATGAAAACAACCAGTTATTATCTCATCCTTGGGAAAAGTCTTTTACAAGATTCCTGGAGGTGTTACCATCGAGTGATGAAGATATTCAGTTGTTAAAAGTCGTTGTGAAGTTTTTAACTTTGCTAGTTACTTTTTATAAGGCATCAGGTATGGTATATGTTTTATAATAATCATTATTTTCAGGATTGATAAAGGAATTTTGCATTTCAAACATTGGATTAAATTTTTAAATTTTTTTAATGGTTTAATTTCTATTCGAGGTGCTTGAGTAAAATATATAACAAATAAAACTGTCATATTCACAGGCGCTGTATTTTCTATTATATTTAAACACTTTTTAGAAGATTGTTGGATAACTAAATTTCTTAAAAACCCAAGTCATTGCCTACTCGACATATTATCTCCTGAGAATACAGCTGATGAAGATACAAAAATACTGAGTCAAGAACTTCTGAAGCTTATCACATCGTGTGTCGTTCGAGAGCATCACTGTTTAGATTATTACACATCAGCTAGTGATGTTACCGTAGTGAATCAGGCTGGCACCATGTGATTATGATTATTTGTGATAATATGAAATTTAATAGTACTCAGCATTTTTATAACTTAGGTAAGAATAAAAAGAATTTTCAAAAAATAATCAAAATATGGATTTTAATATAGATATTTAAAGTATGGGCGTTTTTTATAAAAAGCACAATGTAGCAAAAGGAAATATTTTATTTAGGGATGCAAGTGTAACTTAATATTTTTTTTATGCGACAGTACTGCCGAATGATAACACCAAATTTTCCATTTCCTGCTTTAAATAGAGTGAGATATATTTTTTGTTAGTTTAAATAAATCAAATTGTAACAGTTATTTAAATTATATTTTGTCAAACAGCTACATATCAACCCCGAATTAACCAAGGTCCAAATTTGTGACTTAAAAAAAAATTAAAATTTAAAACAGTCTTGTCTGTTTTTCGTATTTTAAAAAAAACTAAGTAAAAATTACATTATTATGGCTAATTAAGTTTTTTTAATACAAAAATCAGAATGCTAATTCCTTAAATGATCTTTGTACAGGGTCATTCAGCGAGGACTAATTAAATTTGGCTTTAAAAAAGTTAAAAACCACTTTATTTCAAAAAAAAACTAAAGTAAACATTTGGATTGAAACAAAGATGATTATGGCCAATTAACGTTTTTTTTTAATGAAACACTATCAGCCTATCAGAATTGCCTTAAAATGATCTTTGTAACCGTATATCACAATGTGACATTAAATTGGCTTTAAAAATGGAGTTAAAAAAGCATTTATTTTAAAAAATGTGGAGAATTTTCGAAAGTAGAATAGGAACAGCATATTTTTATTTGTCCATTCAAAAAAATAAATTATCATCACCTAGTAGAAAAATGATTGTTTAATAAATTGGTCAAATAAAGGTATGCTGTCTAACTATATTTCTAAATATTGAGAGTTGCTTTAGATTTTTTTTAAATTAATATAAAAAATCTAGTCACCTTTTACGAGTGTTAATTAGGCTAAAACAATATAAAGCTCACTGTAAAATATTGTTTCTTTTAAAATCACAGCTCACTAAATTTTACTGTGGTCCAAGTGATAGTGTAGCATGGCCTACTGAAGTTTATTTGAATAAATGCTTTTTGACGCCATTTTTAAAGCAAATGTCACAGTTTGAAACATGGTTGATAAGATAATTTTTAGGGCTAATAGAAAAAATATACAGGGTGGTATTTAAAAAAATACATTTTAGTTACTTTCAGTTAAACCGGAAGTCGTTAAAATAAACTATTTTTTTATAGTTTATTTTGATTTCTGGGAATATCACTTTAAAAGAAAAATTATTTGGCTTTTCTCCAGAATAAAAATATTTATATATTATTTTAAAAAGTTATACTTTTTTTAGAGATTATTATGGAGAGCTAGTCTGCTCTCGCAATAATAGTAACAAAAAACATGAAAAGACATGAAAAGGTTTAATTCTTTATAAAATTGATTTGTTTTAAGTACTATAATAAAATAATTATTTTTATGAAAATTATATAAAAATAGAAAATAAACTTACTTATTACGCGTTGCCAATGTTTTCAAGTAAGTTTATTTTCTATTTTTATATAATTTTCATAAAAATAATTATTTTATTATAGTACTTAAAACAAATCAATTTTAAAAGAATTAAACCTTTTTCATGTTCTTATGTTTTTTGTTCATTATTGCGAGAGCAATATTCCATAATAATTTAAAAAAGTATTTTTTAAAATAATATATAAATATTTTTATTCTGAGAAAACAATAATTTTCTTTTAAAATAAACTATGTTTTGAAGGAAGGCATTTATGCGCTATAGAAAACTTTCCAATTTTCGACTAATATCTTTGTAAATTAGAATGTAATCAGCTGTTACATGTCCGCTGGTTCACCCGTTATATAGGTAAAAACAACCTTGTTAAACAAAAATGTATTCTAAAAATCCGTATTTAAAAAAGTTTAAATGCTTTAGTCAGGGAGTTTGAAGAATTAATGCTAGTATGTTAGATAATCAAACCCAGTTAACGTGATTTTAGGAAAAAATGTGTTTGCTTAAAAACTAAAAAAGACCAGCAAAAAGGGGATTCGCCTTCATTAACTGGTTTAAGCAAAAACTCAAAATATTAACCTAGTAGCCTAGTAGCCTATTTGTTTAGCCATTATCTTTTTTTGTAGCTTACTTGGATGCCCTTCTTTCATGTTTAGTACATTTAACAGCTACATTAGGCTGGAGTAACAGTAAAGCTGGTTCTCTAGCCAAAGAACCTCTACCACAATTGATATCCAGCCTATGTGAATTGTTAACAGCTTTTCACTGTGGAAAGGGACCAACAGCGGCTATATCTGTGATGGGATTAAGTATATCGAGAAACGTGCTGTTAATTCTTAATCACTTATTGGCTGAAATACAAACTTCCAAGGTTAAGGTAGGATAAACATAGTTTTGGTGGTTTTAGTTTATACATCTTTATAGAAATAGTGTAATATATTAAAATAGATAAACTGTTAAATAAAATACAATGTAAAAATAGTTTTTGTTAATAGCGTCAGCAAATCTTTGACGATTTAATTAGCTTCTTTATAATATTTACTCCAAATAAAGCAGTAAAGAATAAATCCCCCCCCTCAATTCCAAATTTATTTGTGTCTTTATGTAATCTAACCCCTGTAGATGCTTCAGCGAATATATTTAATATATTTTTTACCAAAAAAAATGTAAATTGGAATATATGACTGGTTAATGATGCGGTTTTCCAATATAAATGATTTAGTTACGTCATGAAGTGGCCAAAAGTAAATAGTAAGAGAACTTAATTTAATTACTGCAAAATCAGTTAAGATCAATTAATAGTGTCATCTATTTACTACCAATGCCTCCTATTTGAAAATGAATGCTAGCACCTATTATTTCTCAAAAATTAAATAAATACAGTGAAATTCGTTTACAGCGACACCGCTTATAACGACAATCCAAACATAATGACAAATTTTAATCAACTTATTTAAAACCATTTATAAAATAATGTAAATACAACCGGATTTAACGACATCGCTTGTGACGAATCGGGCTATAGCGACAAAATTATACTGTTTATTGATTTTTCGCTCCGGTTATTAAGCCGCGTTTACACGATGCCAGTTGAGGAGACAATTGACAGAGGACAGCAGCTTACTGATATAAAATTATTGGCTACGTGTAAACACCTCTGGCCAATTGGCTTGCCAACTCCCCTGCCAATTGTCCTGAAATTCGACTGTCTCCAGGAGTAGACAGAGGACAATTGACTGGGCGCAGTAACGCCCCCTACCACTCTATCACGGCAGTGGTCTTGACAATTGGCACCGTGTGAACGTGGTAGGGCAGTAGATATCTCGTTTTGGTCAGTTTGCCTTCATCAGTCGAGACGTCTACGTGTGTGAGTTTAATTTTAACTTAGGAGGCAGTGCTTTCCTCATTATTGTGTCTTGTTTAGATAGTTTACTTTCAACAAGCTGCAATAGTTTGTCAAAAATTTCCGCACTCATCCTTAAACAAGCTTTATATTTCAAGGAATCCTCCATTCGTAACTCTTTTATCAATTGCGATGAAGCTCCGCGACTGTCTCTTTTCAATAGCCATTTCCTTGGCCATTCCCTCTCCTTATTTAACGCTTCTTCGAGATCATCACACATTACTCTCAATTCATTACGAGACACAACAGACGATGAGGACTTTGCCATTTTTCGTCACCAAATGCCGTGGCAATAGTTTTGCCGTGTGAACAAGTTCTCATTCAATTGAACTGGCCTCAAACATTCACGCAACTGGCCCCAACAATTGTCTCCTCAACTGGCATCGTGTAAACGCGGCTTTAGGACGAAGATTAGCAATTGCGATTGCGATTCAAAACTTTATAATGGATGTGGAATCTCCGGACATTGTTTACGTATGCACCTTATATTGTAATTCGTATACGCTTGTTCTTCGTTTTGAATGGACGGTTGTTTAAAGTCAAGAACTGTTTATGTTGTGTTAATTGTAAAAAAGTGTTTCTGTGGTGGCATAAGCATCTAAGTAAAAGAGAAAGGTGCTTTCTGTAGAAGATAAGAGCGCTAAATTCTCGAAATATAGGAGTTTTCTACTCACATTTAAGTGTTATAAATATTAATTTTACTTCGCATAGCTTCCGCCCGATATAACGACCAAATTTTTATGGCCCCTTCAATGTCGTTATAATCAGATTTTACTGTATAGATATTTAATCAGATGAAATAAAAGCTGTATTAAAATTAATATATACAAAGATATTTAACAATTTCGTATTCCCATTTATTAGTCAACTCTTTCAGTTTTCTTTTAAAGCATATTTTTGTATGTCTTGAACATAATTGATATCTAGCTTATATCAGCAGATAGAAGATATTGGTGGTAAACAGTTTGTATCAAGTATTTTCGTTTACGGTTACTTCTAACGATAGTATCTTTAAAGATAGAAACTACATCAATCTTTTTGCCCACTATTTTGTTTAGCAAGTTTAACTGAACTTTGTCATTCCTTTTATAAAAAATTTGATTTTTCAAAACAAAGCGGGTAATGTATATGCATGAGTCGGACAAACTCACAACTTCAAGGTTTTCGTAGTTAATGTTTGTACCAAAAAGCTAAAAAAGGTCTAAAAATGTTATACGTTTATGCCAAATCTCTTGATAAAACAACACCTACAAAAGAGATTTACAAATTACACATATAAAAATCTTAAATCTTAAAAAAAATACTACATTAAGTATACCAAACTAGCTAGTTTCAGTGCTTTTTGCCAGTTTATTAGAAGTAATTCCAGAGTTAACTGTCCTTAAAGCCTCTCAGGACCACAAATGAACTTTATTAGAAACTGTGAAATGCTAGGTACTTAGAAAGGAAGAGCGACGAGTTAGGTATAACTGGTTTCTGTCATGACCCAATCCTAGTTTGTACATTGACTACTGTAAGGCCACGATACCAGGTGGGGATTTTAATAAAAGGGTGCTATAAATCACTCTAAAAACTGGAAAATACTTTCACAGTTATCTTAGATGGCAGGGTAAATTCCTCTCTGGACACAGAGTTAAAAATACGATTATTCCTCGCCTACAGCGGTCGTAACTCAAAAAGCTTTATAGCTCTCCACACCAATGTCCACTTTTCAAAGGTCAAAATGGAAGTAAGCTATCTACACAATAACCTGTTTTTATCCAGTCCATGGCCCTACTCAGGTGCATTTCAAAAAATTACGTTCTAAATTCATTCGTAATTTTTATTTTTAATCGCCATAATCTAAATAAAATATTTCTAATATCCTAAAACTCTAAAACCGAAAACTCTAAGTCTATATCCCAAGTAATAATTAACTTTCTGGGCGTCGTTTAACACGGTGAAGCTTCACAAGCGTATTTTGGGGCTTTTAATGAGAAGACCTTTTTTTATCTTTTTTATTTATTTACCCAAACATAGGCGATAGACACCAGCGTAAATTAAATGATAAGTCATTGTGCATGGATTAATAAATTACAATTTTTAAAATTAAAAAATTTAAATAATCAGTAAAACATTATGTATTTTAGAGGTGGGAACGATGCTTTTTTCAAGACGACAGTGAAACAACTTCAGTTAGAAGCTTTTTAGCACTATGGGCTAGTAGAGATGTTGTCTTGAGAGCCGCAGCTCTACAGTTATTTAGTAGCTTGGCTAGTTCACCGAAAGCTGCAGATGAAATAATTAATGGTAAGCAATAGGTTTTTTTATTAAATATCTTTAGGTTTAATAATAATAATAATAATAAATTAAATATCTTTCAAATTGCAACGTTCACAAAACTGTCTGGGCAGTTTGAAAGAAAGAGACAGAAAAGAATTTTAATTAAGGTATTTTTATGTCATAATCGATGTTTTTGTGCCTTTTCTGTAGCACAAATCGTTATGATCTTTAAATTACTGGTTCACATATGCGATTACCGTCGCACGGTAAATAGTTCAATCTCATTTTTTTAAAGATGGAAATCAAATAAAAATTAGATGGTACTAAATCCGATAAATGGGGCATACTAGTATTGTTTCGTTGAAAAACCTATCTTGTTGGTTGCTAAAATTGCCTTTGCCATTTTCTTTTCTTTCTACTAGTTATTGACTGTGTGTAATAAAACATTCACGTAAAACAGAAATATGTATACAAATTGTTAAAAAAGGTGGAACCGATCGTGTTGAAATTTTATAAAGACCTAATATTTCGGTTAATATATTGTGTACCCACACAGTTGAGATATTTATCGTGTTACTTTTACCTTTTATTTTACCGGGTATATGGGTAAAGTACTTTTAGTAAAAAAACATTACCACTAATAAAAAAGTACTGTGGCTATGTTCTTTATTTATTGTTGTGTCACCATTCACTTATTAAAAGATATTGTTCTAGACGGACCACCGAAAAGTGCTTCATATTCAGACTTTGCTACATTTAAACACCGCTGATCAGCGAAACGCTTACGTCGAGTGCCGCATGTTCATGGAGGGCGATGAATCGGCAGAACACATACTGTGTTCGTGCCCAGCAATGGCACGACTAAGATTCGCAATCCTCGGCAATGACACCTTGTTGCCGGGGGAGGTGAAAGATCTCTCTCCCAACAGAATCATCAGATTTATTAGATGTCTGGACCTGGTGGGAGAAATATAAAAGAGTGTGAGCCACAATAGTCCGATCGGTCGCGGTGGAAGGGTGTTATACCCACTCACTTTAAACCTACCTACCTACGGACGGGTGAACATCGGCAAACACCGTGAGGTGATACGTGTACTTTCGTGAGTTGTCCCAAAAATATAAAAACATTTTTGATGCCGTTCATAATTATTATAATTATTTTTACAATCAATCCATAGGTTATCACAGCTTCTTTGCCACGTTACATGCAGTAATCCATTTATTTATTGTTGCAAATGATGCAGCAGACTTATCCAATATTCTGTCTAGATCTGCTCCACTTTAGGACGTTTTCATGCTTTTTATATTGAAATTTATACATTATCACATCGTTACACTATTTTTTCCCTTTTTTTAAATTTCACTAAACATCTTATTTGAAACAATGTCAAAAATAAAAAAACAAGTTATCAATGCGTCTAATGTTTTTAATAAAAGTTCCTGAAAAGTTCAACTGTATAATAAAAATTAATGGATTGCTAAGCTACTTGCATCGGTCTTATTAACTTCTCGTGTTTTTGATCAATGTACCATGGTAACTGTTTTGACGGTTGCCTAAGGTTTTTTTTTTGAAACTAACGCTTTAACATTGCAAGTTTTTTTTGAAAAATATTGTTATTTTTTTCTTTCATAAAAAAATACGATACGTATATGTTTCAGCCGTTTGTGGTCGACGTCAATTTATAGTTTCTAGTTCTTAAACTAGCAAAGCAGTAATGTTTGGGCGATCATACACGTTTTTAAGTTGCCTTCTTTAGTGCGGTAAATCTATTTTTTAGCCACTTAAATAACAGTTCACGGGTTTACGTTATTCTATGTCCACTAATTTTTAGTTGGTATAAACATGCGCATTTTGATTATATAAACTGAAACCAAAGTTAAATAAACAAAAAAAACCTTTAAACATAATCAAAAACCAAATAAGACCAACAAAAAATAACGTAAAAATTTAGAATACAAGTTCAGTGCTTGAATCCCAGGGTACACACTGTATGTATTTACTAAATCACAGTTTTCTCTTTAATTATTGTATTTTAGATTTAAGATATGACAATGGAAACATTTATGAATTAGCATTTAAAGTGCTTATAGATCATACAGAAGCAGGAATTGTGAGAGAAAATGCAGCTCTTTTATTAGCTAACCTTACTAACCACAGCTTTTCTATGTCTGATAGTAAGACGTCTGTTTTATTGAGTGTATCATCAGCTAATATACGGAAGCAGGTATTTTTTTATTTTATTTTTTTTAATGGCATTCTACGTCTTGTGAGTAGCTATAGTAGTTTTTAGATTGAACGAATTTATTTTAAGTTTTAGTTACTTTTTTTTATATATGTACAGGGTCTTTGATTATATTTACGTGGCTTCTGGAGCCTTTACTTTTGAAGACAGAAAAAAATGTTTTATATAAAAATTGTGGGTTTTTCCATATTATATTTTAAAATTATAAGAAAAAAAAATCGCAATAAAAAAATGGAAAAATATAGGCAACTTCAACGTTTTTAAATGGAACACCCTGTATATTATGCACTACAATAAAAGATCTTTCATTTCTGATTTCAAATATATATACATTGATGATATTTGGATGAACCATTTTTGAGATATTTAAGCTTAAAATATAAATAAATTGAAAAAAAATCATTTTAGTATCAAGAAAGTTATGAAAACGATAAAATTGTTGTAATAAATTTGACGTATTGATATTGTAAAAAGTTAAAATTTATCATTTTAACTATTAAAAGTAGTTTGTATCCCTTTTTTGTCGATGGGCTATTTAGAAGAACAAAAAATCGCCATTATGCGTCTTTTTTATGATAACAATAATAATGTGACTACAGTGCAAAGGGATTATTACTTAATATATCCTTAACAACGGGTACCATTGACAGATTCTATTAAATACATAGTAAGAAAGTTTATTGAACGAAAAAGCTTTAAAATGAAGAAAAGGACTGCAGCACGAAATGAAAACAAAGTTTTGGATATCCTCGTTTTTTCAGGATAATTATATCTACTTTTTCTATTGAACTAGCATTAACTACTTTTAATAATTTTAGAAAATCCTGAAATATCAATTTCGGATGCGGCATCTGAACTTAATAAAACAGATTATAAAATTTATTTATCCTTACAATTTTACAAATTATATCCTTATAAATTTATGTCCGTTCATAATCTTCCTGGACAAAACATGCAGGACAAACCTAAATATGCAAATAGCTAGGTTTATGCAGCAGGATCCAAAGTTTTTAAATAAAATTCTATTCACCGACAAGTCTTCCTTTACTTTAGCAGGAATGTTTAATCACAAAAATAAACATTATTAGTCCAGAGAAAACCCTCACCAAATTCAGCAACATAATAATTTTATTGTTTTCATGGCTTTCTTGATACTAATATGAAACTTTTTGTAATGTATTAATAATTTAACCTAAAATATCTCAAAAATGGTTTATCCAAATATCATCAATGCATATATATTTGAATTAAAAAAAAAAGATCTTTCCTTGTAGCGCATAATATACAGTGTGTTTTACTTAAAAAGTTGAAGTTGCCTATTTTTCCTTGGATCAAAGAAAACAGTTGTTTATACCGGGATAATACGGTCTTGCTTGAACATCGCCGCGAAAAATGTTTAATTTTAAGGACAAGTTAATAGTAATTAAAATATTACTTTTGGTATTGGTCATAGAAAAAAGATTATTTACAAGAACTCAAATTTTATAGATATTTTAATTGTTTTTTTATTTTAGGATCTTAGCGCGGAATTTTTAAATTTATTGGAAGAATTCGATTTTTACAATCATCTTGACGTTATTTTAACTTCTCTGTTTACATTAAACTATATGACTACGTCAAATCATGATGAAGCTAACCATTATAAGTACTCGGATACAGAAAAAACGTTAAGTTCAGTCAGCGGACCCCCAGAATTTTCAATTAATATAACTACACCAGGATTTGTTAAAGCAGTTTGTATATTTTTGTACAATGTTGTCGATTTGGCACCTAAGGACATCTGTGGGAGGCTTCATGAGAAAGGACTTGTAAAATTAATATTTAGGTGAGAATATTCTGTAAGTTTTTTAGGTTTACATATTTTAAGATTCTTACAAAGAAACTAACTTTTTTATAAAAACTACATTAATTAAACCAAATGTTGGCGGAGGTTTCCTACAAAATCTAAATTGCCCCCGAGTCTTATTTACAATGGAGAAGAAGCAAAATCCGGATCTTCTTCTAGTCAATGAAATGCACATATTTAAACCTTGTATATGAAAAAATACACTGAACAATACTCACACCTAAATTCTAATAATAGATAGGAACAAGAAGTCATAGGTACTTTACATACCCATGCAGCATCTTAAGTAGAACAGTTACAATGATCAATTATACAATCGACAAATATCAGCATGAGACAAAAAAGTTCCAAAACCAAGACTACACAATACCAAACATTTATGATAATGTCGAATATTAAAAGAACTTTGGAAAAGATCCGCAGTATCGCGAACAAGTATTATATTAAAAGGGCATATAATCCCAAACAATGCTAAGTAAGTATTTTTATTTAGACGAAACAGGACAATATTTCAAATAAGGATTGCATTTGCCGTATTTTCTGTAAGGGTGGTGAAGTATACATTGGAGAAAAGAAGATGACAATATATTGAAAATAAATTTTATTTATCGGTGATTTCGTTACCTATATTTGCGCACGCAAGAAAACTTGGAGATACTTTGTGAAGTGCGTAGTTAAAAGACCCCACTTAATTATATAAAATAAATTTCGGAATTTTTTTTTTAATCTCCACAAATTTATAGTTCCCAACACGCTGATTAAAAGTTTCAATGAGCACGAAACCCGATAACACCTTCAATTCCCTCCCCAAAATTATTCCCAAGAGTCAGGGTGCCTTTCCAAAATAATGTAGATGACCCTATAGCCACCCACACAGTCACTAGACTTAAACTTGACATCCCCCAAACATTCAACTATTCTCCTCCACCACCTGAACCTTCCAACGACGATTCAAAGCCTGATATGTGACTTTGCTCTGTTTATGGCTTGTGAAACCGTTTGCTCGTGAATTTCGTAACACAGCCACTTAAATGATCACTTCCCAATCGCTTTTATTCCCAATAATTGAACATTCATCCCCACCCCTTCCATCTTCACCCAATACCAAAGTCATATGACCTTTTCCTGCTTACTGCCTGTGAAACCGTTTGATCATGAATTCCATTTCACAACCAGCTAAACGATCACCACCCAATACCCTTCCACAACCATAGTTGATCCTACTACCTCTAACATGACCCTCTACCAAAGCCTGCCAAGTAACTTCCCTGCTCAAAGGTTGCGAAACCGTGTGTGTGTGTGTGTTATGTCCATTTGATGGCAAGTACATTTTAAGTTTGGGTGGGGGTTTCACATACCAGGCTTTGGTCGGGGTTGGGAAGGAAAGTAGTTGAATGTTTGGGGAATGCCAGGCTTAAGTCTTGTGACTGTGTGGGTAGCTGTGGATTTGACTACAGTATTAAATTTATTGATAAAGATATTGACCAATAATTAGTCAAATGCATCTTTCCGACCTTTGCAGGTGATTTTGGGGGAGATTGAAGGACTTATCGTGTTTCGTGCCCATTAAGACTTTTTGTTTAATCAATTTAATTAATCTGTAAAGTTTCAAAAAAATTGGCGGAAACCCATTTTCCTCGAGGATTTTGCGGCGTTTTTTAGACTTCCATTGTCTTAACTTATTTAAATAGCACGATGTTTCAACTGGTATCTCTTTAGCCGTCTTCAGGTGAACACAATATTCGCCTGAAGACGGCCGAAGATACCAGTTGAAACGTTGTGTTATTTAAATATATTGAAAAAATAAAAGTCAAAAAACATCTTTCATTCAACCTACATCGTTGCCTATTACCTTTAATTACCTTTAATTATTGTTTGTGTTTTGTTTAAAGAAATACAAGTATGGAAACATTTTACAAATATAATTACAAAAATATTAAGGCAATATTTGTTCAGTTTTCAAAATTAGCAGGCTGCAAACAATGCTTTTTGTCTACCACTCGGTATTATTTTATAAATAACTAAAATCTGTTACAAAAATTACTTTACTTTTAAACAGCGATTTTATGAAACTTGTTTCTTTTTGTGTAATATCTTTAACAATTTTAGAACTTTGTGTGATCCTTCAATGGCTGTGGACAATACAAGAGAGTTGGCACTATATTGCAACCTTTTAGAAATGAACACCAGTGTGTGTGGTTTACTCAAAAAAATTTGCAGTTTTAATTCACTATGTATAGGGACTGTATTGCATACAAAGGATTGTCTAAATATTCTGTTTTCTTTACTTAATACTATAATTTACCGTAAGTATGATCACTATTCCGCTTCATATCATTTTTAACTTATACAGGGTATTCCGAACTTAGTGGGCAATATTTCTAGGACTTATTGTACTTTGCAAAATGTGAAAAAAAGTTTATATAAATATACTTCGAAAAATACACTCTAAGATAGTTTGAGCCCCCTCTCCCCCCGAAATATGGATCCCAAAGTCACATTTGCGTAATATCTCTGGAACTGTTAAAGGTAGACTAACTAAATTTGGTCAATTTGTTTATTTTTTAACCTTGCATGTAGCTGATTTTCCAAATTACATATTTTTTTTTCAGGGGCGTGATGTACAAGGTGTGTGCTTGGTATTTTGTGTCCCAAATTTTTGGTTTGTAGAATTTTAGCATTTTTAGCACCAAATAATAAAAACTTTATTATTTCTACACAAAAAAGGTATTCTTAGTCAATCTTTGCATTTTAGCCCGTTTTCGAGTTAAATCATTTTAAAAATTATCACATTATTCACCAAAAATAAATTTAACGAAAAGGTTGAATTGAAAATTCTTAATCTAATAACAATTGTTAATGATAATTAAAGGACTTAATCCAAAATATTTCTAACACGTTTTATTTTCAATAAAAAATAATATTGTTAACTTTACAACCTTTCAAAATTCGGCAATTCATGGCCAACTGCTCATAATTTTTTATAAGGATTTTTGGGTACCTAATTTATTTCAGATGCACAATACGATAATTTTTGAAGTGATTTTACTTAAAAACGGGCAAATAATCGACTAAGAATAGGCCATTTGACTGATTTTGAAAAATCGTTTTAAATTATTCTTTGGTACCTAACAAACACAATACATCTTATATTTCTGGGAAATCTGCTGTATTTTTAATAAAGCTCAATGTTAAAGTTTAAATTATAAACTTCGCGCTAAAAACGCTGTCTCTGAAATAACGTCGACATATGTTTCGCGTGACGTCATAGGCAAGTTACCAACGAGTGCAACTACAGTGAATTTTGTTAATAATTTCTCAATTTATTGGCTAAAATGGTATATAAATGGTGTGTAGTGCCACAATGTACCAATACTTCTCCAAAAACACCACAAAACCTGTTTATATCTGTCCCAACAAATCCTAAAAGGCGAAAAAAGTGGTTACAATTAGCTCAAAGAGATCCAAACAGCTTGGTATCGCATTCAAATGTTTTTATGTGTGAAGATCATTTTAATGTAAGTATACAAATATCCTGCTTTAAATGCCTACCGATTTATGTACAACAAAATATCGCCTTTAGATAACTTATAAACACTTTAAGCAGACCATAAATTTCTTGGTAACAACGTAACTATGGATTGTAGAGAGATAAGGATCGCCATCTCTGTGTTAAAAGTGTCCGTCGAAATGTGTTAAACTAGGGTGGCGCCACCGTAGCATAAGTGTCAATTTTACAAAGTTAGTGTAGGATGGAACTTTTATTTACTGCTTACAGCTGGACACTTTTTCAATTCGTCTCTTATAAGAGATGGTACTCCTTATATTTCTACACTCCATAAACATAACCTACAATAATATTTTGAGAAATACTGAATGATGAACACAAAAATAAATAATTTTTTAGAGGTACTTACACAGCTGTTTTTACATTTTTGAGTTCTGCAGCATAGAAGTCAGCGTTATTTAAAAAAAACGCACAACCATAAATGCGTCTACCTCAGGTAGGTTTCTGTTATCGGCTTGCACAAAGTTTATGTCCATTTTGAGGTACGAAACGGATAATTTTGTTACTTGAAATATGTTTTTTTATATATAAAATGGTCAAGAAACAGTTATTTACTTAGTTAAAGATCGAAAATAACACCTGAAAACACACAACACAAAGCTTGTGACATTTATTGACTTGCAAGTGACGTCACCAAAGTTGTAACCACTCACAGAGGGTGCCAGTCGCTAAATTAATTTCAAAAATATTTGAATTTTAATACGCATATTTTGCAATAAATATGCATATTTTACTTTATATTATAAAGAAATATGCTTCTTTATACTATTATCTGATAGGATGACCACAACTTAAGGCTAATTTTCAATGGTGGCAAATAGCCTATACTTTTTTTTAAAAGGATGAAGGTTTTATTATTTGATGCTAAAAGAACTAAAATTCCGCAAACCAAAACATTGGGATATAATTTATCAGGCACACACCCTGTATGTAACGCCTCTGAAAAAAATGTAATTTAAGAAATCAGCTATATGCAAGGTTAAAAAATAAACAAGTTCATCAAATTTAGCTGGCCTAGTTTCAACGGTTTCAGAGATATTACGCAAAATGTGACTGAGGGACCCATTCCTTGGAAGTTTCTAGCCACCTTAGGGTGCATTTTTCGAGGCATGTTTTTAATGAACATATTTTTTTTTATATTTTGGGAAGTACAATGAGTCCCAGAAATATTTCCCGCTAATTTCGAGACACCCTGTATAATGGCTGACCTGGAACCAAATGACTTCTATTTGTTTCTGAACGTCAAGCATTTTTAATTTTTATTTACTTTGCAAGTTAAAACGAACCAAAAGTTTTAATTTTAGAAAAGTAATTGCCTATGTTTGTTTTACTTTAGTTTTCCCAATTTATTGAAAAAAAAAGTATGAAGAAAATGGCCCTTTAAAAACTGTTTTTTTTTTAATATTGATATACAGGGTGTCCGGAAAATACGTGTACAACCTTTAATGACAGACTCCAAAGGTCAAAATAAGAACTTACCTATATCCAAAATTGCTTCAATTAGTCTGCAGAGGGCGTCAAAGATTTTAAAAAATATTGGTTTTTCCTACATTTTTCAAAAACGTGCATATTGATTTTAATAATTATTGGTGATGAGTCTTGGGTTATAAAATGACCTTTGCTGTTGGCATAGTTATCGACTGTACTTAACCTAAAGTATTATAAACGTGACATCATATGTAGTTATAGCTTCTGATTTTTTATGTCATTGACTTACTGACAAATCAGATACTCTTTTCCAGTAAAGCAATGGATTTGGAATATTTTTTATCTCTTGCAAAATTTTTGTAGGGTAAGTGGTTATGCCAGAAAAAATAATTTACAATTATGTGCTTGGGCAAGATATTTTACTAATAGTAATAAGAGGTTATTACTAAACATTGTTTGCTGGTGTCTTCATTATGTTTTTTTGTTGGTATTACATTTAATATTTACTGTTTTATACTAGTTTTAACTTCTAAAATCTTTTTTGATTACGTTAAATATGGACAAAATACGAATATCGAAAAGGTTGACATGATTTTCGTATATGGATTTTGCCAAGGAAATGGACGTCAAAATGAGTTTACATGGAGAGATTTTCTGACCGTCGTATACCAAATCACCAAACATTTGCAAGTATTAAATGTCGTCTTTGAAAAACGGGCAGCTTTGAACGAAAATTTGAAGCTAGGGGTCGTAATCGGACAACTCAACTGTTGAAAACAAAGATGAAATTTTGTTAAGAATTGAAGAAGAACCAAGTATTAGTACACGCCGGTAGGGAAATTTAAAAGAACAATTGTTGCACCCGTATCACGTCCAAACAGTTCAGGAACTTTTGCCCATTGATCCTCCCCAGCGCAGCGGCTCCTATTTTGTCAATTTATTCGGAACAGAAGAGTTCATAATCTAAATTTTACTAAGAAAATTTTATTTACCGACAAAGCAACATTTACAAGGTCAGGAGTTACCAACCTGCACAATAAACATGTTTATGCGGATGAAAATCCTTACGCCATTAAAGTTGCCCACCACTAACATCAATTTAAAATGAATGTTTGGGCAAGTAGTATCGATCGATGCCTTATTGGTCCTGTGGTATTGCCAGACAAATTGAATGGAAATATGTACCCTAATTTTTTGCAAAACACCTTGCCAATTTTTCTGGAATATTTGCCCCTTATAATTCGGCAGGGACTGTGGTGCATGATACAGCGCCACCTCATTTTTCCGTGGCTATTCGATGATACCTTTATGAACAATACCCTCATAGATGGATTAGAAGAGGCGATGATGCATCTGCCACCACGTTCTTTGGACCTTAATAAGTGTGATTTTTTTTGGGGGGTGCTCTTAAAACTGAAATTTATAAGACTTCTGTGAACAGGCGCAAAGAATTATGGCAACAAATTTTAAATGCAAGCACCCATCTTAATAATCCGAGATATTAAATAAAGTTATTTTTTTTAAATGTGTAAATAAGTGTATTTAACATTATGCTTAATTAATATTTTGTTTTTATCTAGTTTTTTTAATTACTAATAAAATATCTTGTTCAAGCACGTAACTGAAAATTATTTTTACTGGCATAAGCACTTACTGTAGCAAAATTTTGCAAGGGATGAAAAATCTTCCAAATACATTGTTTTACTAGAAAAAAGTATCTAATTTGTCAGTAAGTTAATGACATAAAAAATCAGAAGATATAACTACAAATGACGTCACATTTATAACTTTATATTAAGTACAGGGTGTCCTATTTTCGTGTGTTTTACGGGGTTTCTCGCTTATGAGTGAAGTTACAAAGATGCGGTTTTCGCGACACCGTGCTACTTTTTTGTCAAACGAAAGATGCCGCAAACAGATTTGTCCTAGCCCCTTAGTTTCTTCGCTACAGGGTGATTTTAAAAAAGTTGTATTTTCGGTTACCCCTCGTATCTCAGGTATCTGATAACTTATCGAAAAGATAAAAACGGGCCCTTATAGAACTTTTTACGCAAAATACAGTGGCGTACTTGAAATTTTTCTCGGATTTATTTTTTTGAGATATTAGCCAAAGTTGCACCTTTTTAAATGGAACACCCCGTATATTTTTTCGTCATATTATTTGCCACACTGAGAGCTTTCTAAAAATATAATATAGTCAAAACTTATTTTTATAAACAGCATAAAAACATGCAATTATTTACTTTTTAACATAGGCGGCTTTGGTTTAAATTAATGACAGTCAAATTAATCAACGTCAAATGATTGCTATTGAATTTTTTAATGCTAGTTCCTAGATTATCGTTATCATTTATCTAAAAAATATGGCACAAAACCGAAATTTTGAACATTTTGAAAAGTATGATATAAATAGATGTTTCATATTATCCAACGAAGACGTCGATGAGGCGGCGGAGCTTTATCTAAATAGGTACGTTAGAAGAACGAATATATTTTTTTAAATTTGACTTTTTTCTCGATTTCTTTATAGATATCCTGAAAGAAGGGCATATTTCGCGCATATTTCGTAAAATACAAAACAATCTAATTCAATATGGGTCATTTAATAAACCTAGGCCGAAAAATTATAGTAAAGATAATGAAAATACCCCAGGGACATCTTGCCGGCAAATAGAAAAAAATATCGGAGTATCCAAAACAAAAGTCGAAAAAATATTGAAACGACATAAATTCAAACCTTACAAGTATAAACTTGGCACAATCTTCATCCTGGCGATCCTGAGCGGAGAGTGGAGTTTTGTAACTGGTTTCTCAATATGTGTGAAAGGCAGAATAATTTTGATAGGAAGATCATTTGGTCGGACGAAGCCCATTTTACCAGTGCGGGTATCCTCAATAGGAATAACTCAAGGTTTTGGAGTCAGAAAAATGAACACGTTATTTTTCCCAGGGAACGCCAGGGAAGGTTTGAATTTAATGTTTCTTGTTTCATTTTGGGAAGAAGAATTGAATATTGTATTTACCAAGGAAATTTGAATTCTGATAGATACATACAAATCCTTCAAAAAAAGGCAATGACTATTATGGAAGATATTCCCTTGGTTCAAGTAAATGACATTTATTTCCAACAAGATGGAGCTCCGGCTCACAACTCTCACGTGATACAACACTGGTTGGAACAGCACTTTCCTAATCGATTTATAGCCACGCACGGACCTACTCGATGGCCACCACGGTCTCCGGACCTCTCAGTATTAGATTATTTTTTGTGGGAATATTTAGAAGGTAAAATATACTCGAGGAGGTATGAAACAATTGAGGAATTAAGAGAGGCCACGGAAAATGCCTTTAGAGAGTTGCGAGCCCGCTCTTTCATATTTGAAAATGCTTTAAGAAGACTACAGACGCTATGCCAACAATGCATAAGACATCATGGTCACCAATTCGAACAGTATTTATAAAATTAGTAGTTAAGTTTGTCTTTTAAGGCTAAGAACAATTTTAGCGTAAAATTGTTATTTTTATCCATTAGGTTGTCTTGTTAATAAATGTTTATATTACTAGATTATGTTTTGACTGTCATTAATTTAAACCAAAGCCGCCTATGTTAAAAAGTAAATAATTGCATGTTTTCATGCTGTTTATAAAAATAAGTTTCGACTATATTATATTTTTAGAAAGCTCTCAGTGTGGCAAATAATATGACGAAAAAATATACGGGGTGTTCCATTTAAAAAAGTGCAACTTTGGCTAATATCTCAAAGAAATTAAATCCGAGAAAAATTTCAAGTACGCCACTGTATTTTGCGTAAAAAGTTCTATAAGGGCCCGTTTTTATCTTTTCGATAAGTTCAGATCAGATACCTGAGATACGAGGGGTAACCGAAAATACAACTTTTTTAAAATCACCCTGTAGCGAAGAAACTAAGGGGGCTGGACAAATCTGTTTGCGGCATCTTTCGTTTGACAAAAAAGTAGCACGGTGTCGCGAAAACCGCATCTTTGTAACTTCACTTATAAGCGAGAAACCCCGTAAAACACACGAAAATAGGACACCCTGTACAGTCGATAACTATGCCAACAGCAAACGTCATTTTATAACCCAAGACTCATCACCAAAATTATTAAAATCGATTTGCACGTTTTTAAAAAATTTAGGAAAAACCAATATTTTTAAAATCTTTGACGCCCTCTGCAGGCTAATTGAATCAATTTTGGATATAGGTAAGTTCACTCAGATGGACTTATTTTATCAAACGTTGTACACGTATTTTCCGGACACCCTGTATTTGCTTTTCCTATTAGTCTGGGTGACAAACTCTATCTGATAGCCATATTCCATTGCTGATTTCTAGAAACTTATTTTAAAGTAATATCCTTATCTGTATTTATCTATAAAAGATATTTTATTTTTTATGTTTTTGTTAACATTTGGTTTTAAAAAATACTAAGTAAAATTATTTGAAGCTTTACTTTTGGATCGTAATCTAAAGTAACCTTTACTTTATGTATGTTCATTTTAAATATATTTTTAGATACTCATTTGTCGCAGTTAGTATATTTGAGAAACAAACTGTGGAGCGAAATATTTTACTTAATTGTAATACTTTTGGATGGGTTTAGCGAGGAAAACAGTTCAAGTAGTACAAAAAATATTGAAAGATTAACGATAATATCTGAAGCTATAGCTGAGAATGGGACCGAGATATTTTTGGATGCGCTTTGTGAGTCTTTAAGCTGTATTGGGACAAATGGTAATCCATGTTTTAAGCAATATAGTTTTAAAATATAACTAATTTCTTTTTAATTTTTAGATCTGCAGAGTTCATCATTATTATCTTTAATATCCATTCTTAAAATAGAATGTCATACGGCTTTAGCAAATCCTACACAAAAAATGTCACATGATCACTCAATAGAAAATTTGTTGGATACCGTTAGAACACCCAGAACAGTTCTTATGTCTTCATTTAGGGGCAACATTGAAAACCTTGATCCCCAAAAGAAAAATTCCGTTTTAACTAAAAAGTCTTTAAAAAACTTTGATAAATATAGAAATAATGTCCTTGAAGAGACATATTTTGGTAAAATTATACAGACAACTCAGCCAGAATCTATTGAAGATATTGAGGTTAGTTTTATAGAGAGCCATGATGATGCTCTGATGGCTGGAGCCGAACTCTGCAAGATTCTACTTTATTTGTATGACATAAGTACAATCAAAATTCCAAGAGACAACGATTTACTTAAGAAAAAAACACTAGTTATCTCAGCTTTATCAGGATTACTTTGCATATCACACGAAGCAAAAAGATTTGCCATGAAAAAAGGCCTTATGGAAGTAATTATCAAAGAATTAAGGGATTATAACATAAAACTTAGTTTGGAGTCTGTGGAAAGTTTACGTAGAATACAAGATAAAAAACGGTTGTGTCCTGTACTTAAAGAAATTAATGATCACGTTGGTTTGTTAACTAACTTTATGTTGAACAGTGAAAATGTTAAGTTAGCGGCCATTGATTTAAATTTGGCAGATGTTATCCATAAGCTTTGGATTTGGTTATCATTTCAAAATAGTTATATTGTTGATGCGCTTCGGATGTTGTGTGTGTATACTTCGGACTGCACTGATGGTAGGTTTTAGCTTTATAAAGGTTTTTTGGATCTCCTTGGAAAAACAAATGTCATTTTAACTTAGGTCTTAAGCACATTAATGCTTTTTACTTGACCTTTATTTTACCGTACATTGTATAGAATATTAAAAGAACTGCCATTCCTTGTTCTTGGCAGTTCTTCTTTCACAGCAAACGCGTTTCCGTTAAAAAATGTTATACCCGATTGGCAAGGCAATAAGGCAAAAGCTTGCACGCCAATTTTATTGCAATAAAGTATGATACATATGGTATCGCCCCAGGTTGAAAAGAGAACGACAACAATTTTCCCTGTTCCTCTTCCAATACGACAGCGGACGAGGGCAATTCGTTAGCATATTGTTGGCTAAGGCATACAGGGGGATGCAGTAAAGCGTTCAGCTTTTTTCTTCATCACTTAAAGTGATAGAAACATTGCATTATTCTGAGTGGATAATCGGCTAGGGTATTGCGAAGCTCAGCAGGGCAATGTCTTCGAGCATTTTTTAAATGAGAAAGCTTTTGAGTTTATTTTTTTGAGTTATTTTTAATTATTATAAGGACTACTATTACGATTGTGCATGAGTTTATTTTTTTTAGAATAGCAGTTTTTATTTTTAGCCTTAGGTCTAATAACAATTTAACAATTTTTTAATTACTGTTCAAATACAGCAGTGATTAATATGACCGCATAAAAATAAAAATATCGTAAAAATCCCAAAAAATGCGATTAAAAATCACTCCCCACATTCCCCTCTTCCTGTTGGGGCCAGGAGAAGGGGTATTGGCCACAGTGCGTTTTCTGTCTGTCTTTATTTCGCTCAAGCCTTTGCCTATTAAATTAACATCTCCTTTTATCTTTGCATGCAAGAAATTTGTTTGCCAACCGTGTATACTTAGCATGTATTTGTCTTTCTATGCGTCCTATGATAATAAGGGAAAATTTAAATTAAATTAAAAATAAATGCAAGGGTACTTTAGGGCACCAGCTCTATTTTTTCATCACATTAACGATCTTCTCTCTCACGATTAAACTCGTTTATAATGGTGGTAACAATAGTACCCTTTACTCTGATATTCATTTTCTCAAGACTGTCTTTAAAAACAAGTGCATGCAGTCAGTTAGTTCTCATCCCTTTAAGTACCAAGTTTTGTAGATCAATAAATTATATTGGCGTTACTTTCAATAATGATAATAATTGGCATTTAAAGAGTAAAGAGCTGTTTAGTGTAAATAATAGGTAAAACCAAAATTATCTAAATAAATTTCTTTTCTAAAATTAGAGCTTTTTTTATTCATTTAAATAATACTATAAAAAATGTAACATTATGTCTTAATTTTTTTTTAAATCTTAGGATTTTTTCATTTAAAAAAAATAAAATAAAATAATTTCGATTTTAATGAATATATACATTTTTTGGTTTTTTATTATTGTGAAACGATGACAGATTTGTCCCCGAAAGGTTGACAGCTATTTATTTTTTTAAATGTTTTAAAATTCTGACAAAAAACCCCACCAGCATTTTTTGGCAAATATATCCGCCACAACCTAACTCGCCTTTTTCGAATCTCTTACGACACGGGCATTTTCCCGGAGGGTTCGAAAGCTGCACATGTGCAACCTGTCCCCAAAAAAGAATGCAAAACTCTCCCTTCTAACTATAGACCTATATCTCTCCTTTCAGTTGTTTGCAAAATAATGGAAAAATTAATTAATTCCCAAATCTTAAAGTATCTGGAAAAACATAAGATTTTACATGATAGACAATATGGATTCCGTCACAGTAGATCCACAGCTGATCTTTCCTTTGTCTCACACAACTGGAACAAGTCCATTGAGTTTCTTGGTGAATCTCAGATCAGGTCTGGCATGATGGGCTTCTTAACAAACTTCCTTCTTCCGGTCTTCCACCTAAGCTTTGCTCTTGGCTTTCCAGTTTCCTTTCTAATCGACGTATATCAGTTACTGTAGATGGCCATTCCTCCAGCTTCTACCAAATTAATGCTGGGGCGTCCCAGGGCTCAGTGCTGGCACCCACGCTGTTTCTTCTACACATTAACGATCTTCCCTCTTCCACAATCAATCCCATTTATAGTTTTGCTGACGATAGGACCCTCCACTCTAGTATTCAATTTCTTAAGCCACCATGTAATTCTGATTTGGAAAACAAGACCTCAAACTTATCTTGGATTGGGGCGCCAAATATCTTGTTAAGTTTAATGCCTCGAAAATACAGTCATGTTCGCTGTCGCGAAAAAAGTCTGCAAATGCTCATCCCTTACATATGAGCGGCCAAGTTCTGCAGAACAAAGATGGCTTCCTCTTCTTGCCCACCGTCGAGCTTTTACTCTTCTATAGGTATTTTCACGGCTTCTGGTCAGAGGAATTGGCCAGTATAATTCCTTCTCTGGCAACTCCCAACAGAGCAACACGTAGTGCAAATTTTATGCATCCTTTTGCAGTTCAGTTAGAGAGGCCCCGAACTTCCCGCTTTCTTCGTTTCTTCATCCCTAGAGTGTCAAGACTATGGAACCTACTGCCCGCAGAAGTTTTTCATTCTCCTCCCAAATCTCCAAATATTTAAGTCCCGTGTGAACAAACTCCCTCTCACCACACTTAAGACAACCACGGTACGTTAGTACTTAGGCATCAGCCTTCGTGGACTGTCCCAAAAAACAACAATGTAGAACGTATAGCGTTGCCGGGGGTAGCTTAACTCGTTCATTTAAAACTCTAACTGCTAAATTAAAGCTTTATTAAATTTGGAGTTTCTTAGGAAATACAGCTGTAATAAATTTTATATTAATAAGAGAGGTGGGTGAAATTCGACCTTTTTTCACCCATCAATTCGTGAAAATTCAAAGTTTTAATTTGGGCTATTTTATTTATTATAAGTCCAAGTATCTTTATTTACATCTACAATAAATTGGTAAAAAAATGGCAAGTACCAAAACCAAACCTTTAGACTTGCTATTTTTATTAAATGTTTGCCATTTTACACTTTTTTTGAACTTTTATTTTAAAAAATTATATGATGCGCTTTGTGCACCAACATAATTTTTTATTTTTAATATTACATTTAATAAGCTTAAAAACTAGCATTTATTTATTTTGGTGCGTTGAGCGAATCATGAATTTTTTTAAAATAAAAGATCCAAAAACGTGTAAAGTAGCAAAAATTCAATAGAAATAGCAAGTTTGAAGGTTTGTTTTTGGTATTTGCCATTCTGATTTTTTTATCAATTTATTGTAGATGTAAATAAAGATACTTGGACTTATTATAAATATAATAAAATAGCCCAAATTAAAACTTTGAATTTTCACGAAATGAGGGACGAAAAAAGGCCAAATTTTACCCACCCCCTTTACTTTTTAACATTATTCTCAAAACAAGTATCTTTTTATTATTTTTAGCATGTCGCTCCTTGCCATTGACTAGTTCAGTAGCAGGATCAGGACCAAGAAAAACGCCAAGTAATGTGTCCTTATTACATGTCATTATATCCTTGATAATAAAAGAAATGGACCAGATAAGTAGAAGCCACGATTTAATTATTTTAGAACTGGCATTTGACATTTTACATTATTGTTGTGAATTGTTAGAATGTAGAGTTGTTATTTCAAAGGTAAGTGAAGGCATACCCCGAAAAATAATTTAATTCATTATGTGTAAATAATAAATATGTATTGGACTAATTTTGTGATAATTTTGGCTTTATTGCAAAGTTTGGATTTTTTATACATGATTTATTAACGTGTGTAAAAATATGGTAACCTTGTCACTGTCAGTTGGTAAATATTTGGATTGAAAGGGCTAGCACTAGTGCTGGGCGATGTTTTGTTACCGATGTTCGATGTTTTTAACATCGATGTTAGATGTCCCAAACATCGATGTCGACATTGATGTTTACCTTTGGATGTTCAATATTATTAAAAAAAGGTTTCAAACTTAATTCTTCTAGCTTCAAAAATAAAATATTAATTTTTTGAGTGGTAGTATTTCATGAAGTTGCTTAAAACTAGTCGATATCCAACAACATTGCTTTTTTTCTTGGATGTATTATGCGTGAATTGCAACAACGAAAATCGTCCCGGCATGCGTATCGACTCTCGATCAATTTCGGGAAATTTCAGACCAAAAATTCCTTTAAATATCCTAATTTAGCACCAAAAACCTTTAAAACTGTTAAGCGTTTTAGGTACCTCCGTACCAGCGGAACGGCTAATTTCAAAAGCCAGTAAAACTGTGACTGCAAAACGAAACGAAATAGCTTGCAAGGAAAACTCCTATCCTATTTCTTGCAATCTGACCCTAAAAAATTATGGGATTTGAATTAACTTCTTACTTTTGGTTACAGAACTATATGTTTATGCTTATTTATTATTTATTTAAAAATACTTTGTTTTAGAGTACTTATTTTTATTTTGTGTTACAGAATTTATTTATTTATTTGTTATTTTTCAGAACGTTTTTATATTTTGTTACAAAATGAATTTAAGTTTTCGAAAAAATATATAATTTTAGTATTTTTTAATTTTTCATTTAAACTTCAACTTATTTTTTTTTAATAGTAGCAATCTTTTAAATTTTTACATCGATGTTTAGCGAACATCGATGTTTTACAATCGATGTTTACAAGACATCGATGTTTGCTTTCGATGTTAACATCGATGGTCAACATTGATGTTTGGTGTCGATGTCCACGCACTAGCTAGCACTAGATGTCCAGTGGCGGGTATGGTGTTCCCACTTATAATTTTAGGGTGAAATGTCTTAAAAATTAACAGTGATCTGTTTTTTTACTACTTTTATTTATTTTGTGTTCACGTAAGTTTTTCAGGGATTTAATGTATTAAACTTTTCGTAACACCCAGTATAGTCTAAAGCTATGGTTTCCTAGGAGAGCGGTGCCGTAATGGAGCGACCGTAAAATAACTACTGTACATTTTGTATATAAGTGGTATTTTAACGGCGGTAGACAACACCGCAAGCTAATTAAGCGATAACGTCATTTTCGTTACGGTGGACATAGTGGCGCAAGACTATGCAACGTTTTTACGGTGTGATAGGTTAAATATGCGCGTTTCTGTGTTCTAATATTATTATGAACTCCAAGAATGTGTTTTAAATTATGTTTTTCATATGCAGGGGTTGATTCTAAATCCATTAGAATCTCACTAATCCGGCACTTCAATAAACCGACACGTCCACTAATCCGGCACCCTCCGCCCGCGTTCCCCTCCCCCTTCCTACACCACAATCCTCAATTAAAGATTATTTTAAACTATGTAATTAGTTAAAACCGGATAAGTGAGATTCTACTGTACATTTGTACTACATTAGTACCTTTTGTCTCTCCAGATAATACAATTACTTCTTAAAACTTTTTTATTCTGTAAATTGAATATTTGTATAACTTACCCCTAAAATAAACAAAGGTTTTGTTTTGAAGTTATTGGATTTTTATTTATATCATATGGTTCTTAAACAATATCTTTTTTAATATGATTTAATACATAATTAAACAATTCTGGTGTCATGCAAAAATATTCCCGAAATTTCCATCATTTCCTTAAAGATGGCGCAAATTATAAACACCTTCAGGTCTACGATTTTTAAAGATTTAAGATTCTTTTAATCTCTTTGCATCTTTTCTTGATAAATCGTTCAGTTTTAAAGAAACGTAACTTTACATCTGTCTTCAACGCTATAACTACCGTAAAAATATTGTCATCATATAATAATCGCTCTATTACGGCACAGTTTTTTTTGAAACCCATAGCTTAACACACAACTTTCCTGTCGGCAGTCCGCAGCATCTTAACAAAATAAAATTTGCAGCATTCGCATTGATCATAAATATGCTAAGGCAAAAATGACATCTACATACGGAATAATTCTAAACTTATTTTTAAAAACTAAAAGGAATTTCCCTCTAATCAAAGCACGATTACGCTTAAGAAAACAAACTATTAAAATCATATTAAAAATGTATTTCTTGAGCTGCTTGGAAAACTGGGTTACTGTAATTTAAATGGCAAAGCGCGGGAAATTAAAGCGCCAGCGTAAGAAGAAAAAATAAATAAGATTTTAAAATGTTCTCTTTCGGCTTGCATGCGCTATTGTATATTAGCGCACTAACCTTATTGTCTGTAATGCTTGCTAATCTTCAAATATATCTACTTTAGTATAGTTGACCTCATTTGTTAAAAAAATATTAAACACTGATTTAAATCACATGGTATTGCAAGATATTTTGTTGTCTTATTTGCTTTTCCTTTTTTTAGAGTAATCTTTTTCAAGCAATATCCAGGCTACATCCAGCAGTAAGCAAAAAGCAATACCCATGGGATAACGTAGAACTTTTGTGGCTTGAATTCCTGCAGACATATACAAGATATCCAGAAGGTCAGACTGCTGTAGCTAAAACAAATGAAATATTAGATTTAGTCATATCACTGACATCAACATCTAAAGTTGTTAATAGACAAGCGGCTATGACAGTGTTAAAGAATTTGGCATTTTATCAACCCAACAGGCCAAGGCTATTGTCTTCAGGTAATAAATAACATGTTTACCAACCGAATTTAAAAAATAATAATAATCTAGGCACTATTTTTCAGAAATTATAATAAGATTAATTGATGTATAGGATAATTGATCCTATCATTCGGTTTTTCTAGAAAGTGTACCGTGTGATCCGATTTTAATTACATACAGCGTGTCCTAGGATAGATGGCCAAATAGGAAAAATGAACCAAAAATTTTTGATTGAATTAAAAAAGCAGTATTTTGGGGTTATGGTCTGCATGGTGTGAGGCGAGAGTTCCCCAAATTTTACTTATTCGGTATATTATACAGGGCCATTTACAACGAACTTGGGAAAATCGTCACTAATGAAGTTCCTCATAATAAAAACAATAACACAGGCCCACAAAATAAAAAAGTTGCAGGTCCGAAAGACTTGACCATGGTATCTATATGTTTTTGGGGTCACTGAATCCGAATGCGCGGTCAGTTTGACCACATCAGGTCAGGGTCCGGAGCATTTAAACGAGGCATGTTTTTAAAGTAAGTACCGTTTTGGAATTAAAAAAAAAACAGTTGACCCTTAGTAACAAAATTATTTTTATATAAGAGCCTGTAACTTAAACTATTTTTCAACATAATTCCCACCAATATTGAGACACTTGTCATATCGTACAATCAGCTTTTGAAAATCTTCCTTAAAGAAATCTGGCGCCATTGCAACCATTGCTGCACGGTCGTTTTGACATCATCAGTGTCGTCGTGGCGTTGACGTCCCAGATGCTTCTTTAAGTAGGTTAATGAAAATCACGGGGTGCAAGATCGGGGCCATATGGTGGATGATCAGTTTGTTCCCAGCGAAATAAGCGGATCTGTTCTTGTGTTTAATTTGCTGGGTGAGGACGGGCATTGTCATGATGCAAAACGATACCCGTACCCAGCATACTCACACTTATTTCCGTACCATCCCATCACTCACAATGTTTTCTCCATAAACATCACAAATTTGACGATGAATGTCAGCTGCTTTCAGGCCTTTAGCGTTAAGAAAACTTATCGCGCCGCGTATTTTACAGTCAAGCATTTGAAACACTCGAAAAACACCCTTTACGCGGTCGAATGATTCCGTAATGGCGGCTGTGACTTGCTGATAAACAGAGTTTCATAGCACGCATGCGCCGCTTGCCGACCACAGCGCTAAAGCGATTAAAATCCAAAACGGTACTTACTTTAAAACCATGCCTCGTATATACACAATCCTTGAAATATATTATACAGGTGTGGAAAATCCAAAACCGCACATAGGATAAAGTGTAATGTATCAAACAGAAACGGACAACCCCTTTAACTGTGTGAAAGAAGTGAGACAAACCTTTGCAATGTGTCGATACTTGTATCAAGCGCTGTCTCGAACAGCGAAGACAGCGATTCGAGGCACACGGCAACCTTCGTCGAGACGTACGATGTTTAAGCTATTTTGGCTCGTATGTCGTAGTTTAAATTCGATCTCACTCTGTTTTCGTGTTTTATTTGTTTTCTTTGTTCTACTTGCGAAACGTCCATGTTCGGTTTTGAACTTTCCACACCTGTATATTCAAAACTGCAGAAAACTAGTTACAGGATAATTTTAGCCAATTTAAATTTAATAAATTTTGATCCATTTGTCTCATTCGGCCACCTATCCTGGGAGGTGCAGTTTATTTTTTTATCCTAGAACATTTCCCCAATGCTTGAGGCCTACTAATGTACTGTGGGAGTCTTAAGTGAGGTTAGGGCAGTTTAGCATTACATGATAACTTAAAGAGTTTAAAGGTTTTGAGGGGAACTGCCTAGTTAGCAAAATCAGTGAAATACCTTAAAAGAGTAACAGGTCCCCTGCAGCATAAGGCGGATGCCTCTTCTTAATATTAGACACTTGTGACACGCTAACCAAATAACCCCACAGAACTTGATTTCCTATCGCCCTGTCGGGCAATTTGTGTAGTTTTAAATTCTGTTAAGTCTGTGCATATTTACTCTGTTCATTTCGATGGAGAAAAAAAATTAACAAAAAATGTGTTGCATTAGTTGAAAAAG
Source organism: Listronotus oregonensis (assembly GCA_019359885.1). Classification (NCBI taxonomy): domain Eukaryota; kingdom Metazoa; phylum Arthropoda; class Insecta; order Coleoptera; family Curculionidae; genus Listronotus; species Listronotus oregonensis. Next base: position 415,979 of record JAHBCN010000015.1, read on the forward strand.
TCAGTAACCATGGTAGAAATAACAAAAAAATGCATTCCACTGGTTCAAAAGGTCAGTTACCACAGTTATTTTTTGAGTATTTTTCTTAATCGAAAACGAACAAATTATAGATATACAGGTACATTAAAGGATCACAACTACTTAGCAAGAATTTGGTATTGTATTCGTTAAAACTTGTTAAACGTTTGGAAAAGTTACTATTTAACGTTCTAATGTTTATGGTTTTGAATAACCATTGAACTTGACTTTGATTTAAATCTCTATTCTTTTTATGAGAAAACAAAGAAAAGGAAGTAAGAATATGTCCCTTTTTCACGTGTCGGTTTTTAGTAATTCTCAATTATTTATCTAAAATATTTTACCTGTTGATTTTTTCTTACCTCTATTATATTTCTGTTCCTGTTGACATCTAGACGCTGGTTTGTCAAAGTGATTGGATATTGTATAGGGCCGTTCAGTTTAGCGCATTTAGTACTTTGCATAATTTAGCGTTTTTATTATATTTTTTGACACTCCATTTGTCTAAGATAATAGGTAAGAAGGTATTCCAGTCCTGCAATGTATGATGGGAAATGTGTCAAGCGATCGCACCGCCACGAGTGTGTCTGGCACACCAACTGGCCTCTAAAGTGTTTTCATCTTTATTTTTGTTGTTCCGGGAGTTACGATGAAAATACTTTAGAGGCCAGTTAGTGTGCAAGACACACTAGTGGCGGCGCGACGGCTTGACACATTTCCCATCATGCATTGCAGGATTGGAATACCTTATATATTATCTTTGCCATTACTACTATACCTAGAGTCATGTATGTACGCAATCACCTTTTTTTTTATCTAGATTAGTCTAGTTTTATGCCAAAGTACGGCGGTAATGGCGAATTTCCCATGAAAATATGTTTGGCTTTTTTCTTGGGACTAAATTGAATTGATCGAATTTATAAAATTTTAGCGTTCTGTCAAGAAAATAAACATAATTGCGTGTTTTAAGGGTTGAAAGTACCAATTTTTTTGTACGTACGTATATGGGAAGTACTTGATGAATAATGATAACTGAATGAGATAATAAGTTCTTTCCATTTTTTAATTTGTATCAACTTTAGTAATACGAACCCCAATACTTAAAAATTCTCTTAAATAAATGTCTCAAAAATAGCTAAAAAATAAAAAAAAAACTGTGAACTAATTAAAACTAAAACCAGCGATTCCGAAAAAAATACTGTAATGATCTCAAATTCACGGTAAGTTTTGTGATCGTTGATATTTAAACATCTGGATTTTCAGTTCGTAACTACAGTCTACACAATTAATTTAAGTGGAATTTGAAGATAAGATTTTTAACGTACAGTTTTACCATTGAATTTGTCGATATGGACTACCAAGAGAAATACATACTGGTCAAGGCACTTAGAACCTAATTTATTTAAAAACCTCTTTAATCTCCTGGGAATCCATAAAACCAGACCCACACCCTTCTTAATCCTTAGTCATAATAATTGGTCAAGAGATTTAACAGAACTCTTGATAACTACCAAAAAATTAAAGTAAATAAACAACACAGTAACTGGGACAAACGTATACAACCGTTTTGATGAGCCTATCGTTCCGCAATTCATGAAACAACTAGAAAAACTTTTGCTATAGTTATTTATGGTTAGTTCTGGTTAGGCCTTTCAGTTGATTTACTCACTGGGCGATCTTCTACTAATAAAGAGCCAGCAGATGATTATGTAAGTCAACTCATAACATATACGAAGAGGTTCGGAAAAAGCTACAAAAAAGCGACCGTATAAAGCCTCTCTATGACTGGAAATTTAACCATCAGAGGTTTATTGTCGGTGAAAAAGTTTGGTTTTACAATCCAAGAAGAACCAAGGGGCATTCCCCGAAGCTTCAGAAGTCCTGGAAGTGGCTATATAGAGTAGTGACTAGGCGTAATCATCTAGTGTACCAAATTCAGAAAAGTCCGCATACAAAGATAAAAGTAGTGCATCTAGACAAGCTGTTCCGGTATCAAGACCAAGAAGATACTAAATCAAGACGATCGAAACTTGGAAGGAAGCAATGTTACGGAATTTAAAAATATGTTTTTAGTTTATTGAGTTATAATCAGTGAATTTCCGGAAATATAGATTTGGAAATGTTTCCGGAAATATATTAGGGAAATTTGGATATATATGGAAATATTGGTAATATAGTATTAAAAACTAAACATTTAAAAAAAGTTTTTCATATGTAATAGTCAGATTTGGCCGGATATACGAGTTAAATTTCCGAAGTATTTAAAACCAGGCCAAAAATATCTGGCTCAAAATCTAATCTACATATGGTAAAGTACAAGTGGTATTTGGTAAGACAATTGCGCGAATGTAACAAAATTAAAAGCAGAATAATTAATAATGTAATACATTACAGTCGCTACTGAGGTAACAATGGACTAGTAACCTTTTCCCTTCTATCCGATAGCAAATTTCGATTTTTGACATTTCAAATGAAGTTAATTATATCAGAGTGGAATTTAACAAAAGTTAAAACGCAAAATACAGCAATATAAATACAAATTTAAGTATTAAAAATACAAAGAAATTATTAAAAAAGTAATTACACACGACCACGAAATGAGACACAAGTTGTGCAACTTGATTAAAAGACATATCTTTATCGATATCATCCACACCTTGAACATTCTATTCAGCATCAATGCTGCCGTCATGGGAGTGCAATTAAACTTCTCTAAAGCAAGCAATAGCCAACAAGCAATAATCCGTGAATCCCCGAGATCGAGATTTTATTATTCATAAACGTAATAATATACGTACTTTTTTGGAAACTATTTTTCTAGTTATTCCAGTAACTGAAGACCTGTAAATAAATCTGTACAGTTTTCATTTGTAGGTCTTTGCGAATGCTTTCGAGCGAAAAAAAGTTTATTACGATTCCGGCGTGGGAACCCGCTAAAAATGGCCCCCAAAGTCCCAAAAATGAGTTTCCCACGAATATCTGCCAAAATATGCGAGTTATAGAAATTTTGTTTAAACAAAAAATGAAGATCACCTCGAATCACCATTTTTTTCGCAACACCAATATTTTTCGCAAAAACGGCCGTCGAAAAATCCATAACATTCCACACTGGATAGATGGGGTTATAGTTATGAGTCCGCGAGTCAATGGTGTGATGAATTTTCCTGATTTTTAAAAAATTATTGGACTTTATTAAAAAGAAAAAAGTACATTTAGAAACTAGACAATCTAAGCTTTCAAATAATGTGCATTGAAAAGCATTTCAATAGATAATGAGTTTTTAATTCGCGTTTATTCTACAGATTTTCTAGAACTCCGGAAACGGCTAAAAATGCAGATGGGCAAAACAATTTTTTATCAAAACGCAAGAAAGATGGTGAAGGAAATTTTCTGGGATCATTGAACACTTGCTAAGGTCTTATTATAAAAAGAAATGTTAATAAAAACCATTTTTTCAAAAAATATCAATAAATTAATAAGATACTCTCAAAATATTAAGAAAAAAAATTATCGCTTTTTTTAATATTCTAGAAAAATCAGACTGGACCCAAATCCATATGCAATGATAGGTACGGGTTTTTCCATTCCCATGAGCTTTGAATGATTAAAAATGTACATTATTGCCCGAGTAATGGAACAATTCGTCCGCCCGCTTACAAGTGAATCCATGAGGATAGCGGCATTCTAGCGGTAGAGCGGCAGCTGAAATGAGGGGACTTTTGGGTCCGTCTCGATAACTATCGATTTTTCGAAAAAAAGTGTAACGACCATTTTTGTAGCGCGCGATCTTCATTTTTTGTCTAAACAAAGATTCTCCAATTTGCATATTTTGACAGATATTAACGGGAAACCCATTTTTCGGGCCTTGAGGGGCCCTTTTTCAGCCCTTTCCCATCTGCTAATGTTGATAAACTTTTTTTTGCTCGAAAGCATTCCCGAAGACCTAAGAATTGCGCTACAAGGGTAAACTGAACAGATTTTTTTACATCTTTGTACATCTTTTATACTGCACAAAAGTGTAAGAAATATATATAAATGGTTTAAAACGCATTTTTTTTGTCGATATTTCCACTGGAAATAAATCCATTTACAACACTAGTTGTAATTAGTTAGGATTATTTAATTTAGTTTAATAATTTATTTAAATTAGTTACCTTAGTGTTTTCCCAGTTTTGATCATTGTGAAGGGTTCTGGAAGCTCTGAAGTTCTTCATTTTGCACTTTTCTTGCATCCTGTATTTTTTCAGTTGGGTTCCAAACTCTGCGATTCTTTTCAGCTCAGTTGTAATTTGAACTCTGAATTGTTAATTTGAAGACAGTGACAACTAAGCCGTTATTACAGTGGCGTTGTATAATTTTGTTTTTCTTTTTTAAAATGTTTTAATATTCTACACTTATTAAACAAACACAATAATTTTCAGGAGATTTCTTAAGCGTACTCCAATCAAAACTTATGACTGGCACCAATGATGAAAAGAAAACTACTGTTGTTATAATATGGTCCTTAGCTGCTAACAACCAAAAAGCTAAGTTGATTTTTAAGTCAGCCAAGTTGGATCTTAAACTGGAAAATACAATCAAATATGCAGAATTACTTGGCGATTCTAAAAATACATTAGGATGTGAAGATTTGAAATTGATGCAGTCAGTTTTAGGTATTTTAAGAGGAAACGAAAAAGTTAGATGACCATTGTGACAATTTATAATAGTTGTAGATAAAAGTAAGTTATTAGAATTATTAAACATTTATTTTTATACAAGGTTTTAAATAAATTATTTATTGATACATTTTAACTCGGTGTATTCATTTGCAATTAATTTCTAGTAAAGTACAACGAATAGGTGTATTTGACGTTCTATCTAGCCTGGTTTATGCTTTGATATATAAATATTCAAAATTCTAAAATAGATTTTAGCTGAGGCTATACTCCATATTATTCATGTTTCTTGTATCTTACAACCAGTTTTTAGTTATTGTGCGACGTCTAACAGAGAACAGCTAGATTGCCAACCATAGTGTCATTTGCATTTTGCATCATTAACAATTAAACTAAAATTATTTAAATTTTAAAATTTATTGTGTTCTTTAGCCGCGTATCCATTTCGCGAGGCTGCCCCAACAAAACCAAGATGATTTTTTCTCTACATACAAAAAAATTCCTAATATCGGCTTTTTTGTAGATTTTTTTGTAATTGTTGGAAGTGGAGCATTATCAGGAACTGTAACACCGTTTTTGATTAAACTTTTTTCATTTCCTGCATAAACAATTAAAATTAATTTTCCACGAAAAGGCGGTACATTTGGTATAATTTTTTTAGTCACTTCCGTCCATACCTTGCCTTTCATATAGTACGTTTCGTACAAAGTTTTATCTAATACTTGTCCTTCACTTAGGCGTCAAAATGGAAATTAAAAAAATCGTTTCTTTTTTAAATAAATTTTCATGTTAAAAATTGAGAAAACTTTTGTACCAACCGTATATTTGCTTTAACTTTATTAAAACAACAAATATATGCTTTTCTATACTTTATTTGTTTTTCTTAACAAAAATATACCCCATATGCTGTTAAATAAAATATTTATCTTTTTATAGTAATTCATTATTATTAAGACCTTCCCTTAGACTAAAGATATTAATATTTATAATCATAATAATATATTAATGTAACATCTGAGTTCTAAGATAACTCAGAAATGGTAGCAAAGTATCATTTTGCTACCAAAATTTTGTAAGACATAACATGTAAAATATGTTGTTATATGGTATAAGTTTATAGACAGAAACTGTTCTTGCTTCCAGATGATTAATATCCATAATTGGCACGTAATTCTGAAACAAAGGTGTTACTTTCTTAAATAAAATATATATCAAATGTTTTTAAATGCGATTTTAATAAATCTTTTTGTAATATTCTACATTTCAGAACAATTCCAGACAATATTATGAAAACACCGGTAATCTTATAAAGTTGTATGTTAACGGTTTAGAAATAGCATACAATTTTTTTCTCAAATACTGATACTTTAATTTTAAGGATTTCATACGAGGGCATATTAATATTTAGTTAGCCTGGATAGTACTTATTGTGCAAAACACCTTTTAATTAATTTCTAAATGCTTAAGTTTTGATTAAATACTTGTAAGAAGGTGTAGATATTTAGATCCATGGTATTATCATGGAAAAACTACATAAATAGCTCTTGCTTCCGTATTTTGGTTAGTAGTAGATTCTCGTAGAGTAATTATGATTGAATATTTGGAAAAAGGTAACGGTAACTGGTGATTAATATTCTAATTTATTACTAACTTTGCGTAAAAAAGAATGTAAGAAAACAGGCGAAAACTTTAGCCAATGTATCTGGTTCATGCAAGGCAGTGTTTCGCATGCAAGTTCAGGAGATTTAATAAATACAATACATTTAGTAAATCTGCTGCAGAACTATGTAACTGATAGAAAGGAAATTTCTTTACAAATTTTCTTCTTCTTCTTCTTCTTCTATTCGGTACTATAAAGTCGAAGCCGTGGAGATAGACAGACCTTTTTGGGTTATTCTGACTTTTCTACCTTTTTTATTATTGGAATACTTGTATATGGGTTTCTCAGTCGCGCACTGTCATTTCTATTTTTGACGTTGACGTTTGTGCAGTTTTGTGTACGACATTTATTTGCTTGTAAAGGGTTTAAAGTTATTTCACAGATAATTTTGTACTTCGCTGTCTCTCAGACAAATGCGGTGCTAATTGGATTAAAAGATTCAGGAACCCTTTATTTAGTCTAAATAATTTAATAAATTCCTTCTTAGGTAAACTAAATTGGTCAAGATTACTTCTTAGTAATAGTTTTTGAATTTGGATTTCATATTGCCGTTCCATTTTCTCATCATCGTCGACAAAAAAGTCAAATATGAGATCCATTTCTTATATATATATATATAACAAAATTATAAATAACAATCACGAAAAAAGTGACCCAATTATAACCACAAAAAGTTTTGGTTGACAACAAATTTTCTAACCACACATTTTCCTCCATTTTTGTCTTTATTATCGGGCTTCTACTGCTATTAAACGTTTTTAGTTTGGATAGAATTAAACGAAGAGCAGCGAATATTGGTCGAGTTTTGCCGAATCTTTGTAGAAAATTGTTTTTATAGTACCACCTCAAGAAAAAAATTCTATTGTCTTTCCTTATTACTTTTATGTGTATCATTTTACATGGTTCCCTGCTGAAATTCTTTTACTCGTCAACCTTAACTACCTTCAACAATTATCAAAAAAGGAACAAAAATTTTGAGAATGAAGAAGTAATAGAACCCGTGGAAAACTGGTTTGCAAAAATGTTGTAATAAGTATATTACTTTAGGGACAGACGCTGTTTTGCAATGTAGGTACCAGAAAATATTAATAGAAAATACTAAGTAACTGTGGCAGAATAAGGATAATTTTAGATACTTTGGTCATGTATAATTTTACATGAAGTATGTTGTTATTTTTTTATATAATTTGATAATTTTAAAATAAGCATATTTATACCCATATTTACAACTTCTTTTATTGATTATATCTTTAAAAATAATAAAGTTCTTTGTTACCATATTACCTTATTAAATATTCTAGATTGCACAGGAAAACAAACCCGTTTATTTTTTATGTTTATGTAAATTATTTGAAAAATTGCTAAATTTTTGGGTAGTTTTCCGAACTATATGTAGGGTACTATAGAAATGGTTTAGTGTATTAAAATTTCAACATTCTTAAGTTAAAAATTAAGTAAAAATAGGAGAGAGAAATCAGAGGATATAATAAAATACTATAGCCGCCTCTAACCTCCTCAGATTTTTTAAAACTTTTAAATCTACATGCTCGCCTACTTGTGTCAGTGTCAAAAACAGCTGGGACAGGTAGGACGATCAAATGATATTAAATGAAGCTAAGCAGGTCATACAAAGATATACTATTTTGCCATTAATATTAGGTTTTAACATTAAAAATTGTAAAGACTGACTGACAATTCAAATGTGTTTAATTGTTTGAACAATAGGATTGAATTCTAATTTATAAGTAACATAAAGGGGCCAAATACACCAGTGTGCAAAATCATTAGAAGAGAAAAGTAACTTAAAAACACCAGCTTAAATATTTTACATCTTTTATCACGAAAAAAAATATTTCAAGTAAAAACGCACAAGTACAGCGAATGAATTATTACACGGTAATAATTATTCTTCTCTCTCTCTCTCTCTCTCTCTCTCTCTCTCTTCTCCTTCCTCTCTTCTCTCTTAGCTTTCACTCTCTGTACCTCTCAGTCTTTCTCTCTCTCTCTCTCTTGATTTGTCGGCGGTGTATATACCCCTCCCGCCAATCAATTAGCACGCGAGACAATAAGAATTGTTATACATCTATTCTTCTTTCTCTCCCGCACGCTTGTCCGCACAGCCGACGGGCAAGGTTGCCTCTAGTAGGTATATGCTCGGAAAGTAACCCTCAAGAAAGTCGTGAGCATGTAAAGGCAATAAATACAATAAATCTGAAAACGCTTAATATTTTCGAATCAGCTGAAGATAGATATAGGACATTATACATAAAATATGTCTAGAATGTTTTGAAAATACAAAAAATTTAATAATATACAGGGTGTTTCATTTAAATTAAGAAAGTTGATATTGGCCACCGATACATGACACACCCTGTATAAATAGTTTTCGTTGAAAAAAATGCGCAATCAAAAATACCAATCGACATGTCCAAGCATTTTTTCGAACACGCCTCTATTTATTTATTATTGAATTTATTCCATTTGGATAATACACACTGTATAATCTTTTAATATTTAAAGTTAGTCCATTGGTTTAATGTGATTTTCACTATTAAAAAATGGTAATAACCAATTCTGTCATAGTATTGTGAGTATATTATTTTCACCTACCTTGCCAGTTGCCTGGGCGACATGAGTAACCACGTCTCTGCCAAAACGCATCATTGTTTGGGTTGTTTTCATTACTATATTCCCTTGCTCTTCATACTCTGAGTCAGACTCGTCCTCTTCATCTTCTGAATCATAGTCGTCTTCATCTTCATCCAAAGATTCTTCCTCATTGTCGCTGTATGAATTTTGATCGTATTCTTCCTCAGAGCTATCAGAATCTACAAAATATTTATTCACGCCTATTTTAAATGTTATTCAGAATTAAAAGTCTTAAATTATATCTTTTTTGGTATATTATTGCAACAGCAAAATAACTCTTCGTAATATACAGAATAGTGTTTTTTCGTTACTATAAAATCAATATCTAAATTCTAGATTCTGACTTATTTCAACACCAATACTAACCCTATCCTATAAACTTTGATTCTTAGTACAGAATAAACAGCAACATCAATTATCCTTTTTGCATTCATTTTTTTACTTGTGTTTTTACTATCATTTTTCTTAATTTATAACCTAATTTATTTTTAAATGTTTAGCTTTTCGTCAAAAAGAATACGCTATTAGCAAATTTAGCCTTTTCATATATGTATGGATTTACTATAAAATACAAAATGTAGACACAATTAGCTGGTACAAAAAAAATGGTATTTAACTCGTTTGTCGTCGCGACACCCTATGTGTCGCCAGCGACAACGTAACTTTGAGAGCGGGGTTCTAGTAAGCTTTATTATTAAAATTATTATTGTTATACTAAAAATTTAAACTAAATTTCAGTGATGGCTTATTATTTGCTCACAGTAACAAAAAAAGTGGCATTGTACCACCAACACTGCAAAACCTTGTGCCGCTTTATCATACAGTGCATATGATTTTTTATTTAATCGTAGTCTGCAGGGTGACTGTTGCAAACTTCACAATTTGAAAGATGCAGAACACTACATTTATTCAAATATATACTTTTTATGTATTTTTATTATACAAGTTGGAAAATAACGTTTTTTTCTTATCTAAGCATTTAACATTAAGGAAAAGCATTAATAAATAATCGATGCTCGTTCGTTTTTAGGTTAAACGACAAGCTGTAATTTGATTAATCCCTGTTAATTATCTTTTAGGAAAATTTTATCTTGAAAAATAAAAACAAACTCATAGATTTAAAATCCATATTTGAATCTCTTTTCATGGTCGTTCAAGCGTATGAGTATGTACAGGGTGGGCATTTTATTGCTCCTATACATTTTCTAAGAAACTGCAGACTTTTGAGAAAAAGAGTTTAAACAAATGTTTTATGGATTAATTTATGCTTTTGAGTGATTCCACTTTTACATATACAGGGTGTTTATTGTGTTGGCCGCCGATGTTCACTTCCTTATTTTAAATGGGACATCCTATATTTAGAGAGTGATTTCAAGGACGAGGTTAACAATATGTAACAGTATGGGTGTTGCAACGTTCCGGATTTATTGACGTTTATCTTTAATTTTTGACCTACTTTTAAATTAATACAAAGACGGTAAATATTCCTTTTTTTTTAAATTTGTTCTCGTAAAAAAAATACCAGAAGCTTATTTTATCTACATTAGTAGGCAAAGTTTTTTAAATTTAAAAAAGGTTACAGTGTTGCCATGTTTTGTCTATCGTAATTTTTTAATTTTTTTTTAATGAAACCTGCTGTATATAATACTATATACTATATATCAGGAATTAAAAGACCTTTTTACAATGTAAACCACATGGGTCCGCGAGTCACCGTTTCGAATTTATGGATAATTGTCTTTAGGAAAAGTTATATTTTTCTTTTTCCAACTACACTACACCTAGTATACTTTATATTATGAATCAATATTTGGTTTAAGATAAGTAACAAACATGGGCTTACACCCCTTCATAACTATAAATCAAAATAAAAAAGTTAAAAAGTCCGAAAGACTTGACCATGATATCTTATTGTTTTTGGGGTCGCTGAATCGTAGTCCGGACCCCATCAGGAGAGGATCAAGCGCATTTCAAGGTCTAATCTGCAAAATTGCACAGCCCATTAACAAAAAAATTAAAGATTAGAAAGACTTGACCATAGTATCTTTATGTTTTTAAGGTCGCTGAATCCGAATTCGGGGTCAGTTTGACCCAATCAGGTCAGGGTCAAGGTCGTTTCAAGGTCAAATCTGAAAAATTAATCGCAGTCAAATTTGAAGAGTTTATACTTATGTTTTTGAGATCGCTGAATACGAATTCGTGGTCAAATCTTTAAAATAATAATTTTGCAAATTTGCCCTTGAGATATCTCTGATATAAACTGATCACGGATTCATATTCAGCGACCTCAAAAACCGAAGTATACACTCTTCAAATTTGGTTGCTATTAAATTTGCAGATTTGACCTTGAAATGTTTTTAACCTTGATCTGATGGGATCAAACTGACCCCAAATTCGGATTTAGCGACCCCAAAAACATAAAAATATCATAGTCAAGCCTTTTGGGCCTTCAATTTGGATGCGATTAATTTTACAATTTTGAGCTTAAAATGCGGCGGGGTCAATCTGACCACAGATTCGTATTCAGCTAGCTTAAAAACATAAGTATCCATTTTTCAAATTTGGTTGCTATTTAGTCTGCAGATTTGACCTTGAATTGCCCTTGACCGTGGCCTGATTCGAATTCAGCGACCCCAAAAACTAAAATAAAGATACCATGGTCAAGTCTTTCGGACTTTCAACTTTTTTATTTTGTGGGGCAGTGTTATGGTCGATCGTACCTTTTATTCAAAATATTTTTTATAAATTTAAAACTAACGAAAAACACCCTCTGAATCACCCAAGCCCCTCTCCACCCAATTTTATTTGACGCACTCCATTATTTATTTTACCTTTAATAAATTACAACATACAACTATTACAATACCCACTGTTACAAAATGTTTTAAGATAAATTTTTGTATCTTTTTGTTATGTTATTAAGAAACTCCATTTTCAAAAAATGCTGGAGGCTGTCTCTGTATCTTGAACAGCACCATTTGTATCGTGTGTGGTAAGGTAATCGATGTAGACAAAAATTGGGTATATCATTTCAAAATCCCATAGGAAACTGATTGTTTAGGCAAAAAAAACTTGGTGACAAAAAAGAATATAAATTTAAGGTATGAAAAATGTTGATATTTAAGATACCTACTCGCCCTCTAAATTTTAAACAGTCTGGAAAAGGGAGGTATGACCTTTTCTATTTTACCCAGTGTTATAAAAACCACTTAATTTTTAATAATATATTAACAGTTAAAATTAAAATGCCCAACTATAAAGGTTTTTAAAAATCGCCTCCAAAAATGTCATTCTTGGCACCTTTTTTAAAAAATGTAAATTTTGAAAGATAAGACATGTTATTTTAGCGAGCGGAGTCTTCATGACGTTTTTAGAGAGGCAGAAGCACAAACTGATGCTAAACTCAAATTTTATTTAAATTTAACGATAAAACAAATTTTAGATGACACACTTTTTTTAAATTTTGGAGAAAATAGCACAAATGTGAAACAAACATGTAAATGAGGGATGCCGATCTTATACAATTCTAAACTGATATATTTTTTTAGCTCGTTCTTAACGTTCTTCCCCTTATTGCTTTAAAACCATTTAATTTGTGACTTCGATAAAAAAAATCACACATTTTATTTTTTTTTATATATACTTATACTAAATAATATGAATATCTTCTATCACCTTAATTAGCAATGTTTTACACATAAGCACGACTTTTCTTTCAGTACAAAAGGTTTAAATTCTTTGTAGTCAAATTTAAAATATCGTCCATTTTAATACAAAGTAAAGGGTTTTCTTTATTCTTGGATGAAAAAAAATTAACTTGTGTGACTCTTCTTTTTAATGTTCCGTTACCCATAAATTTTTCATTTAACTGATTTGTATTAAAATGGGCGATACTTTAAATATGACTACAAATGATAAATATTACTTTTAAAACGATATGCCGATACTGAGATTTTAATACAAAATTAAATATTTTACCTGCGTTATCATAGTATCCCATTTCTTGTAAAATACCTAAAAATAAACCAAGAAAATCAATATTTTTTACTTCATTCTTACACTATTTTAAACTATATTTAAAAATTCAAAATTTACTTAATACCGACCTGTAGCTTTTTTTCACTTTTTAAATTTATTTTTACCTAATTAAATCGTAAATATTTGGTATAAATATATATTATATGACATAAAAACTGCATCTTATAAATTTAAAACTTGTTAAAAATGATAATTGTCAAAAATGACAGTTGTCAGAACTGACATCTGTCAAGTTTGACATTTGGCAAATATTAAATCTTTCAGGTATATCATTTGGAATAACTGACACCTATTAAAAATAAGATCTGTCAAACATTATTTCATGTCTAAATTTGTTTATAAATAAAATATTAAATAAAAATAGAAGGCACCATATCTACTTAAAATAATACTTAAAAAAATGTAATAACTGTCGAATATAATAATAATTTTGATTTTAATTTCAATATACTCTATATTACAGTTGATATTTTGGTTTGTGTATTTTACAGATTTTTAAATAAACTCCCAAAAATTTTAGATTCTAATAAAATCAAGCTTTCTCCTAACCAATATAAACTGTGATTTTTGAGTCCTATTTTTCTAATACGTTATTTCATCATTTCTCATGTGTCCCTCGACTTGCCAGAATCGAGAGCTTCGCCCAAAATTTTGTTTAATTTTGTCGGGGTTTTCTTAATATATTATTTTTGTTTGGCTCACCCTCTCCCCCCTCCCCCCAAAATATTTTGTCCACGTACGCCTATACTCTCAAAAATGTGTGAATGGTTTCAGTTATAAAATGTAAACTAATTCTCCATAAAATTGTGAAATTATGTTTGGAGATTTATTATGCACAATTTGTGTACTTTTTTATCAGATCTATTGTCAGTTTGAAAAATTGACAAAATATTAAATGAAAAAGTCTACACAAATTGTGATTAATTTATTTCCAAAACGAATTACACTATTTTATGGGTAATTAGTAAATTCTAAATAATATTTACTACGCATTTTGTTAGTGTAGCCATATACATTTTTAAGAGTAAATTAATTGAGTTCTCCCAACTAATTTTTGTCACTTTTCAGTTAAGTTGTCGGCTTCTTTTTACACGTTTTTTTTTCTCTCAATTTTGACTCCTTAAAAATACTCTCTACGTGCGTTTATGTCTTAAGCAATGTGCCAAAATTAAGAGCTTTGTCCAACTAACTTTTGTATTAAATTTTATTTGATTTGATTATTGTGTTTTTCAATCTCTTGTTCCTCTCATGACCCTTTAAAGAGTTGCGTTAATATACGCGTTTGTCTGGCAGAATTTGTAAGAATTGGGACTCTTTTCCAACCAAATATATTATATTTGGTCCCATTTAGTTATTGTGTTTTTTAAATTTATTATTTTTCTATTTTACCTTTTATAAAACGGACTTAAACGTGTCAAAGAAAATCTTTTTTAACGAATTTAGAAAATAATTAAATTTTGGACAACGATTTCATGTCTGGGCAATCTGTAAAAACATTTTGCAATTTACTCAAAAAAAAATCCCAACTAACTGACCCAATATTTTTTATGATTTTGTTGTTTAAATTGTATGTCCTTTATGCTTAAGCTTTCGACATTTGCGGCTTTTCATAACTGGTATACTGCAAATCGGTATTTGTAGTGAACTTTATGGAAACTTATAGTAAAAGTTTAAAATACCTTGCCAATTTTCTGGTCGAGCTTGATAGCCTCTACTCTTCCAAAATAAGTCGTCGCATGGATTTAGCTGCCGGCTTCTTAGGATAATAGCACTTTGGCCTAAAAAAATATCATTCGTATAATACCGGGTGACAACAAGATCACTGACAGGCTGCCATTTTTTTATTTATTTAGTACAAACAACTTTTTTTGTGTGCCGGTGACTTTATTAATCTTTAAAATACTTCTCAAATTTATTTATGCCTAAAAACTATGTACGGACAGAAACGTTTTTATGAATGTAAATTATGTATGTTTTTTTAATGGATACCTTACAAACCCTGTGTGGTTGTAAAAAATCGGCAGTTATATGTTGCGCAAGATGTAATAATTATTGTTTTGAATGTTTCTATAATAATTATCACTCTGGTTTTTGCAAATTATTATAAAGTAAATAAATATGTAAGGCAAATTGGCTTCAAAATATTTTATTTTCTGTTCTCTGATTGTGAATAAAAAAACACTCCCTTAGCGCGCATCGGATACTTCACAGGCGCTTGTCAATGTCATATTCGTGTTCAGCGACCAAAAAATTGATCGACTAACAAAATTTGGCAAAAATTGGAAAAAAACTGTCGTAAAGCTTAAGAAGACTACGTTTACGCCATTCTTAGCGCGCACCGTTTAATCTGCAGGCCCTTGTTAATGTCATATTTGTGTTCAGCGACCACAAAAATCCACCGACCAACAAAATTGGGCTGATATTGGAAGGAACTGTCGTAAAACTCCAGAAGACTACTTTTACACCATCCATAACGCGCACCGGGTACTCTGCAGGCCCTTGTTAATGTCATTTGTGTTCAGCGACCGCCATAACCCCCAAGTAATAAAATTGGGCTGATATTAGGAAAAAATGTCGTAAAACTCCAGAAGATGACGTTTACGCCATTCTAAGCGTGCACCAGGTACTACACAGGCCCTTGTCAATATCATATTTGTGTTTAGCGACTTCGAAAACCCCCCGAGTAACAAAATTGGGCTGATATTAGAAGGAATTGTCGTACATCTCCAGAAGGCGACGTTTACAGTATCCTTAGCGCGTACCAGGTAATCCTTAGGCCCTTGTTCAGCGACCTCGAAAACCCCCGAGTAACAAATTTGGGCTCATTTCCATCATTATTTAAATTGTTATACATTTTTTATAATGGCAAACTTTAGAATGAATTTCAAAAATGCATGTCATATTGTTCAGCGACCAGGAAAACCCCTCGAGTAAAGAAACTGGACTAAGATTCGAAAACTCCCGAGTAACAAATTCGGGCCCCTTTCCGTCATTATTTACCTAGTAATAAATTTTTTATAATTGCAAACTTTAAAATGCATTTTGAAAATGCATTTTTTTAATGCACAAATGCAGTTTTTCATTTCCTATCAATTAATTTTTTTCACAAAATTTGTAGACGTTTATACGACTCGAATGCAAAAAACCGCATTCAAATCCATCTTACTGCACAAAAAATCCCTTGCGCATTACTTCGTTTCCTCGGTTATTAGCCACGTTACTTCTATCGCCAAAATTATATTATGTAAAATAAAAGACTTTTCAAAAATGACTTAATATTTTAGTTTCAAGAAACAGCTTAAAAATAAAATGCTAAATGTTGAGTCTGAAAGGATACCCAAGTTTTAAGCAGAATTACGCCATCAAAACCACAAATATGTTTGATGTACAGCGCATGAAAAATAAACACAATGGCCTCACCGAATTTTAGAAAAAAAAACTGTAACATTTGTTTAAATTATAGTAATCAAGTATTTCGAGGTTTAAAGTTGAATAAACAGTTCAAAAATGTTCTCACCGAATAGATTACCCGAAACTTATCTACATTCGTCACTATAATTGTCATTAAAGTACATAGTTTTGGTTGATTTTAATCCTGTATTTAAATCGCATTTTTCCTCAAAACATCATTACTGCATTGAGCGAGTGCCTTAATTTTATTAATAGATCAGTTATTTTAATTTGTTTATATTCTATTAAATGTAATAAACCTATTATAATTTAAAAAAAAATTAATACAATAACATTACATCTAAAATATCGCTCTCTACCTTTAATTTTAAATAAAAACGGATGCAGTTATTAATAAACTGATAAAATTACTAATATTACCTATCTAGAACGTAACAATTAAAATGTAATAGCTTAGTTTAAAATAATAAAATAAAACAAAATAACTTACTCATTGTTGCAGATGACATGTTTTTGCAATTGTAATTATAACGTATGCACTTTCTGAAATATTATTGGGATCTAGCTGCAAAATATGTTTGTTCATTCGTTGTTTGGTTCATTTATAGCCGTCCTTCCTTTGTTATTGAAGTTAGGTGAAACACACAGTACTTAATATCACAACATAACTTAATGCACTTTATCAGTGTTGCCAAATGAATTTCATATCTAAGATTATTATAAAAACATTTTTTTGTTGCCGCTTATAAAGCTTCTAATCCGTCATTGTTCTTAGGGTGAGTCAAGCATGCGATGGACAATGGGCATGTTTATACTTTAAAGTTAAAATTTGTCAAAAAATCTATCTGCTATATCATCGAATAAGCCAGTCGTGCACATTTTAAAAATATTTTTCAATATGGTGTGCCAAAAACCATTTAACTTTTATTGGTACATTCTACCATGCGCGGATCCAGCCCTCAAAAAAAGTTGTGGGCACGGCACAGCCACCCAAAAATCGGTCCAGTGCGAGTCGGAGTACGAACTCACTCATGAAGAATTATGGACTTACCTACGTTTTGGACGATTTTTTAATTTGATATTTTTTTACATCTTTAAATGATAACATTGATTACAAACTAAATTAAACACCATTTTACATCAAATAACTTTATCAAAAACTAGCAACATGTCCTGGCTTCGCACGAGTGGACATTAATTTTTTATAGCTTATGTTATATAATATATAAAATATAAATCTTTTACTCTTTATAATATTTATTATAGTATAGAATACAGGGTGTTAGGGAAATTGATGGAATCCTTCCATAGTATGAAGTCTATGCTTTAAGTCCATGAACTTTGAGTTTAGATCATTAATCTGAGCAACTTGATATAAAGGTTAATGGGGGTAGTTCTCTTAAATCTACAATTTTAATTTGTAATTGAAGCATGTATCTATAGTATTTTCGCAAAAAAAAGCTTACGCTTCTTTTTTGCGAAAACAATAATTATTTCGTCGACATTCAGGTGCACATCTCGATGTATATTTAAGAGATGTTAAAACGATCTTTCCGCGGTAGCTACGCTGACCGGGAGTGTAGCTATCGACTCTGGTATGACCAAATTATTTTAAGATTCTCTTTTCCATTTGGTCATCCAGAGTCGGTATTCATTTAGATCTGTAGATTTATTATCGCTAATGAACTGGCGGTACATGTAAAATGCTTTTTTCACATTTACAATATCGATTTCCAAATTCCTGTTAATTGGGATAGGTATAAAAAATCCCAAATAAAAGAGTTCTAGTACCTCCGGAGATAATCTGTTTTCTAAATCATTATTATTTGAATCTAATAGAGGTATGTATACTAATTTCCGAAAGTACTCTTCCACCGATTTCGCCTCATAATTGGACCTGTTTGCCCCGAAATTAAGCCTGGGGATTTTAATGTAAAATCCAATTGTTTTCCTTGCTTTATGGCCTCTGCAAATAGTTGCTTAAATACAGATTTAGCGTTTTGGCGTTTCGATCGTAATACTTCTATGACATCCTTTTTATCAACAGCCTATCCATCTCAATAGATCGTGAAAGTGAGACTTTACCGGTTACAACTAGTAAATTAGTGTTGTGGGCATGCCCACAGTGACCACAACGGTGGATCCGCGCCTGCGTTCTACACATAAAGTTTCTGAGATAATAGAGAATAAAAAAATAATTTCCAAGAGATATACCGTTTTTAATTTGCCGCAAACATCCTAGTATTTGGTGTGGGTGGTAAAAAAAAGACAAGGTAAGGTCATAAAGTAAAAATATTTTCGATAAATCATACAGGGTTTTTAAGAAACATGTTACAATGTCACAATTTTGAAATTATAAAAATAAAATTTTTTTAAATTAAAAATACCAATATCTTAAAAAGTAGCAAAAATCTTTTGGTATTTTCACATTTTTTAATGTGAGGAGGGGGACAAATACAGTCCTGTTCAGTCCTCGTTAAATGACCCTGTACAGCAAAACTAACTCTATTTAATAGGCCAGTTATAAAAGGTATATAAAATTCCTTTATGCTACGAACAGGTAAACAAGAAAATGGAAAATACAATTTAACCAGTTAGGTAAAATTGTCTTAGAACCGTTTTACACATACGAGAATTATTCCGAAAATTATTTCCATAATTGTGCCGAAAATTTACTCAATAATTGTTTTGTGTATGACACGGTCAATAACAGCCCCACAAAAAAAATAAAAGTTTGGACTTGTGGGTCGGACATATGTATTCCAATATATTTTTCGACGCTGAATCCGATCCCGAGCTCAGAAATGGCCCTTCACGTCTAGAATTGGCCCTAGGGGCCAAAACTGACCCTCTATAGGGCCTGAAAGATGGCTTCCGGGATGAGGTGAGGTCGAAGGTGCATTGTCAAGCCAAAGCTGGATTTGTGGTCAAAAAGTTTTTGGCCAACTGAAATTCCCTGTTTAGGGCCGGGAAAATGACCCCTTAAAAATCGAGTTTCGGACGCCGCAATCGCAACAGTAGTATTTTTATCTACTTTTAAATTCTGAAACTCAAAGTATGCTTTAAAAGTTTATGGCCAACTGGAATTTCCCGTTTGGGACCGGGAAAATGACCCCTAGGGGCCGGAAAATCTAGTTTCGGACGCCGCAATCGCAACAGTTGTATTTTATGTACTTTTAAATCCTGGAACTTACACTGTGCTCTAAAAGTTTATACTCAACTAGAATTCCCCGCTTGGGACCAGGAAAATGACCCTAGGGGCCGGAAAATCATGTTTCGTACGCCGCAATCCCAACAGTGGCATTTTTATATACTTTTAAATTCTGGAACTTAGACTGTGTAGAAATACATAAGAAAAGAAAAGAGGCATTGGAATCGGTGGATCGGCCGTTCAGAACCTTTTAAATACCTGGAAAAACTATCACTCAAAAGTAATTCTTGAATTAAGGAGTGAACCGAGCGTCATGGAACCTTCTCGACCTTAAACCTTCTTGCAAAGAATAAAATATTCAACCCCGTCAGAGGTATTATTTCATGGGAATACCACTGTTGCGATTGCGGCGTCCAAAACATGATTTTCTGGCCCAATAAAATTCCGTGGCCATAAATAAAACATCCTGTTCCATGAATTTTAAAGTACATAAAAATACCACTCTTACGATTGCGGCGTTCAAAACATGATTTTCCAGCCCCTAAGGGGTTATTTTTCCGTTCCAAAACGGGGAATTAAAGTTGGCCATAAGCTTTTCGAGCACAGTCCGAGTTTCAGAATTTAAAAGTACATAAAAATACCACTGTTGCGATTGCGGCGACCGAAACACGATTTTCCGGAACCTAAGGGATCATTTTCCCGGTCCCAAACTTGAAATTTCGGTTGGCCATAAACTTTTTGATCACAAATCCGGCTTTGGCATGAGAATGCACCTTCGACCTCGCCTCACCCCGGAATCCATCTTTCAGGTCCCATAAAGGCCATTTTTGGCCCCTAGGGCCAATTTCAGATGTGGAGGGCCATTTCTGGAATCGGATTCAGCGTCGAAAAATACATGGGAATACATATGTCCGACCCACAAGTCCGAACATTTATTTTTTTTTGTGGGGCTGTGTAATTGAACCCTGAATGATCCCAGGGATTTGACGCATTAAAAGTATATTTCTAAAATATTTTTTCATAGGGGTTCAGTTAGTATAGTTTTGGTGCGTAATCACCATAAGCCTAAAGAAAAAAAGTAAAACAAATTATAAGTAAAGCAAACTTTGTTCGTGGAAGAAAATAAAGACATCTGCGTGTAGAGTAAGGACTGGGCTTTTAAGCCGTATTGAAAAAAAAATGATAAGAGCCCTTTGGTTTTTACGGTATTTTTTAAAATAAAACGTTATTTTAAAAGTAGTTCTTGCTAGTTTGATAGACTAGGTCTTTTAAAGTCCACCTTGGTCCGGCTTGCTAATATATAAGTATAATGTCCCAAGGCTTAACGAGTATATCTAAATTATACATTTACCCGCCGTGACCTGCCCATGAGGACAACCGAGATAAACCAACTCCAACCATAAATATCTATTGTGTAGGCACCGCACCTTTTGAAAGACTACAGGTCCTGATTACCTACTAATAATAATAGTTTAGGTTAGCTATTTTGGATGCTCAATAACACACACGAAAATACCTTGACAAACTCCAAACGACTGATGAACTAGGATGAAAAGACCCTGCTTTATATTCAAAACCTGCAATTTGCCTATAACCTACATAATATACCAAAAAGTAGGTACAATAATAAATAAAGAAAATTTTAGGTCCAAACGTACATGCGGGTACCCAAAGTGTATTGAGTTTTACGACTAACAGTAGCAGGTAAAACGAGAAATCAACGAATTATTGTGGAATGTACCATAACAAGTAGTAGGTACTTGCCAGTAAGAGAATAGGTACTGATTATCAAAACGCGCCAAATCTTGAGGTTTTTATGTCTACTGATATTAATATTCTTAGTTTTAGATTTGTTGTATATTTTGAAAAAATAAATGTGTACTTACGTTCTGTTTATTATTTTAATTTACTAATAAGTGAAGTAAGAGTGACTAAAATAAGAGCAAAAAAACCATTTAACTTTTATTGGTACATTCTACACATTAAGTTTCTTAGATAATGGAGGTTAAAGAAAAATAATATATTTTTATTTTAAAAAGTAAAAAATAAAATTTGGTACGAGAGTATTTGATATAAATATGTATCGTTTGACTTATGCACTTGTTTTGTATCAATTTTGGTTTGACCGGAAATGGCTTCATTTAAATGAAACCACCGATACGTTTATTTTCTATTATTTTGATAGGATACATCATTCTAAATACAATGACGACGTCATTTTTTGGCACTTTCATTCGCCTTTCATTTTTTACGAATTACGAATTATGGACTTTTAGACGGATTTAATGACACTAGAACGATATTACGTTTTACAACAGAATAAAAACATTATTATGTGTATTTTGGTAACAGTCTTGCCCTAAATACCCACTATGTGGTATCAAATTATTTGGAACAAAATGTTCTCTTAGGATATGCTAACGAGCCACCCTGAAAATAGGTTTTTGTTAACCTAAGCTCCATCTAAAGAGGTAAAAGATAAAAGATGAATAAGTCAATTTTTTTTCATGGCTGCCTGAATTTAAATGAACTGTTTTAACGTATTCATGGAACACAAGATTGAAATTTTTAAAAATAAATTTTTTATAGCAGATGTGTCATTATTTTCAAAATGTCGTATTCTATCAAAATAAGAAAAAATATACCGGTGGTGCCATTTAAAATTTGAAAGTACTAACTATTTCCTTTCAAACCGGAAGTCCTACAAAACAATCGAATAGATCAAACAGCGCATATTCATATCAGATACTGACACACTAAATTTCATTTTGTTACCTTAAAAAATAAACATTTTACAGATGTTGGAAATGTATGCTTGATAAAACGCCATTTGTCTGATTTTATTTTGTGTGGATTTTCCGGACAAGTACGTTGAAGACTTCAGCAGCAGTCTGCATCATTAGTCATCTGCGCCTGTATCCATAACTTGATTCCATCACCCTTAAATCCCCAAGACATTTGGAAAATTATAAAAATGTTTATGGAAAATGTTTTTTTACATATCGTAACTTAAAATATTAACAATTCATGGACATACTTTCTACCAATTTATCATATCTGTCTACACTTTAGTTAAAAAAGACTTTGCTGACAATGGAAACTATATTAGCTGCACCAAAGAAAATCTTCAATACCACATGTTAGTACAGTACCACAACTACACAAGTTTGTCCTAAATGTTTATTGGTATAACTACGACCTTAATTTCTGAGTAAATTATTATTTTATTACCATTTGAGCGGAAAGGAATGCCCTCCAAAGGACTGATTAAAATACGCAGAATTTATTGCTCGGATCAACAAAAAAAACAGTATCCAATGGACTGGACTGCTGTGACATTTCCTACGATATTGTAAAGCACATAGCCGTACTAGAAGTACTTTGGCACTGGGGAGGGTTACCGAGAATAACTCATTCAAAGGCTTTTATATCATATCCAGTGAATGACAGGAAAACAAAAAGAAGATCCTGTAGTCAGTCCAGCAAGTTAAAATATTATATTGGTAAGATCGGGTTGCGTAATTACATACTATACTATTACTCAGAGCACCGGCGATAGAGGTTGCTCTGAATCGCAGTATAGATTGTAGTGACGAATACGCGCGAATTTTCACTTCATAATATACTACAGCCCAGAGCGGCTGTTAAAAATTTTATATAAAGTGCTGTATGCTGCATAGAATGTTGTATCACTATGAAAAGTGTTGAAATTCTCTGATGGGTACTTACAAAGGTATTTAAATGGGGGGGTTTTTGCCCCCATAAAATCCTCAGACAGTTTGTTTCGTTTAATGTCCTGAACTATTATGAATTATTGTATTGATACAATACCTGCTTTAACCTTACTCCCTTATAACTTTATAATAACAAAAGCATAAGCATAATAACGTTTTGACAGAAAAGTACTACATCACGAGGTACTTATTTCAGAGGTACATAGAGGGAAGTATTTTTTGGGTTCTAAAGGGGGGGGTTTTTCCCCCATGATACTATTCCAGAAGATAAACCCATTTGGTTTTTTAAAATTTCGTACGACGTTGGCATGCCGTCACTCGATGACAAAAATTCTGCTTGTCGGTTGGGAAAGCAGTGTTTTAAACCCTTTTTTTTAACGTTTTTTGTATTTTGGCATTACTTAATCCATCTAACACCCCAAACAGAAATCGGAATGCCATACACAAAATACGAAAATGCATTATTAAAACTCGCTGTTTCTGGGGAAATTTGTCATCGAGTCACGTCAGGCGTGCGAGAGAGATAGGCTTATCTCATGCGCGTGGGTTTATCTTCTCGAGTAATAGTAACATGGGTTGTACCACAGTTGTATATTTTAAATTCTTAGAATGAAAGTGGAAATCAAACCAGTTTATTAGGTATTTAATTTTTTTAATTATTACAAAAAAATACATTTTTTATAAATACTTATTATATCGTGCTTAAAATAAAAGAAAATAAACTCATATAAATAAAACAACATTAAGCTTAAAAAAATGGGCATAGTTGATATAAAATAAAATTATGAAGATAAAACAATAAAATAAAATACCTATACATTAGTAAGATTCAGCACTACGTCTATTAACAAGGACCGCTTCACTTAAGGAGCTTGAGGCTTTGCGTTTCCTATTAAGATTTTCATTAAGGTTATGTTAAAGATAGTATCCATTTCAAGAATAAGTCGTGATTTACGTAGATATAATAATTATTAAAAAAATGTCATAACAGAAATACATTATGATGTATGACCCATCAATTTGGCAACAAAACAGTTTAACAAAGATAAATATCAATAACTACGGCGTTGTGAATAACTTAAATCAATATTATATATTTTTTATTTTAGTTATGATAACGATGGACGTGATAGATAGGGTACCATAAAAAAAGTTTTAAAAAACTATAAATAATAATATTATTAAGAGTTCATGATAATCCAACACATTTTTATACTATTAAAACATGCATACATGGCATTTTACATAACATTTTTAACCGCCGCTCTGGGCCGTAGTATATTATGAAGCGAAAATTTGCGCGTATTGGTCACTACAATTTTATACTGCGATTCAGAGCAACCTCTGCCGCCGTTGCTCTGAGTAATAGTATAGTATGTAATTACGCGATCGGGTTAGCATCAGACGCCGAGGATCGACTGTGCATTTTGTGTAACACCCGCAACAGCAAAAATAAGTTTTCAACACTCTGTAATGCCATTCTGTTATCGGGGATGTTTGTTTACCGCCCTGTCAGCTGAATCTTGATGTACTGTAATATGAGTGTGAGCTACAGTAGGCTAGCTGGTTGGAGTTTACAGTGGAAAGCCTAAGGCCATACATTTTTTAATCTAATCGAACTTGATCACGAATATGTTGTAGGCAACAGTACCTAAAATAAATTCTAAACTTTTTTGACCACAATAGCACTTAATTTCTATAATAATAGGTTTATATTATAATATAATGTATTTCCATTTTTTTAAAGCACTGCATAAAAGAGTGACCGCAAAAATCGCTCAAAAACCGCCGTTTTTTTACAATTCACAGAAAGGTGAGGAAAAGACATACAAGTATGTATTTTATATCAAATTACTGGTCGAAAAAAATTAGGATGAGCATTGCTTTAGAGTTTAGGAGTTGGAAAGTCGCCAAATCTAAAGAATTCCGAAAATAGCATGGTATTAAAAGTTATTTTCACTGCGACTTTTCTTTAAATGGATCTTGGAAAAATGAAATCATACATCTCCATTCCTGAGAACGTTGTAAACCAACCCCTACATGTGGGGGGCAACTTGCCTAAAATTCATAAAATTATATGCAACCTTAAAACTGCTATAAAAACAGACTTTTCAGGACATGTCTAATAAAAAAATAAATGAATATGATAATCAACCACCCTTTTCTAAGGGTAAAACCACTCCTATCAATAGAAAACATTTAAATTTAACGCTGTTTTTTTAAAAAAAGTCTTATTGTATTTTTTTGATTCAAGTACTTAGATTTTTCGAGTTCATCCCAGAAAAATGTAAAAGATCATATACAACTTAAAAATATTTAAAAAATATGTAGATGTCTCAGGATATCTCAAATATTATAATAATTAACATAAAACCACCGTTTAGAGTGAGTTTTGATGGTAAACCTCTCCTAAAATTAAGGGTAAAATGTTAGCTTATAGATACAATGTTTCAGCTTCGCATTTTTTAATCCAAGTGTATAAAACAGCCATTTTTAGATTTTTCGAGTTCACTTTTAACTAAACCACCCCTACATGAGGGTACATCATCCCCTAAAGTGTAGAAAATTCATATACAAATTTTAAAATTTAAACAATTATGTTGAAATGTTTCAGAACATCTCAAATATAATATGAACAAAACTTACCCCGTAAAGTGGTTATACATTTATTTCGTATTAGACATGTATTGAAACATATGAATATATTTTTTTCCGATTTCTAAAGTTGCACATGATTCTATATATTTTGGGGGTCAATTAACCTTTGGGGGTCAGAAATGAACTCATTAAGTCTAAGAAGGCCTGTTTTATACACCTATGATGAAAAATATGAGGCCAAAACGCTTCTTGCATAAGCTAACATTTTATTTAATTTTCCTCATAATAAGGGTGGCTTTTGATCGAAACTTACTCTGAAGTTGATTTTATGTAAATGTCATATTTGAGATACCCCAAGACATCTAAATTTTTTTTTACAATCTTAAGCTGTATAAGTTTTTTACATTTTGGGGATAAATATCCCCCCTTGCGGTGGTTTTGCTTGGGGGAACTCAAAAAAATCTAGGTACATCTGCTTTATACCCTTTTGGGTAAAAAAAAAAAAAAAAAAAAAGGAAGCTAAGACTTTTTTTTTTTAAAAAGCTAGCATTTCAATCATTTTTCCTATAGATTGAAGGGTTTTTTTACCCTAAGATAAGGGTGGTTGATTTTTATTACATTTATTTTTTTTAGATATTTCCTAAAAAAAGGGGGTTTTTTTTATTTTTGATTGCATATTATTTTTATATTTTAGGGGGTGTTCACCCCAAATTTCGACCCAAAAAGTTTGGTATAAAATACAAAATGTATTCTTTTCGTCACCTCTTGTGAATTGGAAAAAAAGACAGGTTTTGCGGTCACCTTTCTAGTAGTGGCAACCCTTGTTTTTTTTGTGCATCAAAGGTTATACAAAATCAAGAGCACTTTTTAAAAATAAAAAACTGCATTCCTTTTACCAAATGATTCATCCTGTGCAATAGAATGTTAATGTGATTGGTGAATATATTTCATTTAACCAACCAGGGGTTTGACGAAATGATCTTTGAATATCAAACATTCGAAAAGGAATACTAGCGTTTTTTTTCTATTTATATGTTGTTGCTAATTGCTATTAATAAGTATTCATAACTTGCATGATTTAATTTTCTACTTATAAATTGGTTTTAGGATATTAAAATATTACTGTGTTGTTATCGTAAAAAAAATTATTTTTCCGATAACCCATTGTGTCAGAGGCGGATTTAAAGTGGGGGGGACCCGGGGGGAAAATGCAATGGTTTTAATAATCTTAAAAGCCTTATTTTAATTTTTTTTTTAAAAAAATTTTTTGATGATTTATTTAAAAGGTTACGGGCCCGGGATGCTTAGCGATTTTCACGGGGATGGCCCAAAAAAATTAAAATTTATATATAAAACAATACTAATAATTATTTAGCTTAGTTTTAATAGTATACAATGCAGGGAGGGAATATCTTTTTTTTTTATCTTAAACCAATAATAAAATTGATAGACAATAAAGGGAAAAAAGGCCCATTTTAAGACTATAATTAATAAAGTATTATAGAAATATTAAAATAAAATAATTGAAACTCCTATTCATATTTTTAATTAATTTATACCAAAATATCAAAGGCTCGGCAAAAGACGTATGCTTTATTTTGCCTGACGAACCCGACCACCTTTTTGGATCATGCGCGGCAGGGACCGCAAAGAGTTTCCTTGTGGCGCGCACCGACGGCCTCGCCCCTGAGGGGGCCTCGCAAAAAAGCTTTACAAGTTACCTATATTTACTTTAATTTCGCCAATCTCGCCCCGAACAATTAGGAAAAAAACTAAGCAGATGATATTGACTTTTATTATTTTCTAACACGGGCACGATGAAAAGTATTATTGCGGGTATTCAGAATTGTGTGTCTGGCAACACTATGAAATGTATGTTTTGCCCGAATGTGCGTACTCGTTAAAGGTTTGTTCCAACCAAAAGGGGTTGAAAAAAACCTGGTTCCCCCTCGAAAAACCCAACTCACGCTCATTCGCAGTGATTAAAGTGCTTCCAGCAAAGACGTGGCGGTTATCGGGATCCTTTTTTTTGCATACCAACAAAACTTGGGATCGTTTTTTACGGTTTCAGAACGGTAATTTCGATACATGGCCCAAATTGAAAACTGTTTGGGTTGCCCTTGAAAAGCTTTTTGGGCCCTGGTTTTTTTTGTTTTTAAAAACTGTTTCATCTTTCATCTTCATACTGTCTTCATATGTTTCCCTGTTATTAAGCGACTAACGTGCATAGTGCTTTATCATTTCCTATTTTTTTTCTTGTTTAATGTTTTAAGCTTTAAATTTTTTAAAAACCTCCTATACCCATCATTGAATTTAATTATTTTAAAAAGATGAGTGACGAAAATTATGGAGTGATATTTTTTAATTTTGATCTGTAATAGGTAGAAAAGTAGGGTTATATTTTAAAAACCCAAAAAATTTAAAGTTTTAATTTTGCCCAGTTCCGAAAACGATTCGAAAAAAGGCCCAACGTTTGTTAATTTTTGTACTGTCACAAAACTTTTTTAAGTCCGCCCCATGCGTCGAAGCGCACCAAAAAAAAACCAAAAACCCGTTTAAAACGATACTGGATGCTTGTTGGAACAAACCTAATATAAATCTAAGAGCATTCTTCACGCCGGGGAAGGAAGTTTAAAGGTGTATGGAACCCCCAATTTATCACCCTTGGGGAAGCCCAATACTGTAGAACAAAATTTTTTAAGGCGTCAGGGCAGCGGGAATGGGGGGAAAAGGGCCCCCGGGGGGGCCCGAAATGAATAGTAGGGGGGGGCCCGGTTTTCATAATTCTTTGTTACTATCTATAAAATTGACATCATCTAACGTGAAATTCCAACATTCACTTTTTTTTTGCACAAAATTGTTGGTTATTAAAGGATACTACTTAGAATTTTTTAAAAATTTTGTGTAATATTGGTTTTTATATCATCTGATATAATATGGAAAGAATAGATGGGGGCCATTTTACTGCCTTTCTATTTAAATGGTCGATATTTTTTGGGTTTTGTATTTTTCCCAAAAAACTTTGTAAATAAATAAAAACACGATTTTTTTAAAAAAAATTTCAAACATTGTATTATGTAGTATTATGTACTTATCACCTTTTGTGATAAAAAAGGGGAAGATAGTGTAAAAAAAGGGTTTAAAAAAAATCCTAAGATTCTGGTTGCAATTAAAAAGTGAAAAAATTTTTTTAACTGCTTTGTAGGCATATACTTTTCACTTTAAAAAACAAAAAATGAGACAGAATAACAGGGTTAAAAAAGTTTTGTAACCTTTTGGGACCCCAGTATCCATTGTAACAGTATCCGTTAAATATTATTGGGTACAGTAGTCGAACTTAAAAGTTGACAAAAGCAAGATTAAGAAACCAAAAATCTAATTTATTTTTAAACAAAAAGGTATTGCTCGAAATTTTTTTCCCATTTTTATCAAATTTTATACAGGGGTTTTTTGGGGGCTGGGTTACAAATCTGAAAAAATTTTGGGAACTTTTTTTTCGATCTTCCCTCATCAAAGTTGAAAATTAAACTAACCTCATTTCATATTTCCCTTTTTTTTGCAAAAATTCCCCGGGGTTTTTTCACTAAAATTTGGGACACAATATTTTATAAAAAACCTTTTTAAAAACCCTTTTATTTTTATTTATTTTACATATTTTTTTCCCTTAAAATTTTGAACTTTTGTTTAAAGGCAACCATTTTTTCTTAAAAAAAAAAAAGTTAAAAAAATTTTAAAATAAACATAAAAACAAGTTTTTAAAAAGGGGTTTGTGAAATATTGTGTTCCCAAATTTTGTGTAAAAAAACAAAATGTTGTGCAAAAAAAAAGGAGGGAAAAGTGTAAAAAAAAGGGGTTTTTTTGATTTTTAATTTGTGATGAAAATCTCAAAAAAGGCCCCTTGCAGATTTTTTTTTAGATTCGTAATCCCCCAAAAAACCCTTTTTGGTCAAAAACGGAAAAAAGGCCTTTTGAAATTTCCCAAAAAAAATACAGAAAAGGCAAAAAGGGAAATTTAACATAAAATTGTACTTCCTTTCATTCAATTAGAGGGACCTGTATATAAAAATTTTTCCCGGTTGCCCCGTAATCAATAATTTTGATCCTTTAAAAAGTCCCAAATTATTAAATGAAATAAAAGTACCTAAATGAAACCTTTTTTCTTTTTTAAAAATCCACAGAAATACACAAACATTGTGGAAATAATCTTTAAAAAATAGTTAATATTGCCCATTTTCTCTTTTAATATTTCCATGAAATTTTCATTTTCTATTATTCATAATTGATATATTATTTTTTATTCGGTTACCTAACGTTACGTCTTATAAAAAACCTAATTTAAATATAAAAAATACTTACCTAAAGTTAAAAAGACGGGGATTTACCCTTTGGAAATTTTCAAGACAAAACCATACAACCCCCTAATCATTTTGTTAAAATAATTTTAAGTAACAAACAATAAACACAAAATTTTAGTCACAATTTAATAAACACTAAACCCCCTAAAAAAAGAAGGTTTTTATCAATCAAAAAACGGTACTCCGGGTCTCATAAAATTATAATGTGTTGGGTAACTTCACACCGATTTATCAGTGTGTAAGTAAAGCAACACATTAAATTATTTTGTGGAATTTTTTTATTGCGCAGAATCGGCGGGGGCCCAAATCTGACGTTATTTTCATACTGGGCTGGGCATTTTTTAAACGAATGGGCCATAGCATTGGGCTTCCCTACACCTTTAAACTTCCTTGCGCCGTGCGGATAACCCCAGTTGGAATTTACTTTTTTATAGATGCAGCTAACTCTTCAACGACAGCCAAAACATTTTTCGGGTTTATCAATAAAATCTATGTGCCGTTTTCAAAGTCAACAAACGTTGGGGAAAGGTTATATATAAAAAATAAAATATATTTTATATAATATAATATATATATATATATATATATATATATATATATATATATATATATTTTTTAAATATTTTTAAAAATGGGGGGTTTAAAATTTTCTTAAACCGTGGAAAATATAAGTTTTTGGGAAATTTTTTTTGGTTTTTTGGTTCATTTTTGGAAAAAATAAAAAACAAAAAATTAGTCTTTTTTAAAAAAAAAAATAACCCGGGAAAAGTTTCCGGTTACCAAGTCCAAAACCATTTAAATTCCCAAAAATTAACAAATTTTTGGGTCTAATTTTGGAAATT